>JAOWBW010000804.1:467724-857233 GCA_026119855.1 Campanula takesimana | reverse complement strand
GTAGTTCCTAGCGAAGGCGGCAAATTCGTCTTCTTCATAGGTTTTTCCGAGGTTATTTCATGGGTATTGGAACTGCAGGATGTTTTTTGAAGGTGGATCTATAGGAGGGAATTTGTTTGAAGGAAAGGATATCTGTGACTGAGCTGATAGAGACAAGTTTTTGAAATTTTTGTCGAGAGAACGTTAAGTTTTTGCAGTTCTCTCTCATACAGAAATAGACTAGACACAAGATTCTGAATAGAAGTCTTGTTTAAGTCTCTCACTTCTCTAACAGCGGTGACCTTATTATGATACTCATTTCCCAAAGAACTTAGAAAACGCATATTAAGATCTTTCATAGTATAAACTTTACCTAATGAAGCACATAAATTACTTACCTCGCAAAATCTGTCGTAGGCACTCTCCTTAGTGATTCACCATCTTGTTTCTTGAAGGATTCAAACTCAGCAATGCAATCGTAGAGTCTGTTGTCCTTCACCTGCTCGTCACCTTCAAAGTAATGCAAGGAGCTTGTTCCAGCATTCTTGAGCAGTGGAGCACAAGTCAATAGTTTGTATTGCTTGCATCCAATCCACATGAGATAATGTGGCATGCTTTTCCATCTAGGGGCAGCAGAGATTTGTCGTCGTCGGTCCATTCCTCTCTGGGTTTCTCAATCAAAGTTTCATCAATCTGAACATGGGTTTCCTGTTCAGTTCTCGATCAGCATGTTTTGTCAGCGGAGTGGAGGGAATAGGTCTAGTGGAGGTGGTTGAAACTTTTAAACGGAATGATTGGACCACCTTCTATGACCTTCATCAACCGCGTCATCGATTTGAGTTCATATACTTTATCATACGAGATTTCCAGACACCAAACTCGTTGACATTCAACAACGGAATGGTGGTGATGTTGAATGACTGCATGATTTTTCCTGCCATGGTATCGGCAAACAAGCTGCAAAGCTTGAAATTTCTTTCAAAAATTCCAAGCTCTAGATACCAATTGTTTAGGCCCAATTGGTAGGAAAATAGGCTAGAGGGGGGGGGTGAATAGCCTAATTAAAACTTTTTCAAAGAAACACTTTTATAAATGCAAAGTCACTTATCAGATTGCAAAACCTATTATCAGTAAGCGCAGCGGAGAAGATATGACTTGTTTTAACTCACACAAAATCAGTTTATAAAAAGGTTTGAGAGCTTGGTTTAAACACAAAGTAGTTTCTAAAAGTTCAATGCAGTTTCAAGAGATTGATCAATGGAAATGATGATGAGTCAGCAAGAACAGTAATGATTTGCCGGTGATAGAGTTCCAACCGGCAAGGACAGTAAGTAACAGAGGACACAGAGATTTGGAGAGGTTCACAGTGTAAATACTGCTACGTCCTCTACCAAGTTTGGTCAGAACTTGGATTTGGGTTAAGAGCACTATTAAAATATCCCTAGTCTATTACAAGAGCGGCTTTGCCGGATACAAAGACTAAATTCTAGAGATAGATTAATGAATCGTAAAACAAATATCTGGACCAAGTGTATTTGAGAGCGGCAAGTTCAAAAGAACTTATCTCACTCAGGTGGGTGTGTGAAAACTCAGACAACGTATTCCTTAAAATAATCTAGTTCGGGAATACTAACAGTGTTGTAGAGTTTGTGCACAAGTGTATGTCCTATTAAATGATCTAATGATTATCTGGACAAGGAATGTTTGAGCTTCAATGAATGCTGCAAACAACCAACTCTCTCTTCAATGCACTAAAATCACCAACCTTCTTCAATGCACTGAGTCTCTATATATAGGAGGAGTTAATGTCTTAGCTTGTTGAAGAAGGATAGCATTTGAATTTCCAGCTGGGTATAGGTGAGGAGCATTTAATGCAGTATCCTTGGCATTAATGGCGAAGATACGCGTGCCTTAAAAGTCTGATGGGTAAAGACCCCTTTGTCTCAACCGGTTACCTGCAAAAGCAAGTAGAGACAGAGTATAGCTAAAAGTAGCTATGTGTCAGACGGCGTAGAAATCATTACAGAGCAGGTAAACTACTTTATGATAAAACAGTATAGAGACAATCAGCAAGGTTGACTTAATGAAATGATGTCACCTGACTGACAGTGCAGACTGTCTATTATATCGGCATGTTGTGAATGGAGTTGATCGGCAACTTCTTTAATAAGTTGATCGGCAACTTCTGTAGCAAGTTGATCGGCAACTTGTCGCATGTTAAGAATAGAGTTGATCGGCAACTTGTTTACTGGTCTGCTGATTTGCTTCCTCTTGCTGGTTTGTATTGAATGAAGAGTTTGAAATACACCTGTGCTGATCACAAAGGATCCTAAGGGCACCTTAAAAAGGTTCTACTAAAATTGGGGGACCCTAAGTGTAGACATGATTGGGATTAACTAATTCTAGGACCTAGGTATCTATTTGAACAACAGATAAGCTCGAAGAGAATGGTACTAACTTTATGGATTGGATCCGTAGCATAAGAATTGTTCTTAGGCAAGAAGATAAGTTGTACATTCTCGATGGGCCTCTTCCCGCTGAACCACCGCCTACTGCCCCTAGGGTAGAAAGAGACAATTACAAGAAACATCGTAATGATTCTAGAGATGTAAGTTGTCTCATGCTTGCTGCTATGTGTTCAAAACTCCAACAAAGTTTGGAACATTTGGAAGCCTATGAGATAGGCGTGGAGTTAAGAACCATGTTTCAAGAGCAAGCTAGGCAAGAGAGGTACAAGACCATTGTTGCATTCACTACTTGTAAAATGAATGAAGGGCCAACAAGTGAGTCCTCACTTTCTTAAAATGAAAGGTTATGTAGAGCACCTTGAGAAACTTGGCTATCCAATCCCATTGGAGCTAGCCACGGATTGTTGGGTTTCGATCAAACATGCGCAGCGGAATTTAGCATTTAAAATTTTGAAACTCAAAGCCCATAGATCCGTTCATATGATTAAATCAGATACAACATAATGAATAAAGGAATAAACTAACCCTTGATGGTTATTAAATTTTCTCTTGGTCTTTGGTGGAGATTTGAAGACTTGATCACGATCACAAAGCTTGAACACGAACTTTGAAGATGATGATTTTCACCCTCTAGCGGTATCCACACTTCGAACGAATATCAAAGGAACTTCTTTGATCTTGGTTGCTAGACCAAATTGTGAAACACGTTTTCACAATGAATTTGAACTATATGGAATTTCTCTCTTGTGTATTATATTTGTTATATATATATATATATATATATATATATATATATATATATATCATCCGTCCTAGTACAACTGAAACTTTTGATAAATTTAATTACACTTTCAATAATTGTTTAAATTTAAAAATAAAAATCTTAATAAAAATTTAAATATTCTTATTGTATCATGCTTGATAATAGTTAGAATAACTGTTTTTTAATTTTATTATGATATTTTTTAATTTGATTGGTATAAGAGTAATCGAGTTGATGACCCTTAGCAAAAAAAAAAAAAAAGTGGACAGAATGACTTACGTGCAGTAGGCTCGCCAAAAATTTTCTTTCCTTCAAATTCTTTACTAATTCCTCAAGCTTCATTTTAATAACACGGCATATAATATCAGGCCTATCTTCAGGGCGTAGCCCCTCCTTCTGAACAAATCTTGTAATCTCTGGCCACTTTGGATTGCAGGTAAATGTTATAAAGAGTGACAGATATCCTGTCCACCTGCAAATAGCTAATGCATCCTGGAAATTTTGAGTCATCCAACGCTGTCCTTCGGTGTACGTTGATGGCAACACAACCCACCTACCTGCAGATGATGGATCAGTTTTACCTCTTGAAACTGCATCTGATAGTTTCCGGTAAGATTCGACCCGAAGAGCGGGTTGATTGTGACGAATCCACTGAAGCCATTGTGTATCCATCAATGTGTATGCATCAACCATAAACTGCTGCAGCAATCTTCCACTTCTCATAAGTTGAGGTCCCTCTGTAGACCTTTCCTATAGTTGGAATGATAAGAACTCCTTCAAAGAAATATTGGGTCTCTTTGACATAGGAGGCATATTCCTAGGAATATAGGTATAGTATCCATCTTCCCCATAAACAAACAACAGCAGGTACTGAAGAGGAAGATAACATGGGTTGAACTCGTGTATTTGTTTTAAGTCACCAAACCGTTTCTCAACCATGATGTCTCTCACATCAGGTGCATCTTCAATATCACCCTCGATAAGAGCTGCCACTTCAGAAGTTGTTGGCAAATTATACGTTCTTCCATTCTTAGATCGATTTCCTATCAGCCGAAGCCTAACCTCACTCGAATCTCTCAACGAAATACACTCTGCAGCTATTCTGTAAATCTTTGCATACGGGTTGTTTTCATCAACCATGTTTCTTAAGTCCGCTACAATGGAGTTGTCTAATTCTGACGTCCTCTGTTTACTGTTAATTTTAAAACAATTAATTTAAAATTAGTAGATAACCTCACATGGTATATACACAAATAAATGTAATCATATAATACATTACGAAAGACACATACCTGATAGCTTTTATTATGTTAGAAACTTCGTTTTCAGTGTCGTAAATATATAGCTGAGCAAATTGTGGAGGAGCTCCTTCTTTGGGCATCAATGATCCAATTCGATGGAGATTCTGACCTCCCATCTTAAATGCATAAGGGCCTTTTCCTTGATTTACGCTCTTATCAATCGTCCCCCCCATTGATGTAAAAGCTTAATGGGTCATCTGATCCACTTGATTTTAGAGTTGTGTCAATTCTCCTTCCTCCCTCTCCTATAAATTTATAAATATAATATTTGTACCATTAAAATATTTTTTTTTTTCAATTTTGATCTCCTTAAAATTAGGGAAAAAAGAATATAAAAGCTCATAACTGAATAAATATTTTTCTACAATGTCCTTATTCATGTCTCATTGGCATGATAAAAAGAATATAAAATCCCATAATTAAATAACATTTTTTTTCTACAATGTCTTTATTCATGTCCCAACACCTGTTAAGTAAAAGATTAAACAATTTTTTTTGGCTTAAGTTATAAGTGTCTTAATGTTCTCAGCTTAAATAAATACTTGTTACCTAATCATTGATTCGTTTCTTTTATCTTAAATAGATCCAATTGCAGAGATTTGATTAAAGGTTTTGAGAGTCTCTATTACTGTATTTTAGATAATTTGAATTTTAAATAATGATGTAATAATATGTAAATATGAGTGGCATAAGCCTTATGTGCTGCAATGTAGGAACACAACATCATAAATATAATACTTTTGATAGAAATTTAAATGTGTTACACCAAAGTCAAAAAACCATGAAAGCTTTTTACTCCCTGGTCCCGTTCATCCTTTCAAAATGTTATCTGTAAATTTGAGTCAACTTTTAAATAAAAAATAGTCCTAAATAAATTATCACATTTAACTATATTTAAATATCATGAAGGTAATACAAAAACAATTAAGTTTAATTGTCAATTTAATTAGGTTGTCCAAAAAAAAATTAAAATTTCTTTAGTGCCAAAAAACTCAAAATATATTGTTAATTCGGGGATGAAAGTAACAAATTATTGTCGTATCACTACTATTAGCATCAATTAATAAGATTTCGAACATGTCTTGGAATAATATTATCTATATCTAATTTCAAAATTAAGGAAAATATGTAATATTTATTTTATTCTGATCCAACTTAAAGAATAGTTTAATATACATGACATATCCTAATTTAAGATGGAATGCAAAATTATTTCTTCATTAGTGTCATATCACTACTATTACTCCTAAGCTATTCGTGAATTTAGTTTAAAACAACATTACACAAAATCCATTAGGCAATCTCGAAAAGAAGATATGTGCTTGGTTGTGATAGCTCCGTGCAATGTTGTTGGTGATAATTGAAAGAGAAAGACTGTGAAATTTCTTTTTGATTGAGTTTTTTTAGCCAAAATGGTATAACAACAATAACAGCAAAACTTTGGTCTCAAAATGATAAGTCAGAAAGTTAAATGTAATTAATTTTATTATTTCTTTTATGTTCATTTCCATGAGTATATGAAACTACAGTGTTGTAGCTTTTGACTTATAAAATCATACTCATTTGACGAATTACTCACTTAGAACTCGAGTTTTTTTAGCTCAGACATTTCCTTTTACAATGTTAATGTTGTGCATTGTTGTAACCTATTTTTAAATTATTTATTTCAAAAGAAATGTTATCATTATGTGTTTTACTAAATAAAAAATGAATCTTTTTTATTTTTATTGATTTTAATTTAGTATATAGAGATGAACAGTTAATAGTATTCTTTTTTTTATTAATGAGATAGAAGACACATTTGATGGGTGATTTGGATAATTCCGTCTATTTTTATATTTGGCAAGCTTTTCAAGGGAAAGTTTTTCCTAATCAACAATAAACTTAACTCTCTCTCAGCCTTTCTTCTCCATTTTCCTTTCTCTTTCTATTCTTCAATTTTTTTTCTTCTATTTTTAATTAGTTTAATCTTAATCTTCTTCATTTTGTCAATCTTTCAACAACACAATTGTTTGTAATTTCAATATTGAAATTATATAAACAATTGTCTTATTGTTTTTCTATATAATATAATGTATAATAAGATTCTCTCCTAAGTGAAAGCCGTTGTATTCTCTCCTTGTGAGAGCCGTAGTATTCTCTCCTTGTGAGAGCCTATGTTTATCTTCTTGTTTGTTTGTTGTTGTTTTATTTGTTTTGTAATTGGGACGACTCTTGCATTCTTGCACAATGAAGAGGTTGCCATTTTTCTTGCTATAAAGGGATGTTTCATGGATTTTGAGATGTTTGGCGGGTGTTTTTTTGTCAACCCGGAATCTCAAATTTATCTATTGCTCAACGCAATATATTATCAATGGTGGGATTTTTTGAATGCCAAAGTAAGGCAGTGTCCAAGTTTTTCTTGGAGTGGAATCGTACATTTCAAAATTTTGTTTGGAAAGATCATTGTTGTATGTTAAGAGATGGTATTATTATTGATATTTGGGTGAGCCTCCGACATCTGTGGAGTGCCATCATTGTTTCATTATGAATGCAAGTGATTTACTCTGTTTCAAAAAAAAAAACACTAAACTTAAAATAATTAAAGATGATGTAATGGATGAGAAAATGTATAGTGGAAATAGCTTCTCCCTATATTTATAACTAATTTTAAATTTTATGAAGATATATAAATTTATTTTATTTCCATATAACTCGACCAAGTAAATAAAAATATAATATCTTTCGTAAATAAAAAATCTCGCTAAATAAAAAATAATGCTCCGATTAAAGAGGAATACTAATAGTTACGTTCAACAATATATTACACTCCCTCTGTCCCCGAATGATAGTCCCCCTATTTTCATGGGTTTTACGAAGGAACTTTGAGTAATAATTAATGTTATTTTTAATTATTCTAGCAATAATTTTTTTGAAATTGTTCTTGATACACCATTATAAATACTATTAATATAAATTTTTAGATTCACATTAACATAATTATAAGTAGCATTTATATCTGCTCAAAGTTCCCTCGTAGTAACAACGAAAAAAGGTGGACTATTTTTCTGGGACGGAGGGAATATTTTTTTTAGCAAATGCTAAAGTAATACTCGAAAAAATTAAAAGACAACCCATAAAAGGAACCCATGCCAGTAAATCTTTTTTGCGGGTATTAATTCATTCATTCGGATTAACAAAAAATTCAATAATACATCTATTCTTTCAAAAATGGAGTAATTTTTTCTAGAATTATATTCTTCAGTTGGATCTGCAAAATGAGAAACAAAGAAACAAAAATCAAAATGGGAGAAGGAATTACATTTTTCATCGCAGATCAATTGATCATGATGTAGATCATCAACAAATATCATTAGAGCTTTCCTTTAACATTCAAAAGAAATTGAACATAAAGAAATAACTAAGTAGCAAGGTTGATCTAAATCATCTCCAGAAACATTTTTCACAATATTATAAGGATATGTACAACAAATTGTAAATGAGAGAATAGCCAAATAGCAAAGAGGATTTTAATATTTTCCAATAATATTTAACGAATTGGTCACTCACCATGTATTCAAATTCTCTTCAACTCAAGATTCAACCTGCAACTCGCAAAAATGCATAAAGGGATATTAAAAATACACATAGACCGAGAATTAAAAAAAAAAACACATTGATGGAGTCGTGAGGAAAAAGAATACAGTGTGTGTATATATAGAGAGAGATATGATTTGAATTAAGATTATCAATGGAAAAAAGTAAATATTTTGGCCGGATAATTTGGGCTTGAAGATTAGTAATTTTTTTTTTATTTTTTTTGAAGGGAAGATTAAGTATATTGATCAATTTTAAAGTCTAATGAGATAAAATTCTAAAGTCAAACAATTTGAAATTCTTGTGTGCTTAAATTTAGGTAAGAATTAGTAGTTAAATAATTCCCTTAAATAAAACGTATATGAATTTGAATTCTAATTTCAATTTCAATTTCAAATTACAATACAATCATTTCCTTATTTTTTTTTTATTTATATAATACAATCCTTTTCTTAATTCCAAATTATACTACAATCCTTTCCTTAATTAACACTTTTTTAATTAATGAAATTCGATTGGAGTTTGATAAGAACTGGTATTCAAAAATATTCCTTTAAATTATATATCAAAAAAAGTTAAGTATATAAAGGGTAAATTAATCATACCTTTAAATCTCTTTGAATGAAGTTTAATTCGGTAATCAATAAATTCAAATATTTGAATTTCTAGCTAACTTAGGATATGGTTTAATCAATTACATCAATTCCTTAATAAGCTTCCAAATTTGAAATTTAAATTTCAAATTCACTATATTTTTAGTGCAAGCAAGACGAATTTTTTATAAGTTTTTTTTTTTTTGTTGTTGTTGAAAGCATCAAAATGTGCTGACCAATAGAATTGTAGAAATGTGCCAAGTGGTATTATGAGTCATCATTATGAGGTGACACAATGAGAGAGCTCTAAATGTTTTTGCTTTCTAATATTATATAGATTGAAGTTTATTTTCATACATGCGTTGACATTTTTTAAAACAAGCAAAACTTATCTTTAAACACTTGATTTTCGTAAATTGTTGAAACTTATTAACGTCACATACTGCTGAGACTATTTAGCACTATCACGGTTAGAGACGCTCTTTTAACCCTACCGCAAACACTCTTTTTTCTTCTTATTTTTATGGGAAATTTGCAATTTGGTTCCTGACATTTACAAACTTTTGCAATATTGCTCCCAACAGTTTTTTTCTCCAATTGGTTTCCAACATTTACATTTTTTTGCAATGTGGCTATAAAAGTAAATGGACGTTAGTTTTCTAACAGATTTTATGTCATGTGACTAGCATATGACGTTTTAAAGGACGTTTTAAATATTCGTAAAGCTACACATATCCGATTGATATGATTCTTTTTTTATATTGAAACTAATATTTAAATCTACAACATAAATTTTTTTTTTTGGAAATTTGTTGGGTACCTAAGTTATTTTTACATTTAATCTTAATTTTAAATATTAAAAAAATAATAAAAAACACGTGAAATATAATCTAAAAAAGATATTAGCCCAATTATGTTTCATATGAAGTACTCCCTCCGTCCCACCTCACTTGAGACCTTTGAGGTGGGCACAATAACTAAGAAAAAAGAATAAAATAAGGAAAATATGTGATAGAAAATGAAGAGAGAGAATGAGTGAGGTTAATACTAAGGTTGGTTGAATGAATTGTATGGTGAAAAATGAAGAGAGAATGAGTGGGTGGGGTAGATTGAATTTAAAATTATAAAAAGATTACCATTTTAAGGAGTCTCAAGTGAAGTGGGACGGACCAAAATGGAAATAAGTCTCAAGTGAGGTGGGACGGAGGGAGTAATTTCTATATGTATCTTTCTTAAAGTTTATTTTTCTCCACCCCTCTGCCACTTTCCCACAACACCCATTCCACATACACTCTTCCCTCGATTCATCGTCCTCTTCTTCTCCTTTTTTTTTCTATCAAATATTTTTACGAACTGATAATCTACATATAATTTACTTCATATGGAACATATTTGGGCTAATATCTTTTTTAGATTATATTTTACGTGTTTTCTATTTTTTTTAATACTTAAAATTAAGATTAAATGTAAAATAATCCAACTACCCAATAAATTTCCAAAAAAAATATATGTTGTAGATTTAAATATTAGCTTCAATTTAAAAGAAGAATCATATTAATCGGATATGTGTAGTTTTAAGAATATCTTAAAACCTCATGCGTTAGTCACATGACATAAAATCTGTTAGAAAACTAACGCACAGTTACTTTTATAGCCACATTACAAAAAAATGTAAATGTTGGGAACCAACTGGCGAAAAAAAACTGTTGGGAACAAAATTGCAAAAGTTTGTAAATGTCAGGAACCAAATTGCAAATTGCCATATTTTTATTGAAAAGTTGGTTCGCTTGCTTTTTCTTTTGCTGAATTATTTTTTTACACATGTTGTTGCTACAAAATGTTTGTTTTAAAAAATTAGTGAATGACACTTTTCTAAAACATATTGTAATATCAGTTGCGACGTTTATCCTGAAATAAATTGTTAGAAAATTTGGGATTAGGGTGATTGATAATCCTGGATATTTGACTGAATAGTGATTAATTCACTTTCCGAATAAAGTATTTCGCCCCTAAATGCCTGGGTTACACGAAATCTTTATATGGGATAAGACAATCAAAACAATCTGTATCTAGGCAAAGAAAACAGATCAAAACTCAGAGAATTGTTAGGGTTTTTTCGTCAATGTAATCTGAAACCAAAGTCTGTATTTATACAGATGGTAGGAAGGAGCAGGATTGACTGGAAAGTCACAATTGTTAGCAACAATCATACTTATTAGGGTTTAGGGTTGTGCCTCTTGATTTGGCGGGAAACCTGGCGGGAGAAAACGGTAGTTTAATTAGAGCACCAACTATACCGTTTAGGTTTCGGGCTTCTTTATCGTGGTCGAAAACATATTAACTCAAACGAGTATGTACTCCACACTTTCCCTTACTCGTATCCGAGCCTAATATGAAATAGCATTGGTTTCTAGTAAATCACAATTACATAAAATCGTTGATGATACTAAAATCACCAACATAAATGTTGTACTTTTTTGCACATTAGTACGAAAGAACTTTGAGTAATAATTCTAAGTTAATGTAATCATTCTAATGAAAATTTAAAACTTATTATTGATAGTATTTATATTGATGTTTATAACAAGTTTTACAATTTTAATGAGATAATTAAATCAACTAAAATTTATTGTTTAAAGATCCTTCGTACTAACATCCAAAAAATTATGATATTTATTCCGAGACAGAGGGACTATAAAAAAAGAAGGTAATGCTATTGCTCTTCTTGTCGTCAAGGATTCGATCCAGAGATTTCCGTTGAGTCAATTTCACATAAGGGAGTGGTTGTGCAAAGCAATAAGAGTTCATTTAATTGAAAGGACCAGAAACACCACTTTAAATCGTCACAAAAAAGACTTGGTCCCGTCGCGCTTAATACCCAGAAACGCTTGGTCCTGTCGCGCTTAATACCCAGAAACATTGGGACCTAAAGCTTCTCGCTTGAGCCAGCAATCCTCTCAAAAGGTCATTGCATGAGTGAGTCTCTATGTGAGAGGGAGAGAGATATTTTGAAGAAGACCAACCGCAGTGGCGAGGCCACATTATGGTTACGGAGGTCATCTGAAATCTTTTTGATTTTAGAGTTGTGTCATTTTTACTTCTTTTCATTTTAGAAAAACAATATTTTAGCTACTAAAAATATTAATTTTTACAATTTTGGTCCTCTGAAATTTAGAAAAAAATAACATTATATTATAAATTCGACCCCCCTTGTTGGTGTGTATGCCCTAGACGATTAATTTTATCATTTGCTTTACCCTTTAATAAAAATATCGAATGTTTGATTATTGTATCTTTTGTGTGTTTATTATAATAATCTCTGTCCGTAGTAATTATGATTAATTGCTAGTATAAGTTTAATGGATAATCATATGATGATTATACGTATACGATACAATTAGACTTATGTGTATTTGTTGTAGAACAAATACTGGACTGACCCCTTATGAGATTTATGTCATGGTCAAATGTCATAATTAAATCACATATAGTTATAGCACTTGAATCTTTAGACTTGAGGTTATTACAGTCTTCCACATGATGAATATTATGTTTGACATATTCAAAAGTTACCTTTAACCGGGTAGCTATAAATGATATGATTGGCATAATCGAAATCATGTAGGGAAGAGTAATAAGCCAAGAAGGGATTTGTTCCTCGACAAGAGAAATGTCAAGCTTAGGTCACTCGATGAATAGTATTGACGAAATGCATGGCCGTGCTCAAATGAATTGATTGGATCAATGTCATTTGTGTTATCAATGTATTCGGGATCGAGAAAGCATTGAACAAGTAAGTTGACCATTGACTATGGCTTACGTTCAATAGACAACGTGTAACAAAGTGATTGTGATATGTTCTATCTTAGAAAACTTTGAGATTTCAAAGTTATACTATTTGGGTAGTCATAATGGCTTGCTAGAGTACGCTTATGATTTACAAGGACTGAAAGGTTCTGACTCGTTGCCTACATAGTATAATCCTATTGGGTCATACACGTAGAGCGGATCATTGAAAGGCGTGGAAAACTAGACCGCCACCACAAACATCCGTACGATGCTTTGGAAACTGGGATGCGGCCAAACCATCCGTACGGATGGTTTTGGCGGCGGGCCAGTTTTGGCAGTTTTCTTTTTGGAAAATATTTCCTCAAACCTAATTGAATTAGGTCATTCCCTGGTGTATATTATTATGTGTGCAGTCGGGAAAACACCTTATGCATTGATTTTAGAAATCAACAAGACTTTTTTGGAAAGAGAAAAATACATATAATATTAGGGTTATAAAAGTTTGATAATACTTGATCATCAAACCATAATAATCAAAAGGGAGATCGAAGAAGAGTTCTTCAACAAAGTTTTTCAAGCCTAAAAGACCTAGCAGTCAAGTCAAGAAGAGTTCTTGAATTCGCTTGACGTGTGGATCACCGGTAGAGGGTGCTCATCTTAGCATCTAAATCCAAGGTTTCATATTTCAATCTACAAGGGTTAGTTTCTTTCATCTTACATATTATGAATTATTGATCATAACGGATCTAGGCTTTGGGTTTCTTCATGTAATGTCTTCCGCTGCGCATGATTGTACGAAACCCAACACCACTTTCTCTAAAATTCTGGCTTCGCCATTGATAACCATTATTATCCTTTGATTTGTTGATGTCTAACTCGAAGCCAACGCCCAAGGCAACCCATGCTAAGCTTTGTCGATGATGGATCTACGTAACATGCATTGCATCAATGATTAATGAATCATTACTCTTTGCGACAGTAACAAATTTCGATATTGAGTTGTAACAAAAGTGTAAAACTCAAATAACCGAATTACACTACCCCATTTTTTTTTTTTTTTAATATTGACTTATAAAAAACTTATTCTAAAAATAATGCATATAACAATTTAAGAAGTAATTTCATTAGACTAATTAAAATTTTCTTCCTCCTATCAAAATTCTATTAAATTAACTATTTAAACAAAAATTAAAATTATCTTACAAGACTTGAAGGACTATACAAAAAAAAAAAAGAAAAAAAAAAATCTTGCATTTTATGGTCCTATAGGAGAGCATATGGCTTTCTAGTGGTTCACATTGCTTGCTACACATTAATTAAGTTGGTGAATAGCCAAACGTGACACAACATTACTAAATAAACTTTAGATTTGTGACCCAACTATAATATAATAATATTAAAATTAACCACTTTATCTTCCCAAATGCAATCAATCCACAAAAACCCACTCACACTCTTTTTAGCTCCCAAGAAGTTTTGCTAATAAATAGATGGATCTTCACAAAAATCCCCAAATTTGTCGAAATTAGTGTGTGAACTGTGTGTAGTTCAGATGTTAGATCCAGCCCATGAATTCCTGCCGCCGGTCTCTTCTCCCACAATCTCCTCCGTTTCCTCCTCCGATCTCGACACCGAGGTAAAGTTTCATCGATTATATATTCCCAAATTTACTCTCAAATTTGCTGATTTTTCTCTGATGTTTATGCTTTCAGTCGACAGGTTCGTTTTTCCATGATAGAAGCACTACGTTAGGAACACTGATGGGGGTAAACTTCCCGGCGATCACATTCCGAGCTCCTTCTCAGCGCCGCGACGCCACCGTCGTTTCCGTCAGTGTCGGTACTTCTGTAAATGTAATCGCCGGACGGAGGAAGGGTAAGAAGAAGATTAAAGCGGCAGCGGCGTCGTTTGTGGAGCAGCGGCGGAGTATGCGGCGGTGGTGGAACTTGTGCGGAGGTGAGGATTCGAAGCCGTCGTCGCTTGGGGAGTTTCTGGAAGTTGAACGGAGATTTGGGGAAGAGGCGTTGTTTGGGGCGGAGATTGAGAATAATACTCAACCGAGGGATGGGAGGTTGTTGTTTGCTGATGGGAGGGTGTTACCGCCGGCGGAGGCGGACGACCATCGGAGGACATCCACCGTCGGTTCGCTTTGTAACTTTCATGTTTCGTTGGCTGGGATCTGTAGTGGCGGTGCTGGATAGGATATTATTTTGCATCTATTTTTCTTCTTTTTTTGCTTATTCTTTTAAAATTGACTTTATTCTTTAGTTTAGTTGGAACTTGGAAGTTCATAACCAAGTCACAACTTCACATATTGTGTTTTGGCTTCAACAATTTTCTTTTACTCCATTATTTGGCTTGATTGTGGTGCAACGTAGTGTTAATATAATGACAAATTCTTATATGCGGCTGTCGCCCGTGGTGCGACGGTTTCACCCATAGGTCGCACCCGTCTACCCGCCCGCCATCCCCCATTCACAGATCGCGACACGTGGCGTACCTTAAAAAACCCCTCATAACTTTAAAATGCAATATCTTAAGATTTTGAAATCGGAAAAAAATGTTGTGTTCGTCTCGACGAGACGAACGAATCAAATTAGATATGTCATAATATGGTTTGATTTTTTTTTTTAAACATACTTTTTAACACAAAAAAATTGAGTTGCTTGTCACTTGAGATGTAACACTCTGTTCTGATGAAAGTAACAGTTTCATCTTAAAAAAGTAACACTTTTATTGTCAAATGTAATATCAGTTTTGCGAGAAAATTTAAATAGTTTGATAGTTTTTTGTGGTTAGAAAAGTAATATTTGAAGTTTAACAGAGTGCATATATGATTATAATTTTCTATATAGATGAATGTAACATTTTTATTTAGTAAATGTTACTCCCTCTGTCCCTAAATGGGTGTCCATTTTCAAGAAATCTTTGTCCCAAAATAAGTGTTTTTTTTTAACATAACTTTGTCCCTAAATGTTTTTTTTTTCGAAATCAATTTCACTAGTTTCTTTATACGTGCAAAACTAAGTGTTTGGAAACGAGATTACAAGATTATATGTGAATCTTTGCTAGCAAATTGTACATATAGTTGAGATTTTCAGTGTCCCTTAAAATGAAATTTAGACACTTATTTAGGGACAGAAGTAGTACTTTTTATCTTTAAAAAAGAGTAAAAATTCATGTATATAATCGAGTTTGCATTACAATTGTTACTTTCTCAATAAAAATTGTTACATTTAAGACTACAAACTGTTACAATTGGGAAAAAAAATGTTACACTCATTTATTATAAAATGTAACATTAGTTTAGTTTTGTCAATCTTATGTTATTTTTGGAAAAAAAAAAGTGTTACATTTGAAAAAAAGAGTGTTACATTACTTTATAAAAAGTGGTACATTTTCAATTCATGTATATCATTTTTTTTTTTTTTGGAGAGTATGCCAATATGATCTTAATGAGGTGCGGGGCTTTGCATCTAACATTCATCGTTTGCATTTTAATTGTTACTTTCTCAATAAAAATTGTTACATTTAAGAATATAAACTGTTATAATTGAGAAAAAAAATGTTATATTCATTTATTATAAAATGTGACGCTAGTTTAATTGTCAATCTTATGTTATCTTTAATCTATTGCAGCAAAATTGTGATAGAATGTGAAAAAAAGTGCATTTGGAAAGGAAAAAAGTGTTACATTTCGTTAAAATGTGTTACTTTTGTTGGCGAGCAAAAAATAGCGAGGAAAACGAAAGTTGAGGGCAAAAAAAAAAAATTGGTCTCGGCTCGAGTGCGAGCCGTCGCACGCCGTACAGCGGCCGCACAATAGTCAGCCTCTAATATAATATACTATAATACACCCCCCCCAAAATAAAATAAAATAAATAAATAAATCTCTCAATGATATACATACTTTGTCTTGTCACATAAAAATAGTTTCAATTTCACTTTCTTAATATGGTAATTGTTTTGAACAACATCTCATTTATTTCAAGGCAATTGCCATTGTTTACAAGCCCTATGGAGTCTATTACAATCTATCTATAGCCTGTCTATTACAATCTTCTATGGAGTTTCACCAATGTCGAACCTATTAAAGAGAATGATATTTGCTCTACATGCTGATATTGTAATCTTTCAAAGTTGTTCCACGCCATCTGGTAGTTTGCCAGAGACGTCCCGCGTCATCTACAGTGCACAACTAACCCGTATGGGGTTATGAAACTTAGGATTCCCCACTTTTCCCCCCAAAGAGGAATCAAACCCAGGACCTCCCCTTAGGGAAACCCTTACTCACCTACCCGGATACCACTAGGCCAGAAGGCCATTGGTTAATATGATATTTTTAAATTTTGATTAATAATTTTATACTTATCAATTTACTCATTGTAATGAAACTATGGAAATTATTAGAGGCTTTGACCGATAAGTCCTCCAGCAAAAAAAAAACGACCAACAAGGACATGCATTTTCTTTCAAAACTCGCCAAAAAATTCCTGGGTTTTTTTTAAGACCAAAATGTCCTCAAATTTTTAAAATGTAATATCTCAAAATCTACAAGTAGAAAAGTAATCCGAAACCACCATTTTAATCGTATGATCAAGACGAATAAAACAAGTACACTCAACATATAATTAAATTTTAGACAAATAGATTTATTTTTTACTTGTAAAACAATTTCTCAACTGATTTCACAGTTGTACGAGTTTTCAGTTTTGTGATTTCACTGTTGTGTCATTTTTCCAACTTTCACTAGTAAAATCATTTCTCCACAGATTTCTTAGCTGTATAATTTCACAGTTGTGTGATTTCTCAGTTATGTGATTTCACAGTTGTGTCATTTTTTCATTTATCACTCGTAAAATCATTTCTCAACCGATTTCACAGTTGTATGATTTCACAATTGTAGTAACTGAGACATGTATTTCTAAGTTATCAAATAATAAATGGGACGTTGATTTCTCAGATATTCACACATGAGTTTGAGTATAAAAACTAGTACATTCATTTCTCAGTTGTTCACACATGTGTTGAGTATAACAATTAAGAAATTCATTACTCAGTTTTTTTATAAATGACATTCAATTTTACAGTTGTTTGCTGTCAAATGCTCTTTAAACAATTGTGAAATAAATTTTTCAGTTGCTTAAAGCTAAATATTTGGTTGATACATGTTACGTGCAATGTTATATCTTGTGTGAAACAACTAATAACTTAATATTACAGCCGTTTAAATTTAAAAGTGAACATGCCTTTATATACCCTCTAAACAAATGATAAATTAACTTATCTCATATTTTTTAATTAAAAATTTGAGCAATTTTTCAAATGTGAAGAATACTGCTAACCACAAAAAAGAAGTGATATTTTGGTGTTAAATATATAATAATTTACAAAAGAAGCAAGAATGACATAGTGATTAGAAGTCCTATTTAAGACCAAGAGGTCGAGGGTTCAAATCTCGCTAATGACAAGTAAGAGTAATTTTTATTCATAGTACTTGTAGTTGTAGGTGGCTGTGGCTGGTGGTCGGAGGTGGAGAAGGTCCTGCAGTGGGCAGTCGGAGGTCCGTCGGCTGTTAGCAGGAGGTCCAGTGGCGCCTGATAGCAGACAGGGAGGTGGTCCGGAGGGTAGCGGCGGGCAGTAAACGGCGGCAGTGATCCGGCGGGTCGGCGACGGTGGTGGTCAGAGATAGTTAAAGGTAATGGTGGCGGTCAAAGGCAAGAGGGGTGAAGGTATTTTAATTGGGTTGAGGGAATTTTGTTATTTAGAAAGTGCAAGGTATGTATTGGTCAAATTGATTTCAACCCAAGGACCCTAAGGTAGAATATGAAAATGTTTGTTTTTACTGGCAAATTCCACCTTCTATGGAGGATTTATTGATAGAAATCCCAAATTATTATTAGTAGCCATTTAATGTTGATGTTTACATTTACTTTTGATTTGTTTTTTTGAATAAGTTTCTCTCCTTCGTGAGAACCGTTTGGTTTTTCTCTTTTGTTGAGAGCCGTTTAATTTCTGTCATTTGTATAGATCCTATGTATGTATATTTGTTTGTTTTTTCATGTATCTATTGCGACGAATCTCACATTATCTCACAACGAAGAGGATGCCATTGTTCTTCTTGCATAAAGACACGGATTTGAAATGTCTGGGTGGCCAATTGCTCGTCAACCCGGATTTTGTATATCAAGTTTTCAACGCAAAATATTATCCAAAAATATGATTTGTTAAATTCCGAATTAAGATAGTGTCCAAATTTTACTTGGAGTGGAATTTGTATGTTCTAGATTCTAGATTAATATTGTCATTGTTGTAAGGTAAGCAATTGAAATACTCTTAATATTTGGGGTGAGCTTTCGGTCTTTGTAGAGTGCGATCTTTTTGTGAATGCAACTGATTTTGTGGTTTGCTATAAAAAACATAGTAATAGGTTTTAATTTTCGAAGCACATGGACTACATTCTTTATACATTTTTTTTTAAATTACCTTAAATTATTACTTAATACTATAAAAAAAAAAACATTCTCCCATTGTACATTTTTAAAGGTACCTTAAATTGTAGGGTAAATTGCATATTAGTGACCTGATTTTGTGTCACATTTGTAATCTCCAACCTGAAAGTTGAATTGTGCCAATCAGGCACTTGAGTTTGTCAATTTTTTGCAATATGGTGAATAAACCAACTTTTTGTTAATTTTTTACGGACTTAAATACATGTGTGATTCACATGACGTCTGAGAAATGAAATGACCAATATATCCCAACAGACTCCAAAACCCTTGACCAAGTAAAATAAATGGAAACCCTCCCTTCCCCATTTAAATTCCACCGTCCCCTTTCACCCTCCCCATCTCCATCTTCCCTTTCTCTGTCCACCACCAATCCTCCGCCT
Source organism: Campanula takesimana (assembly GCA_026119855.1). Lineage (NCBI taxonomy): Eukaryota > Viridiplantae > Streptophyta > Magnoliopsida > Asterales > Campanulaceae > Campanula > Campanula takesimana. The sequence continues at coordinate 837,872 of JAOWBW010000804.1, read as the reverse complement.
TCCCCCCACTCTCACCCTCACCCCTTCAACATTCCCCCCAATTCTCCCCCTCCTCTTTCTACCTCGTTTTCCGCCCCTCTTTCTCATCCTAAAACGGTCGGCCCCTTCCCGCTCAACCTCACTACGACAACCAACTCTCCACTCGAAGCCGCCATCTCCATTACTCCAGTCACCTTCCTCACTAATCCATGTCGCCAACTTAATTCTCCATGCCGACCAAGAACGGTCGGCCCCCTCAGTCCTTCTCTCTCTTTCCAAACTTTTGAAACGACGACTGAAATCCCAAGTGTTCCTTATTTCTGAAATCGAGAGAGAAATTGTAAGTTTCCGGAGAGATATTAGAGTATGGTGGAAAGAGAGAGGCTAGGGCTTGAGAGCAAAGATGGAGGATCATTATGAAGATGATATGGGCAATTTTTTTTAATTCTTTCATTTATTTTCAAAAACTTGCAATTGACCCCCTCAGCTAAACACATGTCTTACACAGCCTCCAGTAATTGACAAAATTACCCTTTTAAAAGATTATATGCGACGCACATGTGTTTAGGTCTGTCAAAAAATTAACGAAAAGTTAGTTTATTCACCACATTGTAAAAAAATGACAAACTTATATGCCTGATTTGCACAATTTAACTCTCAGACAGGGGATTGCAAACGTGACACAAACTCATGTCACCAATATGCAATTTTCCCTAAATTATATGGATTACATTCTTTGTTCACCATACATGCACAACTTATAAAAGAAGTTTAGTAAGAAATAGATTTTGTACCATATTAAAGAGCACTTAAATTATATGGACTACATTTTTTTTTGAAAGATACGAAATACATTCTTTGTTACCATAAGTACACGACTTATAAAAGAAGTTTAATAAACAATAGATTTTGTACCATATTAAGTGGACTCAGGGCCGGCTATCAACCTGTTCATTCAGGTCAACAGAACAGGGCCCCCAAAAATGGGAGGGCCCCAAATATTTCCAAGCCCACTACGCTCTTATGGGTTTTTGATTGTTTTTTTTTTCTTTATGAAACTTATGGGTTTTCTTTTTCTCTTCTCCGTTTTCTTCTTGCCGCAGGCGACGCAATAATCATATCGCCTCCTCAGTTCTCGTCTCCGGTCTCTCCATTAAGTCACTCCTTGACAATTAAAAAAGAAAAACTCTTCGTTATAAATCTCTCCAATTCCATTCCGCCGTCACTTGTACTCTCAGACTTTGAATCTTCCCACGGCAACCATTGCACCATCGTCGGACGATATCGTCATCATAGGAAGATCCTATTCCTTGCCGGTTGCCAAAGTCGCGATTCACCACTCATGAAAGTGGTGAAGGTAACGAATTTAACTCTCACCTCTCAAATTTTCGTGATTTAAGATTTCACAAGATTTAGGGATTCAATTTCAGATTTGAAATTCAATCTTGAAGCCTCAACTCTTTTTTTTTTTTTTAATTGAATCCAGCTTGTTCCTAGTTTGATTTGTTTTAGGTTCTTGATTGATGTGGTTGTTTATGAGTTTAACAAAGATTGCTTTCATTTTATGATTAATATTTCATTGTTTTGTTAATCTATGGTTTGATTTTGTTTTATTTTGAATCTTTTGTCTGATTTTTCTTGAAACAATCTTTGGCTTGATTCAAAAGCTCTTTTTTTTCTTCCTAAAATTATTAAAATCTGTAAAATTTTTAAATTTAAAGGGCCTAATATTCATGTTTGGCACAGGGCTCCTAAAGTTATTGAGACGGGCGTGAGTGGACTTATTTATTTTTTTTGGTACAATATTAAGAGGACTTATTTATACATCCAAACAAGAAATCTGCCTTGTATCTGCATGTTCATAAATTCTCCCATCATAAAAAAACCCTTCATTCTAATTACTCCCCCATTCTTAGACAAATGTTTAAATTTTATTTTAGAAATATTATGAAAGTATATTATTTATGTAATTAAACAGCAAATATGCTAAATATTTTTGTTAAATACACTACAACAAAAGTGACTTTTCCCGGCACTTTAAAAAGTGCCGAAAATTGAAAAAAAGTGCTGAAAAAGTTATTTCTGGCACTTTTTCCGGTGCCAGAAAAAGTGGTGTCGGCAATACTTACTGGCACTTTAAAAGTGCCGGAATTTTTCGGCACTTTTTAAAGTGCCGCTAATTTAAATAAAATTATTTTTTAATTTACCCGGATTCGAAACCACGACCTCTTGCATACGAAGCACACCTTCTACCGCTAGGCTAAATCATTTTTTGTTATAAATTTTCATATACAATTATTTGTTACAAAACCAAAACTTATATTAGGGCATTTCTATTATTGTAGTCCATAAAAATCTAATATAACTAACAAATTAAAGCAAAGTTACATGAAAAATCTGATTAAATTTAAAAATTAAATAAAATTTTTAAAACAAACATCTTGTTTTTAGCGGCACATTGTAAAAAAGTGCCGGAAATTCCCAGCACTTTTTCAAAAGTGCCGCTAATTCCCGGTACTTTTCAAAAGTGCCGCTAATTCCCGGCACTTTTTTATAAAGAGCCGGAAATTTAGCGGCACTTGTTAGAAAGTGCTGGGAATTAGCGGCACTTATGAAAAAGTGCCGGAAATTAGCGGCACTTTTAAAAAAGTGCTGGGAATTTTCGGCACATATGAAAGTGTCGGTAAATAAGTGCCGGGAAAAACCATTTTTGTTGTAGTGATAATTGCTTTTGCAAGTATAATGTAATTACTGAAAAATTATGTTAGAAAATTAGTTAGAAAGAAAATTAGTTAGAAAAAAAGTTTTTCTATAAAAAGACACACGTTTTAAAAATTTAGAGATGGATGGAGGTATATAAATTTTGACAAAAACTTGTGTGAGACGGTCTCACATGTGAGACGGGTCTCGTTGAGAGAGTAAATAGCTTGCCCCTATGGGCGGGGTGGGGCGAGGCAAGGCCATTTTCTCTCTCATCGAAATCCGCATCGTGTGTGAGACCGTCTCACACAAAACTTCCTCATAATTTATACCAAGACTATGTTATTCACAAAATTTCATTTGATTACATGCAGATAGGGAGTAAGTAATTAGGCCAACGTTAGGCTTACAAAAGAAAAGAAATTTACAAATTGAAGGATACAAGGTGTGGTGACGATATTTCATTAGCCACATCGATAGTTGTTGGTAGTGGTGCCCTAGGCACGTTTAATAAACGTTGTAATTGTTATCATTTATTTCATATCAATAAAGAGATATTTTGATTATTATTGTTGTTCATGTTTACTTATAATAATCTCCGTCCCTAATACTTATTAAGCACTAGTATAAAGGCTAAATGATCATGAGATAATCATGTTAGATTTATGGGTACTTGTTTGGAACAAGGTACTGGACATGACCCGCTGTATGAGATTTATGTCATGGTCTATGTCGTACATATATCTCATATTAGTTATGTCATTCGAATCCTTAGACATAAAGTTATTATAGTCTTCCACTTGATGAACATTATGTTTGACATATTCAAACGCTACCTTTAACCGGGTAGTTATAAAGGGTCTTTCAGCTGTCTAAGCATCTAGTTGAGGCATAATCGGATTCACGTAGGAAAGAGTAATAAGCTAAATGGATTTGTCCCTATTCGGAGAGATGTCAAACTTAGGCCTCTCGTAGGAATGATGTTGATGAAAATGTTCGGCCGGAATCAAATGAATTGATTAGATCAATGTCATTTGTATTGTCAACATATTCGGAATCGAGAAAGTATTGAACAAAACAAGTTGACTTGTTGACCATGACTTGTGTTCAATGACATCGTGGACAAAGGGATTGTGACATATTCTAAAGGAATGCGAACTTGTATCTAGTTATACTATTTGGGTAGGTATGACGGTTTGCTAGAACCTAATCATATCTTATGGTTTCATGTTTGAACCCATTGCCAACTTAGTGTAATCCTAGAGGGTCACACACAATGGAACGAATCTTAAATAAGGACTTTGGAGGAATTTTAAAATTTGGGAAATATGGGGCAGGTGTGCGACCGCACAAATGGGTTTGGGCGGCCGCACAGCTTGGCTCAAAAAGTACCAGAAACCTTCCAGATAGATGTGCGGCCGCACAGGTGGTTTTGGGCGGCCGCACACCATGTCGGGACTGGTTTCCTGATTTGATTTGGAAAATGATTTTGGACGGGTTTAGACACAAGTTTCCTATTTGGAATAGGTCTAACTTGTATATAAACAGCTAAATTCAGGCCAGAACACATCATAGCTTTTATGCAAGTCTCAAAGAGTTTGAGAGTGGTTTTATTTTATTCTAAGACATCCTAGATTGAAGAACAAAATAATACACAAATAAAATTCCATATAGTTCATATTGATTGTGAAAACGTGTTTCACAATTTTGGTCTAGCAACCAAGATCAAGTGTTATTGATATTCGTTCAAGGTGTGGATACCGCTAGAGGGTGAAGCTTATCATCTTCAAAGTTCGTGTTCTTACTTGTTCGTGATTAAAGCTTCAATTTCTCCACCAAGATCAAAGACCAAATTCAAAGTCATCAAGGGTTAGTTTTTCTAGTATTCATATTGCAAGTATTTGATTTAATCATATGAATGGATCTATGGGCTTTGGGTTTCATAAAATTTTAAATGCTATTTTCCGCTGCGCATGTTACTACGAAACCCAACAGTGGTATCAGAGCCCCGTTCATGTTGATTATTTCAATACCTAGATCATATTGTGTGTATATAAATTGTTTATGTGCCTAACATGATATGAATATTGGATATATGATGTTTATGTGTTATATGATTTTATGTGGTTTATTGTTTTACAACTCTAATCGCACTATTGAATCGCACTAAAAATTATGTTGAATTCTGAATTGTTTGATTACTAATTTTTGATTGGATCAAAGTTTTAATAATCGGGGAAAACAATTTTGAGACAAATTTTCGAACTTTAAAAAATCTGTCTGATGCTACTGTGCGACCGCACAGAAAATATTGGGCGGCCGCACATATTTAGGCGACCGCACAGATTTCCTTGGGCGGCCGCACAGTTGGTCAGAATCAGAATCAGATTCTGGAATTTTGATGGGGTCCAACCGAATCAGTGACAATACCGGCCAGACCTGGTGATCTGGAGCGGGTTTTGGGCAGTTGGTTTTGGTGTGGATCTTGGGGTTTGATTTTCCTATTTGTTTTAGTCTTGTGATTCTAAGGTTGGTTCAAGGTTTGGATGGCTAATCTACGTTCATCGAGATTGTGTTTCCCAAACTTGATCGCAATCAAAGTTTCAAAGATAAAACGAAGTTAGAATTATGAAGAGTTCATAATTGCTAAAATTGAGAAACAAAGTTCTTGATTCAAAGATTGGATATCCATGTGGAATTGTGGATGCAATTGGCCTACGTTCATCGAGACCATCTATTGCTTAGTTTCGCCCACATGGACTACTTTCTTGGTTTCGTGAATTAGAGCGGAATTGTGGATGCCTTATGGCTTAGTTTCGGCCGCACTTCTTGTTGTCTTGATTTGGAGATAATAACCAAAGTTGAAATAATCTCATCCTCATAATTATAGAGAAACTAATGACACATAAATATTATGCTTAAATTAATGGAGATTAATTTAATGGCTAAACTTGATGCGTAACATGTTTATACTATATGCTCATAAATGTGTTGTATGCTATATGTGATGAACCTTCAAAGAAAGTTTTAAGTCATTTATTGCCATGCCATGATTAAAACACTTGTTAATACATGGGTGAATTTAATGTAGACTCGCCCTAGCGATATGCATTGACTTTATTTATGTATGATCAAGATAGATAATGTGGGCACGCCCTAGCGAGGCACATTAACTATACGTTTAAAATGGTTGGACTTAATTGGGCGTCAAAACATTTTTGAGCCTAGGCGAAGATGAGATTTAACATGCTTTTTGAAATAGGATTTCTTAAAGAATCTCATAAAAAGAACTAAGAGTCATATGAGATATGATTGACAAGAGTTGTCTACCTAATTAATTTGATTTTGTGTAATCCGCCTTAGCGGACTTAAAATTAAATTAAAGCGGGATCTTAACCCATTTAAATTATATTATACATTGGATGTATAAGAAGGTTATACAATTTAGGGGTAGTATTTTTTTTTTTTTTTAAAAAAATACATTGTTTAATTCTTTAATGAAAGATGGTACTTATTAAATTTTGGAAATTTTGCATAATTGTAGATAATGACTAACAACACTCAATCAGTTTCGTTGCGATCGATCCTTGAGAAGGATAAGCTCCAAGAGAATGGTACTAACTTTATCGATTGGATCCGTAGCCTAAGAATTGTTCTAAGGCAAGAAGATAAGTTGTACATTCTCGATGGGTCACTTCATGCTGAACCAGAACCTACTGCACCTAGGGCAAAAGAGACAATTACAAGAAACATCATAATGATTCTAAAGATGTAAGTTGTCTCATGCTTGCTACTATGTGCTCAAAACTCTAACAAAGTTTGGAACATTTGGAAGCCTATGAGATAGGCGTGGAGTTAAGAGCAATGTTTCAAGAGCAAGCTAGGCAAGAGAGGTACAAGACCATTGTTGCATTTACTTCTTGCAAAATGAGTGAAGGGCAACAAGTGAGTCCTCACATGCTTAAAATGAAATGTTATGTGGAGCACCTTGAGAAACTTGGCTATCCAATCCCATTGGAGTTAGCCACAAATCTCATTCTTAATTCATTGCCTAAAAGTTATAATCAGTTTGTGATGAATTATAACATGCATGGAATGGATAAGAATCTCTCCGAGTTGCATGGGATGCTTAAAACTGCGGAGATGAAGATTGTGGAGAAAGGTTCTCCTGTGCTCTTAGTTCATGATGGGAAGAAGGCTAGTGCCAAAGGAAAGGGTAAGGCAAAAGTTTTCAAACCGAAGATAAGCAAGGCAAAGGTTGCCAAGGCTTCTGAGGCAAAACCCGATTCACAAAAGGATGCAATCTGTTTCCATTGTCAAGAAATTGGTCATTGAAAACGTAATCGCAAGGCTTTCTTGGAAGAGTAAAAGAAGAAGAAGGGCAGCAAGGCTGCGTCGACTTCAGGTATCTATATGATAGATATTCTCCTTTCTACCACTGATTCTTGGGTATTGGATACCGGATGTGGTTCTCACATTTGTTTAAATATGCAGGGACTAAAGAATAGGAGACTACTTAAAGAGGGTGAAGTAGACCTACGCGTGGGGAATGGAGCAAGAGTTGCTGCATTAGCCGTAGGGACTTATGAAGTCACTTTACCTTCCGGTTTAATACTTGTTTTGAACAATTGTTATTATGTACCGAATTTAAGTAGAAATATTATTTCAATTTCTTTTTTGGATAATGAAGGTTTTAAGTTTCTTATTGAGAATAAGAAATTTTTTATTTATTTAAATGATGTGCTTTATGGTATTGCTAATTCATTTAATGGCATTTATGTCTTGGATGTCAAGAATGAAAATAATGAAAATGTCTATCATATAAATAAAAAATCCAAACCTAATGATGTAAATCATTCTTATTTGTGGCATTGCCGTCTTGGTCATATTAATGAGAAGCGTATCTCAAAACTCCATGGGGACGGTCTCTTGGGTTCATGTGACCTTGGGTCATATGATACTTGTGAGTCGTGTCTTCTTGGGAAAATGACTAAGACACCTTTTACCAAGCTAGGTGAAAGGGCAAGCGACTTATTGGGGTTGATACATTCCGATGTATGCGGACCATTAAGTAGCAATGCTAGGGGAGGATTTCAATACTTCATAACCTTCACGGATGATTATAGTAGATTTGGGTATGTTTACCTAATGAAACATAAAAGTGAAACATTTGAGATATTTAAAATATTTCAAAATGAAGTAGAAAAACAACTTGGCAAAAGTATTAAGGCACTTCGATCAGATCGAGGTGGAGAATACTTGAGTCATGAATTTGATGATCATCTAAAGAATTGTGGAATAGTTTCACAATTGACTCCACCCGGAACACCACAATGGAATGGTGCGTCCGAGAGGAGAAATCAGACTTTGTTAGACATGGTTCGATCAATGATGAGTCAAGTTGATCTTCCAATATCCTTTTGGGGTTACGCCCTAGAAACCGCTGCTTTCACACTAAATCAAGTTCCAACTAAATCGGTTCTAAAGACTCCATATGAGATGTGGAGCGGAAAGAAACCTAGTTTGTCTTTCATGAGGATTTGGGGTTGCGAATCTTTTGTCAAAAGACTTGTCTCCGACAAACTAGCACACAAATCTGATAAATGTATTTTCGTGGGATATCCTAAGGAAACTAAAGGATATTACTTTCACAACCGAGAGGACAACAAAGTGTTTGTTGCCCGAACTGGCGTCTTTCTAGAGAAACAATTTCTCTCCAAAGAAATCAGTGAGAGTAAAATAAATCTTGAAGAAATTTGAGACCCAGAAAATAACATTGAACCAATAGTGGAACAAGAACAAGAACCACAAGGAGTTGTGGAACCTGTTCAAAATACACAAGCAACTCGCAGATCTAGTAGGTTACGATCCGAGCCCGAGAGATATGGATTTCTCGTAACAGATAGTAATGAGGTGGAAATCATTGAGAATGATGAACCGACAACCTACCAAGAGGCGATGTCTTCTCCTGATTCGGATAAGTGGCTTGGAGCCATGGAATCTGAATTGCAATCCATGCAAGATAATCAAGTTTGGAACTTGATTGATGCACCCGAAGGTGTAAAAACCACAGGATGCAAATGGGTCTTCAAGAAGAAGACTGACATGGATGGGAAGGTGCATACTTACAAAGCTAGACTTGTAGCGAAGGGTTATAGGCAAGTTCATGGTATTGACTATGATGAAACCTTTTCACCCGTAACAATGATCAAGTCTATAAGAATTTTGCTTGCCATTGCCGCATATCATGACTATGAAATATGGCAAATGGACGTCAAAACCGCTTTCCTAAATGGAAAACTACAAGAGGATGTATATATGAAACAACCGGAAGGTTTTGAACAGAATTCTAAGGTATGCAAATTGCAGAGATCTATCTATGGATTGAAGCAACATTCGAGGAGTTGGAATCTCCGTTTTGATGAATCGGTCAAAGAGTTTGGTTTCATCAAGAACGAAGATGAACCTTGTGTATACAAGAAGATTAGTGGGAGCATAGTGCTATTCCTTATTTTATATGTGTATGACATATTACTCATTGGAAACGCATTCCTACACTTCAGTCCGTAAAGACTTGGTTGGGAAAGTGTTTCGCAATGAAAGATATGGGTGAAGCCGCATATATACTTGGCGTTAAGATCTATAGAGATAGATCAAGGAAGATACTTAGTTTAAACCAAAGTACATACATTGACAAGGTCATTAGAAGATTCCGTATGGAAAATTCTAAAAGAGGAACCTTACCAGTGTTACATGGAGTTTCTCTAAGCAAGACTCAATGTCCTAAGACAAAAGATGAGCGTGAGAAAATGAATGATGTTCTATATGCTTCGGTAATTGGGTCCATCATGTATGCCATGATTTGTACTAGGCCGGATGTATCTTATGCTTTGAGCATGACAAGTAGATACCAATTCGACCCCGGTGAAAATCACTGGATGGCTGTAAAAGCGATTCTTAAGTACTTGAGAAGAACTAAAGATTCGTTTTTGGTCTATGGAGGAATGGAAGATGATCTCGTGGTAAATGCTTACACGGATGCAAGCTTCCAGACCGACAAAGATGATAGTCGATCGCAATCGGGTTTTGTGTTTATGTTAAATGGTGGAGCTGTAAGCTGGAAGAGTTCCAAGCAAAGTACAACCGCTGATTCTACAACGGAAGCTGAGTATATTGCTGCATCAGATGCTGCAAAGGAAGCTGTTTGTATTAAGAAGTTCATTACTGAACTTGAAGTGGTTCCTAGTATTGCTAATCCAATAGACCTTTATTGCGATAATAATGGTGCTATTTCTCAAGCAAAGGAACCAAGAGCACATAAAAAATCCAAACACATACTTAGGCGTTTTCATATCATTCGAGAAATCGTTGATAGGGGAGACGTAAATATATGCAGAGTACCTACTGATGACAATGTTGCGGACCCGCTAACAAAGGGACTTCCACAAGCTAAACATGAAGGTCATGTTAGGTACATGGGTATTAGATACATGAGAGATTGGGCCTAGGGCAAGTGGGAGATTGTTGGTAGTGGTGCCCTAGGCACGTTTAATAAACGTTGCAATTGTTATCATATATTTCATATCAATAAAGAGATGTTTTGATTATTATTGTTGTTCATGTTTACTTATAATAATCTCCGTCCCTAGTACTTGTTAAGCACTAGTATAAAGGCTAAATGATCATGTTAGATTTATGGGTACTTGTTTGGAACAAGGTACTGGACATGACCCGCTGTATGAGATTTATGTCATGGTCTATGTCGTACATATATCTCATATTAGTTATGTCATACGAATCCTTAGACATGAAGTTATTATAGTCTTCCACTTGATGAACATTATGTTTGACATATTCAAACGCTACCTTTAACCGGGTAGTTATAAAGGGTGTTTCAGCTGTCTAAGCATCTAGTTGAGGCATAATCGGATTCACGTAGGGAAGAGTAATAAGCTAAATGGATTTGTCCCTATTCGGAGAGATGTCAAACTTAGGCCTCCGTAGGAATGATGTTGATGAAAATGTTCGGCCGGAATCAAATGAATTGATTAGATCAATGTCATTTGTATTGTCAACATATTCGGAATCGAGAAAGTATTGAACAAAACAAGTTGACTTGTTGACCATGACTTGTGTTCAATGACATCGTGGACAAAGGGATTGTGACATATTCTAAAGGAATGAGAAATTGTATCTAGTTATACTATTTGGGTAGGTATGACAGTTTGCTAGAACCTAATCATATCTTATGGTTTCATGTTTGAACCCATTGCCAACTTAGTGTAATCCTAGAGGGTCACACACAATGGAACGAATCTTAAATAAGGACTTTGGAGGAATTTTGAAATTAGGGAAATATGGGGCAGGTGTGCGACCGCACAAATGGGTTTGGGCGGCCGCACAGCTTGGCTCAAAAAGTACCAGAAACCTTCCAGATAGATGTGCGGCCGCACACCATGTCGGGACTGGTTTCCTGATTTGATTTGGAAAAGAATTTTGGACGGGTTTAGACACAAGTTTCCTATTTAGAATAGGTCTAACTTGTATATAAATAGCCAAATTCGGGCCAGAACACATCATAGCTTTTGTGCAAGTCTCAAAGAGTTTGAGAGAGGTTTTATTTTGTTCTAAGACATCCTAGATTGAAGAACAAAATAATACACAAATAAAATTCCATATAGTTCATATTGATTGTGAAAACGTGTTTCATAATTTTGGTCTAGCAACCAAGATCAAGTTTTCTTGATATTCGTTCAAGGTGTGGATACCGCTAGAGGGTGAAGTTTATCATCTTCAAAATTCGTGTTCTTACTTGTTCGTGATTAAAGCTTCAATTTCTCCACCAAGATCAAAGACCAAATTCAAAGTCATCAAGGGTTAGTTTTTCTAGTATTCATATTGCAAGTATTTGATTTAATCATATGAATGGATCTATGGACTTTGGGTTTCATAAAATTTTAAATGCTATTTTCCGCTGCGCATGTTACTACGAAACCCAACAATAGTCAGGGGCGGACCTCCTATATATATAAGGAGGGGGTGCAAGTGCACCTGCTCAACTTTCATTTATAAGAGGAAAAAAAATTGTATTCATGATATATAATAAAAGTGCACAAGGTAATCAAAAGTTTATGTATCTCAGGTGATTGAAAGATAGTTTTGTGTACAAAAGGTGGTGTGTTTGAACCCCACTATCATTTCCTCTCATCCATTTTTAAATGGTTTTTTCCTTCTCAATCAAATAAGGGTTAAAATTAAATAACATTGACAGTTAATAAAAAAATTATACACAAAAATTCTTACGTATCTTTTTATTTCTTTTTCTATTTATAATTTATTATTTTTTCACTTTAATCGTTGAGAAATAAATTTAAAAATTTAGTGAAATTGTGCACCCGGTGAGTAAAAGTTTTAGGTCCGCCAGTGTCGATAGTGGACCTGTCATACTCTAATTAAAAACATCAACACAATTATGACACCTTATTTTGTAAACCACATTTTATAGCTATTTTTTGTAACTTTATTATTTCCCAAGTAATTAATACTCACATGCAAATGGGGAAAGTATTAATACTCCCCCATTCATTTAGAGACGAAAGTGGTATGTAATTAAATACCAATACCAAGACCATTTTATTCACAAAAATTTATTTATCACATGGTGATAGGAGTAAGTAATTAACACTCATATGCAAATGGGGAAACAATATTAATACTCAGTCCATTTGATCACAATATTTCATTTGGTCACAAATTTTGTAATGCACTTAATTAATGTCCATTTTTATTTTTGGTATAATCATTTTTCATGTATATATATATACCACTCTAAAGGGGGGAAATGTAGAGTAAGGTCAATAACCCCAACAATGGCCTTCTCAAATTTTCTCATTTCTATGGTTATAGTCCTAGCACTTTCCTTCAGCACCATTTCAGGGGTCGATGAAATAGATGTGCTATGTAGCAAAACAAAAAATAATATCATGTGTGTTGACTTCTTGAAATCCGATCCACGAAGTCAAGGCGCTAATGTGACAGTTCTCACATCGATATTACTTGAGAAAGCTCAATCGGGTGCAGGTAATTAATAAAATAGTGATACATACATTTGTAAGCATTTTTAAACTACACAACCACTCAATGCATTAGGGTGTTGTACAGTACAACATCTTAATATATTATATGTACTATACAACACCTTATTGCATTGAGATGTTGTACGGTATAATACCTCAAATTATTTATGTAAAATTTTTGTATCTATTTCTTCAAGAAATGTCGATCTCATTTTGATTTTAATAGTCAACTTGATTGAATTTAGACAATTGTTTTGAAACTAATTATCTCACGAATATTAAAAAAAAAAGTCATTGTGATATATCAGTAACATTTTTTTCGGAATTCAGAAGGATATTTGTTAAAATAAAATAAAATACGAATATCTTAATTTTCTTAAATTATTGGTTAAAATTTAATCAAGTTGACCACCAAAATAAAAACAGTACTGTTTTTTCTTATATTTTTCCTTTCACGCGTAGTGTCTACATAAAATTTTGTACATTAATCATTCATTTTATTGCAGAGAATATCGCAAAGTATTACGAATCAATGGCAAAGTTTTATAGCACGGGCGGCGATATGGCGATGGCTTTGAAATTAACTGCATGTTCAAGGGATCTCTATAAAGCTTTGAATGATTTCAATAATCTGAAAGGATTTTTAATTAAAGGTGATTATTTTAATGCATCTGAAACTGCAAATCTTGCTGAACTTCATTCAGAGCCTTGTGCTTTAAGCTTTAAAGGTCATCCAGATGTGCCCAAGGAGTTAGTAAATCCTATAATGACTCATATTGATCTTAGTTTGATTATTTTGTATTTTACGACTATTTTGAGGTGATCATCCATGTGGTTACAATTTTATTACATAGATTATTTATATTATGAAAAATAATTGATTTAAATTAATGTTTTTTTTTGGTTGATTAGTTGTCTTGCTGCTTGCAGTGCTTATTTAGCTATTGTTAAAGGGAGTCGCTCACTAATCGGATCTTGTTTGAATTTATAGCTCTTTCTCTCTCTTTAATATAATTGCGTGAAAAATAATACTCACTCCGATCCGTCCCAAAATGATTTTCTCATTTGCCATTTTTCATTGTCTCAAATTAAAAAGTTCTTCCCATTTCTACAAGTTAGGCTTAAATGTACGTAAACACAACAAGGCTAGTGAAGCAAGTGTTCATATCCTTAAAAAAGTTTGAATAGTCAAATGTGAAGATCATTTTGAGACGGAGGGAATATGATGAATTATTATAGATAAAATTGAAAGAAAAATAGGGTGGACCATTAGAAGTTTAAAATGAGAACAATAACCACGAAACAAAAATGGAATTGAAGATGTATTAAATATGACTATATATATTACTATAATGTAATTTTGGTGCAAACTAATGAATGGAGATCAAGGTGGATCATGATCTTAATGGTAAGCATTTAGTAATTTAGTAATTATTTACTTGACATATTTGTGTAATAACCGGATTTTTTTTTTTAATTATGTAATTTTCGGTTTTTACTAATTTAATTAAACAATAATGAGAGTTATAAAGTAATTTAAAGAAGTGGGCCCAAGGAAATTGGATTGGCCCGAAAATAGTATTAGTAAACCCAACCCAATTAATTTTACCCAAGAGTATAAATACAATGGTTAGTGAAAAATTTAGGTTACTTCTTAATTAACAAAAACAACAAAACACAAAACCCTAGTTCTACCCCATAGCAGCCGCACCAAGGAAGGAGGGAGGAGAAAATTTCAGCCATTGTTTTGGAAGAAGTAATCCGATCATTCTCAAGGTAACGCTAAATCCTACTCTCCAAAATTTGTTTCGTTGAATTTGGATTAGTAAATCATAAGTTATGCATGAATTAAGAATATAAATATTTGGGTTTTGCATGCTAGTGATTAATGATAAATTTTAAAAGATTAATGAAGTTGATCTAAATACTATGAAAAAAAAAAATATAGTAATCTTGATACTAGTTTATTTTTAAGATTGATTTTATAATCTTGAATTGAATTGATTTATATTATGCAATGCTTGGGAATTGAACATATAAATCATTGAGGTTGAATTGGGTTTATCAAAAGAAGAAAAAATAGGGATTTCCCCCTTGAACATGTTCGGCCGAATGGCCCTAAGCCATGGAAAATTGATTTTGTTGATTTAAATGATCCTCGTTAAGTGTATTGTAAATAATATTGATGTTTGGGAATTTAGAAAAATTTAAAGAATTAGAAAATTGATCAAATCAATGGATTTTGGATCATACAAGTTTCGGCCATGATGAGGAATTATGGGTGTTGATTCTTGATTGAAGATGTTAAGAATTGGGACGGAAAAGTTAGTGTTTTCGTTAAGTTTCTAATGGAAAGAAAACAAAATCGTTAAAAGGATTGTTAACAAGTTAGAAAAGTAACTTGAGGAAATAGAATAAACACTTGGAAGACCTTGAAGGTTAAAAAGATAACGAGGAAGGAAAAGATTAGAAGTTTCAGTTAGTTTCCTAACGGAAAAGGACTAAACTGAAAAGAATTAAAGTTAAAAGAAATAAAAAGGAAACCTTGAAGATAGAGGGGCCTAAGTGATTAAAAAGAGAAACTTAGGGGACCTTGTGAACAGAACCAAAGTCCAAGGACTTTTCTGTAATTAAAGGAAAGTTGAAGGACTAATCTGAAATTAATCCAAAGTGGAAGGACTAAATTGCAATTAATCCAAAGTTGAAGGACTAAATTGTAATTGAACTAAAATTGAAGGACTAAATTGCAATTAATCCAAAGTTGAAGGACCAATTTGCAATTAACCCAAAGTAGAGGGACCAAATTGTAATTAACCCAAAGTTAGAGGACTTAATTGCAATTATACCAAGTTAAAGGACTGACTAGTAAGTCAAAGTCAGAAACTTAAACGTAAAGAAAGAAGTAACGAAGTAAAGAAGTTAAAACGCATCTCTCAGTTAACTAAGTAGAAATAGTTAACAATGTAAAGAGTACTAAAGTAAATTACTCCGTGCCTTGTAGATTCGCACAGAGAGGAGATTGCGAGGAAAAGCAATTCAGGTAAGGGATTACGTTCCTTACAGTATTTGAACTCCTGTTTATTGGAATTCGATATTTCTTTCTAAAGTTAGCTATCAGTATGGCATGATAGTATTTGAATGAACTCTGCGTTATTGAACGTTCCTTGAAAGAATCTATACTTAGTGATGTCCCCATCGATTACTAAGTATCGAAGTTTGAAACTTGTATCACATACTTGTACCATGGTATGTTCTCAATTTTAACTTGTGAGTTAACCACTTACTCGTTAAGGCATCCAATGTCCAGTTAGAAAAGACATTGACGGACAGTCCAGTTAGAAAAAACTCGTCCTTAAACTAGGGATTGCATGAGTGATCACATGCCTTCTCTCAGGAATTGTCTGATTACAAGGATGATTCTAGACCCCGAGCATATGTGTGTGGATACCATATATGTTACGACCCACACTATTGGCTGAAGAAGCTAGGTGTATGAATTGTACCTTTGGCATTGAGGTTATAATGTACGTTACCAAGGAATTGACGGAAACTTGAATGAATCCCATTGGATTGTAGTGCCATAATCCTTTGAAAGTAAAAATCTTAAAAGTAACACGACTGTATTGTTCTGCAGTCCTGAATCCAAAAGTAACTGAACCTATCTTTGTAAAAGTTATTCAAAGTATTCGTTCTGGTCGTCTCTCCTTAGTAACCGGAGAGGCCACGTATGAACTTACTGAGCATTCGTTCGCTCATCCCTTCTCTATAAACTTTGTTTTCAGGATATAAGTAGAAGGACAAGACAGGGAAAGCAGCCGTAGGAAGACGGTGGATTGAAGACTCTTAATTTAGTAGTTTTAAGTACGTTTATTTATTGATGTAAGTTGAAGTACATTGATGGTTAGGGTTGTTACCTACCAAGACATGTTTAAGTACGCTTCCGCTATTGTTTTGAATTTATGGTTAAATAAGGGGCCGTTGTGAACCCTAAATTGAAGTATTTATTATTGTTATTTATTGATATTTAATGCCATTAAATGCTCAGATATTATAAGAAAATTCGGGGTGTTACAATTTGCCCTTAGGGAGAGGCCCATTATGCTTCAAAATTTGCTTACCCAGTAAATCCATTAATGGCTTCAGGAGAAAAAAATACATTACTTCATCATACTTTGACTCATGTAGACATGGTAAATGGAATTAATGAAATCCAAAATTAATACAATACGGAGTATATAATATCTTACCAATGGCATTAACTTTTTATTTATCATGTTCAAGATGAGTGATGAATGTGACATCCCCGTGATCTAAATTGAGATACTTACAATTGTCTTTTGTGTGAGGCGGTTCTCGATGAGAGAGAAAATAGGCTTGTTCTGTCCCGCCCATAAGGAGGTGAATCATTTACTCTCTCAACAATACATGTTTTACGTATGAGACCGTCTCACACAAATTTTTGCCACAATGTATTGATTTGATCCTATTTATAATTTATCCGTCAAAGTCGATAAACCATATCTTAGAATAAAGATAATGCTATAGAGGGTCAAAACTTTATAAAGAAAAAACCATTTTATGAAATCGAATTTCTTGTGTTGTCTTAAATGCATCAAAAGTCAAAATGATCACCTGTTAAGACCATGAAAGCGCATTTGTAAGCCAAAAAATATTAAGCAATTGTACAAATAAATAATAATGAAAACTTGTAAAAAAAAAATCAGTTTTAAATATTAGGAGAAATTGTCTTTTATTTTTTAAACCCTTTCATTTGTAATCTAAAGACCGGTTTTATCGCTATAAAGCCTGTTCTAATGATAACGTTATGGAAAAACTAGTTTTTCATGCGAGTTACTCATAAATAAATGATACTTATTCCATCCCAAAGTGATTTTCCTACTTTTCTTATCATTACTACGATTGGACTTTTGATCATTAATTTTAGGTTTATTTAATTATTCTAATAAAAATCTTAAATTTAGTTATCGGTAGTATTGTTAATAGTGTATTAATTACAATTTTAGTTTTTTCATTATTATAATTAAATCAACCTATAATTATTGCTCAAAGTTAATTCGAAAAAACAGCAAAAAAAAGAAAGTAAAAAGATCATTTGAGACAGATGGAGTACTTTTTAGCAATAAAAATTACTCAAACATAATAATTTAAAAGCTCAAAATAATTTATTACTTAATATTAAAATTAGATTACTTTTTGAAAAATAAAGCGAAAAAAGAAAGAAAGATTGTTTTAACAAGCAAACATGATTATTTGGGTACAAACATGCAATACTTAAGTCAAGTTCACATTGTTATCATTTTATTTTTAGGTCACATTGTTATCATTTTGGTTCACATGGGTAACATTTGATTTGGTAAGATAGTTTACCATAAGGCACACATCTTACAAAAGAAGTTTAACAAGAAGTTCCTTTTGTACCCTATTTAGTTAAATAATCAAGCACTAAATTATACCTCAAAATCCAATTAAATTTCTTGTATCTGCATCATCATTAAATCTCAGATTTTGCGAAAGTCATTATTCTTATAAATCCAATTATGACAATCTTATTCACAAAATTATATTTGGTCATGTGCATTATAACATGCTTAGTGAATGTCCAATTTTATTCTTGATATAATAGTTTTTCACGCTTGTATATCATTCTGAAGGAAGAAAAGGGTACAATAAGGTTAATAGCCCCAAAAAATGTCCTTCGCAAAATCGCTCATTTCTTTCGCTGTAGTTCTAACATTCACCACCCTTACATTAGCCGATGATATAGACATAGACGAGTTATGCAGCAAAACGAAGAATAAGGTCATGTGTGTTGATTTCTTGAAATCCGATCCACGAAGTCATGGAGCTAATGTGATAGTTCTCACGTCAATATTACTTGAGAAAGCGCAATTGGGTGCAGGTAATACAGTAAGTAATACATGCAGATGAATATATAATTTATGCATAATAAGCTTTAAGATGTTGTACCAACAGCACATTATTGCATTGGGGTGTATGTGATATTGTACAACACCCCAATGCGTTGGGATGTTATGCAATACACCACCTATAAGCACTTATGAACCACAAAACACCTTATTGCATTTGTGTGTTGTACAGTACAACTCATCAAAGCATGTGATGTGCCATATACAATGATCATTTCATTGAGTTGTTGTACAATATAACACATTAAATCATTTTTATGCGAACTTTATACCCTTTTTGACGCATCAATATGTTTTTATATATTTCATAAGGAAAACTAAAATTTCTTAAATTATAGGTTAAAGTTTAATCAAACTGACCGTAAAAATCAAAATGATATTATTTTTTAGACAGAAAAACTTGTACATGATTCGATTTCTCGCAGGTAATCTTGCAAAGTATTACGAAGCAATGACAAAGTTATATTGCACGGGCGGTGATACGGCGATGGCTATGAAATTAACTGCGTGTTCGAAGGATCTCTATAAATCTCTGAATGATTTCAATAAGATGAAAGAATTCTTAACCAAAGGTGATTATTATAATGCATCTGAAAGTGCAAATCTTGCTGAACTTGATTCAGAACCTTGTGCTATAAGCTTTAAGGATCATCCAGAGGTGCCTAAGGAATTTGTCAATCCTATAATGACTCATATTGATCTTTGTTTGATTATTATTTTCTTTATGAGTACTTTGAAGTAACATACAGTATGTGGTTATATATAATTTAATCATGTAGATTATTCATGAATACAAAATAATTGATTTAAATGAATGTTTATTTTTTGGTTAATTGTTTATCTTATTGCATGTCATGCCTATTTAGCTATTGTTAAAGGGATTCCCAAATCAGGTCTTAGTTTCTTCTTAAATTACAGAAAACCCTTTTTTTTTAATTGTAAGTATTTGGCGAACATTTAAGAACAATTTGAAAAACAGTTTTTTTTTTATAATTTAGGGAGAAACTTATTCCAAAAAATCTTGTGTAGTTGAATTCACTCAATTTCAGTTTAAGGCTCTCTCGTTAAATTGCATGAAAAAACAAGATAAATATAAAAATAGATAGAGAGAAAGAAAGAAAGAAAGAAAGAAAGTGGGTCCAAAAAGTGAAAGTAAAAAATCAAAATAATAACCACAAATAAAGATATGGAAAATGTATCGAAAATGAACATATATGTATATGGTTTTACTCTAATGAGCACCAAAGTAAAATATAAATTAGGAAGTCTTGTGTGAGGCGGTTTCACACGTGAGACGGGTATCGTTGTGAGAGAAAATGGGCTTGACCCGACCCGCCCATAAAGGGCCAAACCATTTACTCTCTCACGAGATCCATCTCACGTGTGAGACCGTCTCACACAAGTTTTTGTCAATAGAAATTTAGGAACTAATAACCACCCTTAACCCTTAGGTTAAGATAAATTAACGGTTTAAATTAGACGTCACATAAACAAGACACGCTGCCATTTTTGTAATGTTTTGTTAATTATGAATGGGGAGGGCACTAATGGCATTGGCCTTAAAAGATCCACGGTGGTATTTTTGTGATTTACGTTTTAAGTGAACATCTTGAATTCCATAGCTAATTACCTTCTGAATTGAAGTGTATTTTGAATACTTTGATTCAATAGCTAACTAGCTACTAAATACAAATGTATTTTTAACATTACACTTCAATATCTAATTATCTACTGAATCCAAGTGTATTTTAAAAATATATTTGGATTCAGTAGTTAACTAGCTACTGAATCGAACGCGCACTCTCATTAATTTATCATTTTTACAGTTTCATCCTCTTCTATCCCATTAATTGCAAGAATGACACACATTTTTTTAATAAGAATTTCATCTGAATCAAAGTGTATTTTGAATATTGCACTTAGATTTAATAGTTAACTAGCTACTGAATCCAAATGTATTTTAAACATTGCACTTTCAATATCTAATTAGCTACTGAATCTAAGTATATTTACAAAATATACTTGAATTCAACAACAAATTTGCTATTGAATCGGAGAGTATTTTGAACATTGCACTTGAATTTAATAGCAATTATCTACTGAATCCAAGTGTATTTTCAAATGACACTTGGATTCAGTAGCTAACTAGCTACTGAATCGAATGCGCGCTCTCATTAATTGTTTATCATTTTATAGTTTCATCCTCTTCTAACCCATTAATTGCCAAAATGCCACGTCATTTTTTTTAAATATAATTTCATTTGAACCCTTGATTTGCATCTTATCTAACGATTATAATTGGTTTCTAAATTTTTATTTTATTTAAGTTCTCATTTGAACAACTTTCTCTCTCTCTCCTATATATATATATATATATATATATATATATATATGTATGTATGTATGTATGTATGTATGTATATATATAAATATAAGAACTTAACTGCGGATAATTAGGAGAGGAAAACTAGTTTTAATGCTCAACCTACTCCCCATTGGTTTTTGGAAGCATGAGTTCCGAAAAATGTTTTCTCTATTTTCTTGTGTTGATAATGATAAAAAAGAGTCAACATAAGTCAATTTTTGGTAACGAAAAATAAATGTATTTCATAATTAAAATGACTTACTTACCATTGCCTCTATATGTCATTTTCCAAACAATCCAATACATAACCCTCCACCTCATCTAAAAAAATTATTGTCACTTGTAGTTAAATTGTTTACCACTTCACCAATCATCCCCACCCAACCCACCACCCTCACCCGTCTATATAAGATTATTGTTACACGTACTTAACTTGTTTCTTAATGTCCCACACCCCGCCACGCCACGCGCTCCTCTAAAAGAAATTGTTATATGTACTTAAATTGTTTTTAAACTCCCCATCACTCATCCCCACTTTGTCTAAAAACATATTGTTATTGATTATAACCAAATTGCTTCTTAACGCCCCTAACCCATCACCCACCACACCACCTACCCTCAACCCATCTAAATAAAAATTATTGTTACTCGTACATAAAAAGATTTGTAATGCTCCCAACTTCCACCACCCACCCACCCTATCTAAAAACAATTGTTGTTACTCGTACTTGATTGTATATTAGCACCCCCCCACCCTACTCTAAGCTTGTCTAAAAAATATTGTTACTCGTACTTCAAATGGTTCTTACGCCCCACCATATGTCTATATCTATCCCTATCCCTCCCACAACCCAAACCCCGAACCCCACCCTTAATTGTTCAAGAAAAATTATTGTTACTCGCGGTTAAATTATTTTTTAACACCACTACTACCACTCTACCCCAGGCCCAACTCTTACCCCCACCTCAACACACTCCTACTCCCCCACCCTGATTAAAAGTTTTTGTTATTCATGTAAGAACATGGCTTGCAACACAAGTCATTTAGTAATTCCATACATGAAATCATACATATAATGTTAATATAAAGTGTAGTGAATTAATATAATGTGTAGAATTCCTGGATGTAATATTACCTATTTTTGATGGGCAAAGTGGTAATTTAACATCACTAAAGGTTGAAAGGGTGTAGTCCCTAAATGAGGTGCCTTTTGGTTTCATATATAAAGGGTTCTCCATCAACCCTAGAAATCACTCCATTCATTTATTTTCTCTCCTAAATAATCTTCATATTGCTAGAGACATTAGAGAGAAAAGGCACAATCATTTAGAAGAACTCCGTCCGCTTAATTCTTATTCTTCTTATTCTCCCTACAACATCTGTAATGGATTCAACAGGTATTATTTCGCTTTCGCCTTCATCTTTTTCCTCAATCTTATTCTGAAATGAGCGTGGCATTCAGGGGTTATGAAAATTGTTTCAACAATTGGTATCAGAGCCCGCTCATATTTTGGTTTAAGTTTGAGTTCTTTTCGGGAAAGCTTTTATGCTTTATTCGATTCATTTTTCCTGTTGAATCATCAAGTTTTGATGTTGATTAGGGACTCTAATTCATTCATAGAGTACTGATAATAATCATCTGAATTTAAAAAAATGGTTTGAAAAGTTTTGTTGAATGAACACAATGGTTCAAGTGTGACTATCCCTTCATAACATGGTTTTATGTCTAATGCATACCATGTGGATCTACATACTTGATTCCATTATTTTAAAGCAAGATTATCCCTAAATAACATGGTTTTATGTTGTAAAAAACATACCATGTGGATCTACTTTTTGTTCATCATTTTTTGGGATAAAATTTGGAAAAGTGCAGCAAAGCATGCATGAAACGGTGGCTTTAGCCCGGTCGGGTCTTATGTTCTGCCCGGTCGGGTATTATAAGTTGCCCGGTCGCGCATGTACACTATTCACAGGTTTTTGCTTTTTCAAAGATGTTGCACAATTTTGTTTCTCTTTTGAACAAAACATACATTTTTTCAAACCCTAAGGCCTTGATTAATTATATGCTTTGACAATTTTATTAATTGTTTAAATAATATTGTCGCCTAAGTGATTTACGTTATTTAAACCCTAAAATTGTAAAGTGTTGGATGTTTAAGTTGATATGTGAATGGCTTGAATTTTCTTAAGAAGATCTTGACATTTGATTAAACTTGGGCATTCATGTGGTAACAAGTAAAATAAACATTAGGTTATTTTCTTAGGTACTTATGTCGGCCCAAAGGAAGATTAAGTATTTATTAAAATATAAGTTCAAATTACTTGTTTCCTAAGGCAATCATTTATGAGTCAACTCGCAATCCAAAGATTAGTTTTGATGTCATGTTGATTGTCTTGTTGATGGATTTCATTGATATAATTAATCATTATTTATTGTGTAGTTTCTTATTTATGTTTTGTATTCATTCTTGTTCTCAAAATTCCAACAAATTTGTTTATTGCTTCATCTGTAATTACTTCTATGAGTACCATTGCAATGTGAGACTAATTATAAAACTTGGAAAACAAATAATTATAATCTTGGGCTATATAGAACTCGCATTAAGGGATCCGTTTCTCTTCTTATTGCTTGAGTGCTGAGAAGTGACACGCTCTAACCGCGTAAGCCTAATGATCATAAAGAATATTGTCCCGGAGACCTTTTGGACGGTGTCTCCGAGGATATTGATGCTACAAACATTCCTTGATACCCCTGAGGAAACTTGTTTCCATAAGGTATAAAGGGTACCGGGAATTTAAGGGAGTACGTTTTAGAAATAGTTCATCTATTGACGAAACGAAAAGGCACTTAAGTTAAGGATATCGGATGATATTCTTGTGCATTTAGTTTTAATCTTTCTTCCTTGGTTTGGTTGCTTTGAAGTGACCTATCAATGTCAAAAGGACAAGTGAAATATTAATGAATTACTTTCACTTATGACACAAGAAGAAGATAAGTTAAGAATAATTTAGAACTAAAGGTACTCATTTGGCATCTACCTTTTCTCATGGGACAAGAGAAGAGGGAAAGAAACTGTGGTTGCAAGTAAAAAGAAGCTTAAGGGATCATCTCATGATCATAAAGAAAAGAAATGTTTCTTTTGCAAGGACCTTACTAACATGGAGTTCGATTATCCTAAGTCTCACGCTTGGCGTGAGAGGTATATCATTTGGTCTTGTTTGTATTGTATTAAGGCTAATTTGGTTTCAGTTCCTACATTTACATGGTGATTGGATTTTGGTGCAACCAATCACATAAGGATGTTCAAGTAGGATTGCCTAAATTACCGAAGACCTAGTAAAGATGAAGAAATTCATCTATATGGAAACTAGGAATCCGGTTAGAGTTATAGGCATAAGGATCATTTAAATTATTGTTAAGTACTAAGTATTATTTTGTATTAAATAATATATTTATTGTACCATCATTTAAATGGAATTATGATATTTATCACAATATTGGACAAGGAAGGTCACTCTTGTTCATTAATAATAAGTGTGATCTCTATTTTAATTCCAAAGGTTGTTGGCACTAGTACTTTGTCAAGTATTCTTCCTTCACTTGACATTATTCAAACAATAAATGTGTCCCTTAATAATGAAACCAAAACTAGAAAGCAAAAGTTATCAAATAAATTTTATTTTATTTTTCATTAAGGCATAGTCATTTGGGTCATATTTCCAAGAGGAAAATTGATAAGCTTATGTTAAAGAAAATCTTAAACAAACTTGATATTTCGGAAAATACTTTTGCATTAAATGCCTTAAAGAAAATTTACAAACATTAAAAGAATAAGTATTCTCGAGAGCATCAAGTGTCTCAAAGAACTAATACATTCGGATATTTGTGGGCCATTCATTAATCCTTCGTGGAAAGGTCGACAATAGTTATTATGTTTATAAATGACTACTCTCAATATGGATACATTTATTACTTCATGCAAAGACTCACGTTATGGACGTTTTCAAGTCTTATAAGGACAGTTGGAAATCAACTTTGAAGACTATTAAGAACATTAGGTCCAATCATGATAGTGTATACATGGTTGAAATGATTGTTAAAGGGAACAACGTCCAGGTCCGTTTTACTCGCTATTTTGAAGAGTGTGGGATTGTCTCCATCTACATTAAGCCGGGTACGCCTAGCATAAATGATGTAACAAGAGACATAATGAAATCCTTGAGGATATGGTAAAAGGTATGTTTTTGTACTTCTTTACCTCACTCATTATGAGCGATACAGTAAAACCGCAGCTCTTATTCTCATTAAAGCTCCCTCTAAAGCTACTAATATAAACCCTTTTTTGATTTTGGGATAGATAAGGAACACATCCTTAAATCATCTTCATTTATAGGGTTGTCTAGCATAAGGGTAGATCTTATAAGTCTACTAAAGGCAAGTTGGACATAGGATTGTTAGTAGTTATTCATGGGGTAAGCCGAGAGATCTAGGGGATATATAAATTTTACAACCCGAAAATTAGAACATTTTGAAAAACGAGAAAAGGTAGGTTCTTTGAGGATGTTGAATTTAGTGGGAGATTAGGTGTAATATTTTGAATTTGGAAAAGAAAAGGCATCCATTTCTTCACCTCTTCCATAAGTTCCAATTGGATTTCAAATTTTGTACTTGATATTCAAGAAGAACATACAATTCAAAATAAATATGGTTTTCCTATAAATATTGAACAACATGAAAATGTTGATCATAAGAAGGAAATTCAACAACCTCAGAATTAGTAAGAACCGGTGCCCTTAAAGAGATACAATAGAGTAAGAAGGATTGCAATACCGGATAATTATGAGATGTATCTTAACGAGAAATTAAGGATACATAGGTTTAGTGGGAGATGAGCCATTCATCTACCATAAAGCCATTAATAGTCCTAATTCTCATAAGTAGATTAATACCATATATAAAGAGTTGAAATCTTTGAAAGATAACAACTTTTGGGATCTTTTACATTACCTAAAGATGTGAAACCTATAAATGGGTCTCTAAGACCTAAAAGGATTCACAAAAGTAATGTTGAAAGATATAAAGACCCACCTAGTTGCTAAAGAATTTTCAACTCAGAAGAAATGCATTAATTATCAAGAAAGAAACATTTCACGGTATCTTCTAAAAACTCTTTTAAAATCATTATGGCACTAGTAGTAATTTGTGTCTTAAGCTTTATCAAATGGATATTAAGAGAACTTTTCTTAATGGAGACATTGAGGAAACTATCTATATGGAGAAATTCATTTATGACTTAAGCAAACTTCTCATTAATGGTATTTAAAGATTAATCAAGTTATTCTTTCATTTGGTTTTGAAATGAATCTTGATAAATATTGTGTATACCATAAGTTCAGTGGGAGTAAAAATTATAATTTTGGTCTTATATGTGGGTAATATTTGCTTGCTAGTAATGTTTTAAACCTTAATAAGGAAACTAAGAAATTTCTTTGGAATGAAAATTCTTGGTGAGGCATCTTTTTGTATTAGGAATCCAAGTTCACTGTGAGTATTCACGGAGTATTTTGGGATTATCACATAAGGCCTATATAGAAAAGGTATTACAAAAGGTATAGCATGCAAAACTATAAACCACTTGACACCCCTAATTTTAAAGGAGACATGCTTAGTCTCAAACAATGTCCTAAAGTTAATTATGAATCCAAGTATATAGAAAATATCCCTCTTTGCATCAGCAGTAAGAAGCTTAATGTATGCGTAAGTCTTACATTTAATGTTGGGATGCTTGGTCAATACCAAAGCAATCCGGGAGAGAACATTAAGTAGCAGCCAAAAGAATGATAAAAGTATTTACAAAACACTAAAGAACTACTTGCCTATATTTTAAAGTCGGATCATCTTGAGATCATTAGGTATTCCGACATTAGTTAAATTATATGGCTGCATAAGTTTATTAAAAGGACTGCGAATTGTCAATAAGTGTCGAAAGACCGCTTAAGTTTTATGGTGACAATCGGACGGTAGTCTTATAACAACAAGAGTTCATCAAAGTCTGAAGGATATAGACATTAAGTTTCTTGTTGTAAAGGAAAATGAACAAATAGAAATACAACATATAGAAACAAACTCCATTTTAAAAGATCCATTTATGAAAGCGTTATCATCTTCAGTGTTTCACGAGCATGTTGCTCATATGGGTGTAACAATTTTGATAACATTTAATATAGTGGAAGAATATGTATATATTCATTATTCCATGCTACACATCTACACTTTTGATCTATGTCATTTAGTTGGATTTGTATACGTGATTACTGTGGGTTTAGTTGCGAATCAATTACAACGATTGCCCCTTTAGTCCTTATACTTGGATGACTAATGGACGAGATTGTTATAGATGACAATAAAGTGCGCACATAAGGGTTGTCATTTGTGTTATATTTATGGTTTTAAAGGAAAGACTTTGTTTTGCAACCCAAGTGGGAGATTGTAAGAACATGGCTTGCAACACAAGTCATTTAGTAATTCCATACATGAAATCATACCTATAATGTTAATATAAAGTGTAGTGAATTAATATAATGTGTAGAATTCATGGATGTAATATTACCTATTTTTGATGGGCAAAGTGGTAATTTAACATCACTAAAGGTTGAAAGGGTGTAGTCCCTAAATGAGGTGCCTTTTGGTTTCATATATAAAGGGTTCTCCATCAACCCTAGAAATCACTTCATTCATTTATTTTCTCTCCTAAATAATCTTCATATTGCTAGAGACATTAGAGAGAAAAGGCACAATCATTTAGAAGAACTCCGTCCCCTTAATTCTTCTTCTTCTTCTTATTCTCCCTACAACATCTGTAATGGATTCAACATGTATTATTTCGCTTCCGCCTTCATCTTTTTTCTCAATCTTATTCTGAAATGAGCGTGGCATTCAGGGGTTATGAAAATTGTTTCAACAATTCATCCTTCTAAGTATTTTTAAAAACTCACTCTTCCCCCACCCACCACCTACCCCAATCCCATATAAAGAATGGTTATTGTTACATGTTATTAAAATTTAGTTCATGATTTTATTAAAAAAAATCCTGATGCGTTTTTACAAAGTTTATTAACCATCAAAAAATATTTTCCAAAATAATTTCCTAAATTTTTTCAAACATATGAAAACAAATTCATTTTTTTTTTAAAAACTTGACGTTTTACTATTTCCAAGTAAACTTTGCTATTGCATACCATTTATACCCTTAGACATTAATTGTGAACTATTTCTTGTATAATCATTTAATTACCTAAATAATTAAATTCTTATTAATTGTATTTTTAATATATGTGGAAATTTTTTAAATGACATACTCCCTCCGTCCCATTTGAAGCTTCACCTTTTACCCAAATGGGTGTCCAGTTGAAAAATTCACTCTTTCCTAAAATGGTAAAAAATATAGGTCCCACTTGTCATACCCACTCACTTCTTCCTCTCACATACTTAAATTATGGGACCCACTTGTCATTCCCAGTAACTTTTCCCTCTCACATATTTAAATTGTAGGCCCCACTTGTCATACCCACTAACTTCTTCCCTCTCACAACCCTTTTTACACACAACCATTTCCTTAATTTGTGTGCCATCACCAAAATGGTGAAACTTCAAATAAGACGGAAGGAGTAAATTTTGAAACAAAAAATATAATATTTAATCAAAATTCACCTTATTTGACAGTAAAAAGTCAAATCCCCTCACTTGAAAAATTATTGTATGACTAGAAAACATTTTAAAATGGAAGAATGTTAAATGCATGTTGTGATTGATTAATGCAAGCCACCTAAAATCCAAAACCTTTTTCAATGCGGAAAACCTTTTAAAATGGATCAATGACGTGTATTTAATGTTGTTTTTATCGGATTAGGTCTATCTAATATTTAAATAAATTGATTAGTAATATCCTACGTGGAGGACGTAGACAGATGCTTGATTCTCTCCAACTTGGTTTTGTTATCCAATCCAATATTTTCTAGTTTCCATTCATTTGACTCTCACTTTCATTTCTATCACACATTTACTCTATCTATAGAAATATTACAATGCACCCCCTTAAGGTTAGTCATCATTGACTTGCTCAACATTTGCGCGATCCGCTCAAGTTGTCAATCTACTCCATGTTTTATTTTGGTTATTACTCTACAACGCTTTGGAAATGCTAATTTGTACTAGTTTTTTTGTACGAGTCCAAATTCGCCCTTTCATTTTTTGAGCAGTAAAGGTGGCATTATTATTATATAAACATATATGAAGAATACAGTAATCCAAAAGATAAAAAATATTGAGTCTAGTTTTTCAAATAACGCCATATCCATATTAATTATTTGATGTTGTACATCTTATAGTTATTAACGTTTAATTTTCATGTTCAGTAAGCCTACGTAGCTTGCATTCCTCTTGCTCTTTATAAAATTTATGGTTACCATAAGACAATAGATAAATCATAAGCGCCATACAGTTAACATTGAGGCTCTAAGTGAATCAATCATCACTTTGGAGAGTTTTAGGTTAGCTTGCAACTAAACAAATTAACAAACATCGAGTTTGTAACGAGCACAATTTATTAACAAGCTCATGAGCTTCTCTAGTTCATAATTTATTAAAATGCTTAATAACATGTCATAATTGAATGCCACAAAGAGATTTCGATACTCTGAATAAGTTCAAAACCATATTCTCATAAATTCTTAAAGGCCAAACTCACCTTTATGTTCAAGTTTAACATGTGCATATCTAACATTCCTAAAAGTTAAACTCGAGCTTAAAAATCTACTTATAACGGATGAACCAGAGCAGTATAACATATTCCAAGTAACATTGATCTGAATTAAGAAGCTATCTCGCTCACTAGGAAACCAGGTTCCCTGTTAGATTTTGGAAGGGGCAACGGGAAATAAGAAAAGGCAAAAAGTAGCAACAAATTATAGCCGAGGTGGCGGTAAGTTAAATACTTACAAAGTTGAGGAGGTTGTGTGAAAGTTGAGAGACAAAGGCACCAACCACGTGCAAATGACGTGCAAGTAAATAAGGCTTTAAATGCGGTTTTTTATTAAACAATGATGACGATTTTGTCAACTTAAATGGCACTAAATACTCTTAATTTTAACTTTTTCGGACTTTCATATTGCCTCATAATCAACTCAAATTCCATTAATTCATCGGAAAATTTGAATTCAATTTCTGCGGAAGAGAAGCAGCAAAAATGGCGTCAAAAAATGTTGTTGGGTTCATTGGATTGGACGAACTGAGCTTGGAATTGGCCGCTTCTCTCATTCGCTCTGGCTATGCCGTCCAAGCGTTCGAGGTTTTGCTTCAATCATAAATTTAATAAATTGTTTGCTTGTTTTAGATGGGAAACTTTCCTGAGTTGATATTTAATGAATGCCAAAAGGGTACAGTACATGTTAATGTCTTGAATCTGTTTGAAGTTAGCAGTTAAATTGGTGGCGGACCTACCTCAGCCCCCCTTTAAGCATACATGTAGCCTACCTGTATGCTTAAAGGGGGGCCGCGGCCCCCGTTCGTCAATTTTTTTTTTTTTACTAGTGCAATTATCGTAAATTTTAATCAAATTAGTGCAATAAAAGGAGACAAGTAAGAACTTGTCGTTGAAGTTTGGACTGATTTGGAATGATGATAAAAAGCCAGTGATTTTGAATGGAAATATGAGAGTTACTAGCGGGAAGAGCCCCAATGTAGCTCCTCAGTTATTTCCTTACAGATTTTGACAAGTGTTTGATGAAGATTCTGTTGGCTGAGTAGTTGTTATGTTGAGTATATATATATATATATTTTCAGAGAGTGGTTTCATGGTTTGCAATTGTGATTGTATGTCTTGAAGTTTAAAGATTGCTTCTTTTTTCTTGAGTACTCAAATGGTGAGAGCTTGCTCTGCTAGCTAGTGTACACAGGAGGGGTCTACTAACATTAAGTTCTGGTTGTCTATAATTGGACATGTTTGTTTGGGGCTTGAGAAGGGTGCTCATGTTTGTTTGTTTGGGACCAAGGCAAACTATTTGGTCGGGGCCCTTAAATTCCCCCACGGGCATTCCCGTATATCTACTTCTCTTCGTCTTGCCGTCCCCATCGTTCTTTCTATTGGAGGTGTCTATTTTCAATTATATTAAAGTTTTAGCATTCTTGAAAAGTTGGACCTATGTTGAATTGTAGGCTCACAATGAGATTTGGTGAATTTTATTGATAAAAATATTGAGTTTTGAACTTGGGCAATTGGTAATTGCATTTTGGAACAACGGGAGTAAAGCCCAAACCAGGAGAATGTTGAGAGGAAAGCCCAACTAATTTAGAAGGAAATCCCAAACTTAGAGAATAAGAAAGAGAGAAAACTGTCTATTAGGAAAAAGAAATATAATGTCATGATTGAGGATCGAACCTGGGGATATAGCGCCCATAGGAACTCTCAACTAGGCGCCATATTCTTAGTACAAATATTGGAGCCTATTATATACTCCCTCCGTCCCAGAGTATATGTCCACTCTCCCATTTACACGGAGATTAAGAAATGGTGGAAGTGATGTAAGTGTTGTGAGTATAAAAGTAAAGTAGGAGAGAGAATAAGTGGGAGGGAATAGTAAGTTGATTGGTGTTGTGAGTATAAAAGTAAAGTAAGAGAGAGAATGAGTGGGAAGAATAGTAAAGATTCTTTGCCATTTTAGGAAGTTGACATATACTCTGGGACGGACTAAAAAGGAAAGGTGGACATATACTCTAGTACGGAGGGAGTATATATATATATATATATCAAAAACTTAAAAAAATTTGGGGCCCTAAATTTGACAAAAAAATCGGGAGCCCAAGGCGACCACCTAACTCTACTAGCTACAGGGCCGGGCCTGGATGGACATACTATACTTCATCTCATTTGAAGAGTTACACATTAATTTATCATGCAAGTTAAGAAAAAACTGGATAGCTATAAACTTCAGAATACCATATACTCCCTCCGTTCCAAGGAAGTTGCAACATTTTGCCATTTAGGGTATTTCACAAAAGTTGCAACAATCCAAAAATGGAAGCTTTTTATTACTTTTATAATCCTCCACTCATTCTCTCTCTTCCTCCCAACCACTCATTGTTCTCCACTCATTCTCTTTCCACCCCCACTAATTCTCTCTCTTCCTCTCTACCTTTCATTCTTAATATAATATTATATCCTTAATTTCCAAAATCCAAAGTAAATGTTTCAACTTTTCTGGAACGGAGGGAGTAGTTGTATGGCCATAATTCTTAGTTGCTTTATTTAACATGACATAGTTACTTGCAAGGGTATGTAGACATTATGGTAATAATAAATGTTTACCAAATAGGAAATACCATTTATATTGGGACATTCTAATGAATGTGTACATATCAACTGGTAAAGAAGTGAGTAGGACTTTAAAGATAGTATGTGTTTTTTATCTTGATGTAAGGTGCTTTGTCTTGTCATTTTCAAGTGAAGTGCAATAGCCAAACTTGAACGGTGGACAAAAATATGTTGCAGGGTGAGGTGTTTACACTTTATAATATCATGATATAGGAAGTATAAATGAGAGCCTTCTGTAACCAATAGCATAAGTTAAGCTTTCAAGGAGGAACAGAACTGATGGTTGATTGTACTCTAATTTGCTTTGTTTGTGTTCCAGTTGAATGTTTCTTTAGTTTTTGCAAGTGCAGGTCACGTGTGAGGGGGAGATCTTATAACATTTACCCACACAACTAAACACAAGAACAGATAGCTAACAAAGTTACGTTAACTAGCAACACAACATATTAAGTTAACGAAAGGGATAGAACTTTATTAAACTACCATACTTTCCATCTTGGTAATAACTGGAGCTTTTAGACAAGCTGGTGAAGTAAGGCAATCACAGCTATCTTTCAATTATTTTTAATTTTGAATTTTCAAAATTCATGCTAAAATTATATTGCCGCTCACGTTGAGTTGAACAACACCAGCTTCTTAATGGCTTCTTTGATAGAAAATGGAAAATTTGAAGAATGTAAATGTGGATGGATATGAAATGTATCCTGTTTCATGATCTTGTATGCGCACTAAAATTTCTAAATTCTTTCATTATAAGATACGGCTACGGCGTCAAACATTTTTCTCTTATGTCTGATTTCTATGTGGAACCTGCATATCTTCAACTATTCCTGAGAATCCATTTTTCGAGGACTGTTTTTCCAATTGTCTACTGATATGAAGGAAGATATTTGCCATATTTTAGTATGTTCGTTGTTTGTAGGTGGTTAGTCCGGTGGCTGATGAGTTCTCAAAGCTCGGGGGAGTAAAATGTGTGGACCTTGTGGAGGCTGGGAAAGGTGATATGTGATGTGTCTTAAATTAGCTTTTTAGTTTCTATTTTTGTACTTCTTGACTTTTGTGTATACCGATAGTTTAATCTATGGAATTAACCGAGTATAATCTTTATTGGATTGTGTTTCCATGAAGCCTCCCAGAAAGGAGGTGACGATTGTAAGTCCGATGAAGCAGCTATTGCTGCTAGTATTTAGGAAATCAATGATCCTCTCTCTCTCTCTCTCTCTCTCTCTCTCTCTCTCTCTTTCTGTATTTCTTAAATTCTTATTCTACGCTGTCTGCATGGGATTCAAATACTGAATTTATATTGCAACTAGATGTAAATAAGTAATGCATCTAGTGACATTTTTTTGAGGCAATTCCGTTCCATATGCTGTTCAGGGATTCTGCTATGTGACTTTGGATTTCATCTCATTGAATCATGACCTATTTGTGTTGGCATGGGGTGGGAACCTAGTTCAACTTATAATACTTACCCTTTCCAACTTCCTTTTCCATGCAGGTGCTGCTGCAGTGGTTATTTTGATATCTTCTGTGGAGCAAGTAAATGACTTGTTTTTGGGTCCAGACGGTGCTTTGAAAGGTCTTTATGAAGTTTCTAAACTCACATCTTTGTTAATAATTGATCAACTTAAATACTGTACTCATATGTTGCTTCATGAATTTCCAGGTTTGAGCAAAGATGCAATCGTTATTTTACATTCAACCATATCACATGTGCATATTCAGAAGCTGGCGAAGAGTCTAACAGGCAAGTGAATATACTTTCTACCTTTTCATTTCATGTGGATGTTTGTTATATAAATACACACACATGCACGCACATAATATTTTTTTCTCTTAAATGATCGTTTTTCATGCTCATCATATATTTCGGTTCCTGCATAATGGAGGTTACTAAAGTAGAATCCAACAGTATAGACGCTCCTTTAAAGTTTAATCTGCAAAAGTCGTTACTTAATACTATGACCTTTGAATGCTTTTTGGTATGATATGGTTATCTTACTTTTGTTTTTTGTTACTCCAAATTTAGAGTGCTCTGGGGTCTGGGGACTATGCTTGTTTATTTGTGTTATTGTGGCATCAAGTCTACGGGTAAAATCTATTTGAGAATGTTAAGTCTTGGGATTTTTCTTTAGTGGTGATGAGAGTTTTCGTTTTTGGTCATGATTGTGACCTTGGCTATATTAACTGGACTCTGATACGAGGATCGAATACTGGTGCAGCTCCGGTCAACATATATACATGCATATATGTGTGTGTGTGTGTATCATATAACTGACACACCCACAACCACAACCACAACCACAACCACAACCACAACCACAACCACAACCACACTCGTGTTGTATCGTAATGACATGGGTAATACAGAAAAATAAATAGCCTGGGTAAAATATTACATTGTAGAGTTTCTTGGTGACTAGTTGAAGAGAAGTCCAATGGTGAAAACCCATCAGCTTAAGCAATTCTTTCGTGAGAGATCCTGGGGTAGAGAGAAGTAAATGTTAATGGAGAGATGCCACGGTAAAGGCCCACTGGCATAAGCAAAATATTGTATTGGTATCGTAGATGTCAGAGTGGAGATATGATACACATTAAAACATGAAAAGAACCAGGATGGACAAATGTGATTTACTGGGGTGAACATTCGCAAGGATTATCAGAAGTGACAGATCCCAAGGTGAGGACCCACTAGGATAAGCAAATACTACATGAGAGCTCCCTGGTGAAAACCCACTACGATAATAAGAAAATGTGAGTTGGAGAAGATAGCACTTTCTTTGTAGGTACCAAGTCGACGAACTAGGTGGGTACAACCTCTGCATGCGCTTGCGCCTTAAAACATAGATATTCATAAATAGATAATTTAGGTGCGATTCATGGAGATATGGCCATCAAGTCTTACATTATACTTAAAAACATAAAATTATTTCAATTTAGAATGATAATGGAGGGGAGTGTAAAGAGGCGCCGATGAATTTAATGTGTTTTTTGTGCATCCCCTTGTGTGACTAGTTGTCATTTTAGATTTCTCCTCATTTTGATGACCATTTCCACTAAGCTTTATAATCTGTGTAACATGGCCTCTTCATTTCACTTGCCATAACCATTACCCGTGTCCGGCATGATCCTCACTGACGTGGGTTTGAGATCTGCGCCGAACTCTTTCAGGAGTATAACTGTACACTCCAGCTCATGATTTTCAATCAAATTCTGCAAGTTGTGAAATATGCATCGATTAAACTGTCAACAAACTCCCAATATCTTCCACTGCGCCCATATTTTCTTCATGGAGTCTTAAGACTGTATCCAGGTACCTGCACCCCATTTATGAATCCTTTGAGTGAGTCTCAACTGTCCTAAAGTTCATGGTTTCTCGGATCTGTCTTCTGGACAAGTACCGCACCTGAGTCCATGGAACATAGATTATTACTAACTATTTTTACTCAAGTTCTTGGTAATCTTATATTACTACTACGTATGTGATTCAATTACCGATCAATTACCGAAACAATCACTTGAAATCTAATGAACAGATTTATTTCGTGTTATGTTGGTATCCTAGTGGTTTCTTGGAGCCCCCCTAAAAGATTTATAGGAATTAGCTTGTGTCCATGCAACAATGACTGCTATTTTGTGCCTGATCGCTTTTCTCGAGGAGTCGGGACATGTATGCACTTGAGTAACCTGTATGATCGTGGTTTTATATAAAGACAACTTGGATTATTGAAAAAGAAAGAAAATACTTCTAACAGGAGGGAATAAAAATGGCATGCTTTGTTTAGTTCTCACAGGTGGAAGTGGAACTGTGGAAGTTAGAAGAGGCTATTGTCCAATTTGACTAGCCATAACCAGTAGTACCAATACTCTTGTACACATTATAAACAAATGGTTTAAATCTCAT
Organism: Campanula takesimana; assembly: GCA_026119855.1. Taxonomy (NCBI): domain Eukaryota; kingdom Viridiplantae; phylum Streptophyta; class Magnoliopsida; order Asterales; family Campanulaceae; genus Campanula; species Campanula takesimana. The sequence goes on along the minus strand of JAOWBW010000804.1, from coordinate 801,527 downwards.
TTCTTCTTTTGTTTTGTGTCTGCATGTTTATCATGTGAAGATGTGCTGGGGAAGTCATGCATAATTTGCTCGCTGCAACTAAAATTGCAAATTTTTAAGCATTGAGAAAGATTTTGGAGACTAAACGAACCTCTTTGCTATCTTGCAGAGGTGTCAAAGATAGCTTCTGTAGTCGATGTATATGTCTCTAAGGGAGTTTCAGAGGGTTTAAATGGAAAAACTATGGTAAAAAGGTCTCTTTTTTGGCATGCACATGTAGCGGTTTATCTTACTTTGTTCATGAGAGTTTAATCCTGCAGGCTATTTCTTCTGGGCCTTCAGATTCAATTTCTATGGCACGTCCCATTCTTTCTGGTATACTTCAATTCTCAAAGATTTCTATGAGAGAAACATTTATTTTAACTATTACCTTTAATCTGTATTTGCTTTTATTCTGCTACAGCAATGTGCGATAAACTATATGTTTTTGAGGGTGAACTTGGTGCTGGAAGGTATGAATTGTTGCTCTCTAATTTTCCAGTTTTTATTAATTTGAAATTCTATATGTAAACAGTGTTTTCCAATAACTGAAAGTTTAAGATGTATCCTACATCATTGTGGGATACAAACTAAGCATGAGTAAAATTGATAACTTTTTTTCTTGTGGGAAAAAGTGGTGCCATTAGCTTCTTTTTTTGGGTGTATTCCAATGTTGTCTTCTGAGGTTTATTGCTTAATGTCATGAAGAGAGATTAGGTTGCTGCTATAGTTTAATGTAATTTTCATGTATAATTCCATTTCTCTTTGATATGGACCCCACCTTGTCCATCTTTTTGCATTTTGATCTTCTTCTAATAAGATCTTCTTCTCCTTTGAAAAATAAATAAATCTCCTTAGTGGTAGGTAAGATTCGCTCGAGGAAAGTAGAGACCAAACAGATGGGGTAGCAAACAGATAGACCCCAGGAAACCTATTGTGCTGGTCAAACGCAAGTAGCTGGCTTAGACAAAATGATGTCAGTAATGTCACTAATCGTGGATTTTAATCCCCAAAATCTAGACCTAAGTACAAATGCTCTCACTTTCTCTCTTTCAAAGATCTGCTTAAGAACTCTTTCCTCTTTACCAGGAAACTGTGAACCCTAAAGGGATCCTCTTTTCAGATTTGCACCCAACTCAGTGTATGACATTGAGAAAAAAGCTAGCAATACGCTACTTAGACCTTATAAACCCAACATTTTGTTGAAAAAACAATGAGGAAATTAGACAATAATTCTAGTGCATCCATATTCGTGGAAAACAAGTAAATTGTTCCAACGCCACTTGGATCCCCTGAACAAAGGTCTTTATATCCCATCTTCATATCTGGATTATTATCTGTCGTTGAATTGGGATTGAAAGACAAGAAGTTCTTGTGGATACAAGATTGGTGATGTGAAAGGATGAGAAGCTCTTTTGGATGCTCGGTTTATAAGTGATATTTTCTGAATTATGCATATCTGAATCTTAGAATATTTCCACACAGCAACATGCCTTTGTTGAGGGTAAGACTTCTAATAGGCTTTAAGGTAGCTAAAAAGAATTGACGCTGACATTATGATTCAGACGTTGTGACACAGCATCGACACGTTTACATTATGGCAATCATTTTCCAAAAAGATTAAGGTACGATGCGTTGGAAAGGTGTTGGTTAAGCCTACAAATTAATCAAAGGACTAATTCTTTTTCTTCAAGATTTGACAGATGCCTAAGATCCATTGATACACTGTCTATACAAGTGGTTGTATCTGAAAATACATTGTCCTTTTCACATTTCAATTCAAGTTCCCTAAAGGCAATCAAAACAATTATGAACATCATGCCTACGTTTAAAGGGAATTTTAGAGTGACATTGTTTGAAATGAATACACCATAGACATGCATTACTCCAGAGAGTATCTTTATAAACTGTATTCATAGGCTTGGGGTTAGGGGGTTGCTATTTAAAATATATATAGACATGTGAGTGCTTTACTCCGGCAAATATTGTTCTTGTTTTTGTGAGCACTTTTCTCTTAGAATACACCTAGTTCTGTTTATACAGTCGTCATTTCCCTTTGTTTCAATAGAAATATACTTCTGATAATGGAAATAAACTAAATGTAGAAATAGATAGATGAGACCAATGCTCATTGACTTACTTCAGAAGCTTCTTCACCAGATCTTTTTATGGCTCCGTGAGAATATTACTGTCATATTTAAGGGCCTCTATTCATCATCTTCTTATATACAATGTCCCTAACCTGTGCAGTATACACAAGTAGCTACATTCCTAAGTTACATAATGCTCTACAAGCAATACTTGTTCACCAGAGTCAGTAACTACATGTGATTTTCCCACTTAAAATTTGCAGTGTTGGGGCTGTAAGTTTGATTCACATGGACTCATTATGATTTATTTCTTATTCTCTTCCAGTAAAGCTAAGATGGTAATTGAGCTTCTGGAGGGCATTCATTTTGTTGCTTCTGTTGAGGGCATTTCTCTTGGATCTCAAGCTGAGATTCATCCGTGGATACTTTACGACATTATATCTAATGCTGCTGGAAATTCATGGTAACTTCACTAACCATTACCACCTCTTAACCATTTTCAAATTAATTTTGTCAAAATTATTGGATTCAACTAGATTCTATATAAGCAGTGTGCCTGATTATTAGCAATCAGATGTTGAGAATGCTAATCATTGCATTATTTAGTGCCTGTTATAATTTATGCTTGTATTAGAAGAACCTGATGGGTATCTGCAGGCAAAACAGTAATGCCCTGTATATTTCTGACTTGCAGTTAACTGTTTTTGTATACTGATGGTTATTTAATGATGTAGTTATTTTGAGTTTAATTTGTGAATATGTTGATGATATTTATATCAAGGGGTAAGTACTTTAGGGTGCAAAAGGGAATTCCATGTGTCTTCAGATCTACGTTACCTGGACTCTGCTGCGAGATGGGTGTGTATTCAGTTATTGGATGTGCCAAAATTAAAATTTTGTCTCATTTTAGTCTAAAGTTGCCAAACCGACACCCACGTCCTTTCGACAAGGGTACTTTGGCACAAATGAAGGATCCAGTTTGCATCGCTGCATCTAGTAAGAAAATGCCTCAAGTCAGTTCTCCAATGTCTATAATATAAGCTAGGCAAAGTTCTAGGTATAGGGAAATGAGATGATTGAATCTTCTGGTTTCAGCAGATCCCTTCTCCTGCAAAGTCTAGGCTACTGAGAACTTGTCTTCCCTAAAACGGCCTAAAACTTCTCAGTTGAGCTTACACCACTAAAGCAGAGTCATTGGAGAACATTATGCTGTGACATGTCAGTTTGGTTGCATGATAGAGAGCAACCACCGTCAAATACTTTTTCAAACACTTAAAATATCGATTAGGCAGTTAAGAATCTGTTGCTTCCCACTTTTTATATTTTGTGTCTTCATAAATCGTGAAAATTGGGTCCTTCACTTTTATACACAATAATCAGTCAAGTATTTTCGAGTTTGGGATTTATATGCTGATTCCAACAGCCAAAAGTAGCCTTTTTGATGACATAAAGAAATGTGGTTCTATCTATTTTCCTTGTGTGCTTTACATTGTACTATTTAATTTCTCATTGTTTCCTTCCATTGCCTCCAACAATTCCCCTGGTTCACGTTTCAGGGTATTTAAGAATTATCTTCCCGAGTTATTGAAGGGGAAACCAATCAAACAGCATTTCATAAATACTATTGCTCAAACTTTGGTAAGTACAGATGTACTCATATTTGAAGCTGAGAAAATTGTCTTTTGTGCCTATATTAAGAAGCCATCTGTTAACAATAGCTAGGTTATAAGAGGCATGGTTTTATACTCTTCCATGTGCTATGCAATAGGTAAGCTGATTTACTCTGTGAACTTCTTTTAAGAATCTGATCTCATTTGATAAAGTACTCCTTGATCGTACATGCTGAAGAATGAGCTCTGTACTTCTACCTTTACTTTTAATAGTTCTTTTCTATAGGCCAAATGTATCATCTCCATTCTGTGTGAAACATTTTAATTGATTTTTATGCTGTATACGCATCTTGTGGTAAATTCTGCATCACCTTGTTGAATTAGATCTATTAATCACGCTTATCTACGATTACCCAGAAGCAATATGTATACAACTATTATAAACGAACACATTAAGTGCAGGAGTTCAATGTGACTTACAAAAACCATGGGTATCTTGTCTTAGTTAAACAAATTCTAGATTACCGATTTCCCAAGTCACGATCCAAGAATATGTGTAGCCTACTACACTAATCTCCACTATCAAATAATGGAAAAACTTTTCCGAAATCTGAGCCCACCAATTTGCAGTAGAATCATTTTCAATTCCCTCACTCCCACCCCTAACTAGAATAACACAATCATGTCAATTCTCCAAATAGCAAATCTTTTTTATAACTCGATTGCTTTTTCTTACCTCTGTTCTCTCACTATTGTTTCCTGTTTCGTTTTCTACCCTCCAGTATCTTTATTTTTTCTTCCATATGCCTTTATTCCTACCTTTATACTCTGTCATTTTGGTTAATGATTCCTCCATGAAATTAAGTATTGCAGCTTCTTCTAGTTAATAAATCATGTTTATGATCTACACACACACAAACATGTATATGTATCTCTGTGTATGTGTCTAGCCATAGCAAAAGTTTTTCTTGTTTGGGTCGTAAATTGTTGGTGACTAGTATTATTAGTAACTGTGACTTCTGTTTTTAATCCTTCATTGGTTTCCAGAAATATATTAACTTATATGTTTTGCTTATTTGTAGGGAACTATTTTGGACTTGGCCAAATCACTAGTATTTCCTCTTCCACTCCTATCTGTTGCTCATCAACAACTCATTGCAGGTGAATATTTCCTTCAACATGTTCTCAAGTCAGTATTTGTCTGGACTCTCATGATCATGGCTTAGTTGCTTTCAATAATATTTAACAGGCTGTAGGTCTGCACTTGGAGATGATGATGCTTCTTTGGTCAAGGTTGTGATTTGAAGTATTATGATGATATCCATTCATCAAAGACTAGCCTATTCTCTTTGGTGCAACTTGTCAATCTATTTTTTTAATCTTTTCATCTTACTTTGACTCGCATCGTCGTATGATTTGCTATATTGTACACTTTTCTTTTCCTTTTTTAGTAATACATCAATGTTGCTTGACAGGTTTTGGAAAAAGTACTTGGAGTGAGCATTTCGGATGCAGCCAATGCAGAAACTTATAATCCTGAGCAGCTTGCTAATGATTTTATTGCAAAAGCAAAACCTCTAAACAAAATTGGTTTCATTGGTCTTGGAGCAATGGGATTTGGCATGGCAACTCACCTTCTGAAATCAAATTTCTCCGTCCATGGCTTTGATGTAATTCTTCTTCAATATTTGTTTACATGTTAAACACCATTTCCTTCATCCAAACATCTAAATAAATAATTGTGACATCTGATACTGTAGATATGTTGATTTTGAATGCCACATGTATCATTTCTTAGTGTCGTGGTATAATCTTTTACAGGTGATAGTGAAAATGCAGGTTCAGCTATATGGTAATTATTATTTGAAATGGCAATCAAAAGTTAGGTCTAATTTCAAACCGGTCTCCAACCACATTGTCTTGACTGGACCATACCATGCTGACAGCTCATCTCTCTAGTTAATACAGTTTTGGGAACGTTAGATACTTCTTTGTAGCTGATATCTGACAGTGGCTGGCTGCCCCGCACGAAATAGTTCTTGATGTATTCTCTTTCCTAAGTTTAGATAATAGTCATTAAGGAGAAACAAATAGCTTTGTGTTTTTTATAAGAAAATGTTCTTGTCATTTCGTAAGTTCAAGATGTTGAAGCTCTTGAAACTTGTAGATAATGTTCACTTGTTCATTGACATGATGAAGGTTACAAACCAGTAGTTGCTGTTTCATTTTACTTTTCATATCCATTCTACATTATGAAATTTAAGCACTTCCATTAACCAACCGTCCACTTTGTATCCTAACTACCTGACCAATAGCTTTTTGGTCCTTGGAAGCTAAAGTTTTTCCTTGACTTCCTCAAACTGGCTGTGTGCATGTCACTTCTTGTTTCCATGTCTTTTTCTGGTTTTTTCCTTCAGCATCTGTTCTGTTGATTTTATCAACTGTGTTACTAGTACAGATGATTATTTGTCTACTTTCTTGTTATCTGTTTTCCTTCCAGCACACTGCTATGTTGTATGTTTGTTTCTGACATTGAAAATTACGAATCTCTTCTCGAGTAATGAAGTTTTCAATTGTTTGGATGATAGGTCTATGGTCCAACGCTGTCTCGATTTGCAAATGCAGGTGGCTCAATCGGTTACTCTCCAGCAGAAATATCTAAAGGTACTTTACAGCATTTATTCCAAAGATTAAGCAATCAAGTTCTTTGGCCTTGTTTCATTAGGTACAGCTATTATCAGACAGTCCTGATTATCTTATAGCCACAATCTCAGCATTTATATAAAGGTTGAGTTACCAAGTTCTTGGGCCTGGCAAAGCTACAGATACTATTCTGTTCGCTTTTCGCCTTACTGATCATTTATCACTTCAGTCTAGAAGTATAAAGTTACTCATATCAGCAACTGAAGTAAACTTCATTTGATTTGATAATGTTTCTTATCACACTGCAGACTGCACTAATGTTCCACTCCATTACCCAATTTATCTGTTTACATGTCACAAAGATTGTAACTGCAAAGCAGTAAAATTAATTTTGTATCAGATGTCAGAACGAGATTACTCTTCTTAGCATAAAATGACTCATTGGTTAAGTATGACCGTTGCTGCTTTTAACTCTTGTATTGTTTCAGATGTCGATGTACTCATAGTAATGGTCACTAATGAAGTTCAAGCTGAAAGTGTTCTATATGGTGATCTTGGAGCCGTCTCAGGTACAATCCAGTGGATCTTTCATATCTATAGGGCAGTATCTGGAAAAAAGAAAAAAAAAAAACACCTACCGTGCTGTACTGACCTTGATTTTGTGTGTTTTGTAGCCCTTCCATCTGGAGCATCTATTATCCTATCATCCACTGTTTCTCCCTCTTTTGTCAGTCAGCTTGAGCGGCGCTTGCAAAGTAGGTTCTTATTTTTTGGTCAATACTTGGTTCTAGTTATTGGGACCATTTCGGCAGAAAGTTTCCCCAACCAGATGGCAAAAGAGTACTTACCATGTCAATCCCATGTAATTGGGACATAATATGAGCTAATTTTAGTTCAGATGGATTGATTAAAATCATAGACTAGGTCCATTGATCTAGATTTTTTTAGGACAGTAACGAATGATTTTGTCCAGGAAGCATTAATTCCAGCATTATGCGTAGTTCTGAATACTCATAAAACTGTAACCTTAATTTTTTGAATGAGAGCGCTTGAGTGGAACATCTCAACGTGAACGGACTCTTTACAGCTAATGGTTGAAAAGGAAAGAGTTGAAAAACAAATCCACAACTTAAGGAAGCAGAAGACAAGTTACTTCTCTCCTAGTCATGAACCTAACTTTTTCTCTCTACTTAATTATTTATAATGAAAACCTCCCTTTTGCTTAATAGTTTTATTCTCACTTTAAAGCAATTTCAAGATTATTTCTGGTGCCTGCGTCTCCTATAGTCTCTTTATATTCGCAAAGTTTTCAGACATTATTTTCGTTGTGATCACCATGAATTTTCTCACTTTGTAAATTATGTAGGTGAGGGAAAGAATTTAAAATTGGTTGATGCTCCAGTATCTGGTGGTGTTGTAAGGGCTTCGGAAGGAAATCTTACGGTGTGTAAATTGATATTTATTATATATCTCGGCTATGAGAACTATACGATCTAATACTCACGAATATAGCTCTTACTATTTTGGCATAAGAACCACTGACTTTACAAAATTTTCAGATAATGGCATCCGGTGAGGATGAGGCTCTTGAGCATTCTAGTTTAGTTCTTTCAGGTAATATGCATACGGTAAAATGATGAAAGTAATGTTTTCAACTGTGGTTTCAGAAATTATATTGTATTGTATGTTATGGCTTATCAAGGAATTGTTGGTGCATCTTATTTACAGCACTAAGTGAAAAGCTGTATGTTATAAGAGGTGGATGCGGGGCTGGAAGGTACTTCTCGCATGATCTTTCATTCTCCCTGCTTTAAAGTATTTTTACTCTGATATGGTGCGGGAGGGGGGGGGGTGGCGCATAATGCATATATATGAAAAGGAAACATAATTTTCATGATCGTCTTCTATGCAAGAAAGAATTAATTTAACTTTACTGTTAGTGTTTGAAGGTTACTGTGGATGTTAGTACTTTCCCAATTATTTATTTGCGTTCTAATTTGTAGTGGTGTAAAGATGGTCAATCAACTGCTGGCTGGAGTGCATATTGCATCGGCGGCTGAAGCATTGGCATTTGGGGCTCGCCTTGGGCTAAATACAAGAATCTTGTTTGATGTCATCACAAATAGCGGGGGCACATCTTGGTATGTGCATTGTAATCTGCAATACAGTGATTTCTATATGTTCAAGTGATATGATTTTACGAATAATGTCATTTACTGATACATTCTTTTGATATTCACGATCATTTTTTGCTTAAACACTACTATTGAAGAGCTTTGAGAGGGTTTTTCATTTCGTGCCATGCAATACACCTATGCAATGGGGTTGGGGTATGTGTAAAGGAAGATCTGCTAGGAGCTAAGGTGCTTGAACCAGTGGGTTCAGAATGGGCAGAGAACATGTTTCCCTCCATTTGTATCACTCCCATCTGATATCAAAGTTACCAAAGTACACTATTTCTCAGTTCGTCCCAATTGAAGAGTTACAGTTTGACTTTTTATTCAAATTAATAAAAAGGTCGAAAACTCACCAATTTCCTTAACATAAGCCTGTCAATGGATGGCCATAATATCGAGTTGATTTCACATGGTGATTCCGATCCATAAGTTCTTTGTGGGGGGGGGGGGGGAGCGGTTAAAGTCAATCTGGGATAAATAATAGGTTTAGTGAATTAGTATGGAATGTGATGTTGGGATGGGATCTGGCGGCCACCATTTTATGGAAATGGGCATTGGCTTGGTAACCAGTCGAGGACTTGTGATGTAAATTGGAGAGATATGAAAAGAAAATAACTAGCTTACTATAGCAAAAAAGGGAGATGAAATCCCTCCTTTCAGGCATGACTTGGTATTTCAAGCCTCCATAAGTCTGTATTACTGTCCTATCCAGCTCTGTCAGGTTGATTGGGTCATATTTAATTTAGTACCCGAATTCCTATCGGCTACATTTGTATTTGATAGAAATAGACATATACAGTATATCTTATGTTTGTAGTTTTGTTACTGCTTGTGCTGTTAAAAATCTAAAACAATGGGAAATTATCAAATATTGAACATCTGCAGTAAAGTTGTCATTTGGAAAACAATTGTAGTTCACACATTTCTGATCTTAGATTTCTGTCTTCTACTGCAGGATGTTTGAGAACCGTGGTCCTCACATGGTGAACAATGATTATACACCCTTGTCTGCACTTGATATCTTTGTGAAGGATCTGGTCTGACTAATCTTCAACCCACTCTATTAATTTTATGAAAACTTGTATCCTAAGTTGCTTTGGTTAACGTTGAAATTAATTAACAAAGTTTTGCAGGGTATTGTTTTTCGTGAATGTTCATCACGCAAAGTTCCACTTCATGTTGCTACTGCTGCACTCCAGCTGTTCTTGTCAGGTGTGCTTCAGTGAGCTAATATATACTTGGCACCCTAGCATCATGTCCTTTCTGTCAGCATAATTCATGTTGTGAGCAGTGAAAGTACCTATTTTCTTGGTGTGTTCAACACTACTTTGTGCTTGGCTTGGGGATTTTCTCATAATTACCGTGGGTGTGGTGGTGAACCCAATAAATTGTTCTAAGCCAGGGGACCAGAATTGGTTTAAGAGTGTACTATAATATATAATCCAAGTTTGGCGGGAATGAGGGATCAAAAATATGATATAGTGCAACTTTTTCCTAAATAAATAGGCATCAACATTAATAAAATCTCTACTTCTTCCGTCCCTATATGAATATCCCTTTTTGCCAATTTTTTGTCCCTGAATGAATGTCCATTTTTTGTGAAGCTACTTAATCATCCTAGCCAATCATCTTGATCTAGTTTATAGTTGGACGCATGATGTTATATGATAACATCATTAAGGTTATTTATGTCTATGTGCTAATAAAACTGTTTAGATGTCAACATTCTTTATTTATTCTTAAAATAAATAATGGACTTTCATTTAGAGACGGAGGGTATATTTTTTTGACACCTATAAAATATGCCACTCTAGTTTGGTTTACCTTCATATTTGCCACTGTACTTTATTTTCTGTTTTACCATTGTACGATGAATTTGGCTTCATTTTCTTCATTCGTCTTAACGAACGTTAGAAATTTAATAGAAACTGTTAAAAGCTTAATAGAAATGTTAAAAAGTTATATGTTACAACTTAACGAAAAAATCTAACCCTGCACATTAAAATGTAGGCAGCCTATAACGTTAACAATTAATAAAGTCTATGATCTAACTTTAAAATAAAAATAAAAAATAACGTCAGATTTTAATTAATTTAGAAACATTTTTAACTAGAACCATATTACTTTTGATCACCCTTAGGTCTTATCCACAATTTCTTAGACTTTCCTCTACCCTTAGCATCTTATCTCATCTCTACTCTTGAGGTCTCCTAACCGGTTCATCACTTGGTCTCTGTCTCGCATGGCAAACCCACGTTAGGTGATTCTCACTCATCTTATTTCAATCTATGCAACTACTACTTACTCCTTAATTTACCTGATGAAATTGGCACATTTTCTCTTTCTAATGATAGCACTGTTTCAAATTCATAATGGAAGAGATCAACAGATACCACTTCTGTGTGCCCCATTCTGTGACATTAGTGATCCAAAAGTTATGAATTATTAGGGTTATCTTCATGATTGTGTCATCATTATGCATAGCTGATGAATCACTAGTGGTACACAAGCATTTGATCTCAAAATGGTGGGGGAGGGGGGGGGGGGGGTAGTATAATCCCCTATGAGATAATTTTGTTTCGCCAATGGCTGGGAGAGGGTTCAGAATGTCTTTATTACTTTAACATCATAGAAGAGAATCATCAAATGACAAATTCAATTTCCCTATTACAATAAAAGATTTCTATTCATCCTGATAGATACTTTTTATCAATGCAAATGATGACTTCATTAGATTGTAGAAACTATGATATCATTTCCAGTTTATTATCTGCACTTTTTCTTCGCCACATTAACCCTCGCGTCCCCCAAATTATATAAATTGTATTTGATAAAATTATTCAGAAGTGAACATGAGTTTTGTGTCATAGCTTTCAGGCAAGTAATAATTTCACTTGTATCTGTCGAGTAGGTTCTGCTGCTGGATGGGGTCGTATAGATGATTCAGCTGTTGTTAAGGTAAGTGACTGATATCTGTATTCATAGTAAAAATTTGGCTAGCTGGCACAAAAGTTTCTTAAGAGAATTGGAGCTACTGAAATCTGTCCAAAACATTGAAGGCCAACTGTTGGGTTGTTCTAAGGTCACTTTAAGGACATGATATACCATGTCTTTCACACTATGAATATGCACATTTTTGTTCAATTGAACTATTGTTATATCATATTTTAATGATTTTTTTTCACTTCTCAAAAACTCTGGAATTGAGTTCTATTAATATTTTAACAGGTGTATGAGACTCTCACAGGCGTGAAGGTCGAAGCAAAACTTTCTGCTATTGGGAAGAAATCTCTTCTGGAATCTCTTCCATCTGAATGGCCCGTAGATCCAATTGATGATATTCGTAAACTGGATCAAAACAATTCCAAAACTTTGGTTGTTCTGGACGATGATCCAACTGGGACCCAAACTGTGCATGATGTTGATGTTTTAACAGAATGGTAAATATAATGAGATACATTCACTTTAGTTTCCTTTTCAAGTTGCAAAATCAGTCCAAGTTTTAGATGAATGATTACCTAATTTATTTCTAAAAAATAAATTAGGTCATCAATCACGTGGATGAAACTCCATAACACGAGAGCAGTACTAGAAATTAAATTAAAAAAAATCTTACCCGCTATAGCTTTGGTTGTAATGATTGCTGACAGTTCTTTCTTCTCTTCAGGAATGTCGAGTCACTTGCTGAGCAGTTCAGAAAGAAGCCGAAATGCTTTTTCATTTTGACCAACTCCCGCGCCCTGAACCCTGACAAGGTAAAGTGCATAATTTTGAACAGGAAGTAAAATGATTCCTTCGCCCCAAATTCAATGTCGTCCTTTTTATTTGAAATACCTGCGGAATTTAATAAAACACTACTCAATCATATGGAAGTGCTGATGGGTTAGAAACTATTTAAAAATTGACTATTGCTTAGGTACAAATTTTCAAAATATATCACTCATTTAGGACAGAGGGATTATCTTTCAGAGTAATTCACTCAGTGTAAAGATGTACTCCCACCGTCCCTAAATGAATGTCCGAATTTCAAATCAAGGGACATTCTGAAAATCTCTATTTTTTATAAAATTTAGTGGCAAAGATCCATTCATATTCTTGTAATTTTCTTTCCAAAAATTTAGTTTTGCAAGTATAAAGAGATTGGTGAAAAAAATTGGTAAAAAAAAACATTTAGGGAGAAATTTTCTTCCAAAAAAAACATTCATTTAGAGACAGAGGGAGAACAACATTTTAGTCTGCTAATTTCAGTTTCTTCGTACAGGCAAGTGCACTGATAGTTGATATCTGCCAAAACCTGCGTACTGCGACGAGTTTGGTAGGGAACAGTGATTATACGGTGGTATTACGTGGTGATTCAACATTACGAGGTCATTTTCCAGAGGTAAGGAAAAAGAACCTTCAGTATTATAGCAGTTACATCGAGGGGCTTCTCCCCCTCCTAGACTGTTTAATGAAAGGAAAATCCATCTTGGGGAGTGACTTGCCGTAAGTTGCCTAGTAAAAAACAACCCGTTATAATGTCTCTAATTTTATTTTTTTAAGTTCCAAATATTTCTTTGAGTGTATTGTGAAACAATAATATATTACAAGTGAGTTCATGCGATACAGCTTTTATAGGTTAATTTATAGTGGATAAGAGGTTTATAGAGAAGGTTAATACATTGACAACAGAGCATGCTTGATAAACCTTCCACAGTACGGATGCTCTTATGGAAGTACTCCATTCACCTGTGATTGTATGAATTCTTTTGCATTGCAAAAAAATTGATTGGACTGATGATGATCGACTATTTAGAGTTTCCATTTCCACTCTCCTTTTGGATGTATTACATCCCTTGGAATTTTGAAGGATTGCTTGGGAATGAAGTAACACGGAGGATAGTAATTGTTGATATGAAAAAGAAAAAAGATATATCTGTAGCAGTATCCTGACACATCCATGTGAGACGGAGACCGAGTGATGCACCGATTAGGAGGCCTGAAGAGTGGAGAAGTGATAAAATGGCGAGGGGTAGGGGAAGACCCAAGCAAACTTGGATTAAGGTGATTGAAAATGATATGAGTTTACTCGGAGTGGATGAAGATGTGGCGTTGAAGAGGCCGGAGTGGAGGGCAAAGATTCATGTGAATGATGGGGGTTGATCGTACTTTTATTATTATTTATTTATTTATTTATTTTATTTCTCCATCTTTTTCCTCTCTCTCTCTCTCTCTCTCTCTCTTCCTTTTATCACGATGACATATGAGGATTCATGTTAGCCGACCTCAAATTATTTTGGGACTAAGGCTTTGTTGTTGTTGTTGTTGTAGTATCCTGACACATCCATATATAAATTTCATAGGAAGCAGATGCAGCTGTTTCAGTACTAGGTGAGATGGATGCATGGATTATATGCCCTTTTTTCCTACAAGGAGGTCGTTTCACCATTGAAGACATACACTATGTTGCTGACTCTGATCGGTACTACTTATTTACTCATCTACTGTGCATAATGGATCTTAGATAGATATTTTGAACCTAACACTAAGTGATTCATGGCGTTTGTAGGCTTGTCCCTGCAGGGGACACAGAGTTTGCTAAAGATGCTTCTTTTTGGATACAAATCTTCAAATTTGCGTGAGGTAGCTTTTCCCTGGTCTATATAAATAATACTGCAGTTCCTCAGTTCTTGAGCTATACTCCCTCTGTCCCACCACAAGTGAGACTTAGTTCCTTTTTCGTCCTTCCCACCACAATTGAGACTGCCCAAAATGACAAAGTTTTAATAATATTTTATTTAATGGACCCACTTGTCATACTCACAACAACTATCAACTTACTATTCCTACCACTCATTTTCTCTCCTACTTTACTTTTTCATGCTCACAACCCCTCCTCCACTATTAATATTATACTGCTTTTTCTCAATCTACGTTTCCAAAAGGTTGGTCTCACTTGTGGTGGGACGGAGGGAGTCATAGGGGGTAGGAGAATACTGTAACAAATTCTGTCACAACTCTGGAGTTATTTATAGTTTTGCATCTTTCTTGTTATTGATGTTAGTGGGTGGAGGAGAAAACTGATGGCAGGATACCAGCTGCCACTGTTGCATCAGTCTCAATCCAACTGTTAAGAAAGGGTGGACCAAGTGCCGTTTGTGAACGTCTTTGCAGTTTGCAGAAGGTAAAACTGATAAACTTTGTAGATCACCGCTTTTCAACTAATTCTCACCACATTATGTGCACTTGTCTATCGTCAATCGGTATTCTTGTTTTATTTACATATTCAATGACATGTGAGGGAACTCGTTATACATGTCTTTCAGTACCATTTGTAAACTACTACCTTTAAATATGCTCGTATCATTTTATCTCTATATTAAAGAATGAAATGCAGTCATTTGCATGGGAGACCTCCAAAAACTCATCCCTTATTTTGGGGATTTTTCATTTGGAATTTGATTTTCTTAGTTTGTAAGCATTAATTTCATGTACTACTGATTTCAAAAGGTAATTTTATGGTTGTTTTGTAATCACTTTTGGTTCCAATAATTTCTTTCAAATTTCATCTGTCTATTTGAAATACTGTTTTTTTGTTTTAACTTTTAGAGTTGACTAGAGAATACCTCTAAAGTTTTAGAAATACATACATCGTTAAGTCTTTTCTTTCTCTTGATTTCCATTAAGTTGTACTCAAGTGGCGACATTCTTCGGTATGACCCTTGAGATAAACATCATAATTCTGAAATGGAACAAAAACAAAAACTACAAATAAATAAAGACTCTTAACTTCATTTGTTTAATTGATACTATATTTTTATCAAAATATAAAAAGCGAGTGAGACTATCTTTTCAGGACGGAGGGTGTAGATAACATGAGATTATTTTCAAATATTATGATATCAAACCTATCAGTCATTTTACAAAGGTAATATACCTTTTATTCTAAGTCGTTTAAGATTACCATAAGTAAGGATACTAACTCCACTTCTAAAGTACCTAGTGTCAACTTAATATAGTTTCAATTTATGGTTGGAGCAGGGTTCAACATGCATAGTTAATGCAGCTAGCGAACGAGACATGGCTGTTTTTGCAGCTGGTATGATTCAGGTACATCTAACTGCTCTGTTGTTATGCCGTTCTACGGTCTGCTTGAAGAAGAATTCTTTTTTACTGGTCTAGAGTATCTTGACAGGCGGAATTGAGCGGAAAGCGTTTCTTATGCCGTACTGCTGCTAGTTTTGTTTCTGCACGGATTGGAATAATCCCGAAAGCTCCAATTCTGCCAAAGGACCTTGGTATCAACAAGGGGAGGAGTGGTGGACTCATAGTTGTGGGTTCATACGTTCCAAAGACAACGAAGCAGGTCAATTCCTTCTGAATAAAATTGAGCCTCATCACATTCATCTTTATTCCTTTTGCAAAGAAAAAATCACTATCTGAAATTTTATCATCTACAGGTTGAGGAACTTAAATTACAGTGCGGACATATCTTAAGAAGCATTGAGGTGATCAATGCGTTAAGTTTTTCTTCTAGTTTTTATGCTATTGTTAATTGATAGATTCGAATTTTAATAAAGATTTCATAGTGAATAATGTAAAATCTTTCAACACTATCTATCGAATTCCACTTGTACTAATGATTGATTTATGTTCTACATTACTGCTATGAATAGATTTCTGTTGATAAACTTGCGATGAAATCACCTGAAGACCGGGAGGAGGAAATCAACCGAGCTGCTGAGATGGCAGATGTTTTCCTCAGGGCTTGTAAAGACACTCTAATTATGACCAGCCGAGAGCTTATCACCGGCAAGAGTGAGTTCCTCTTTTTCATACTACTTTCTCCGTCCCTAAATGAATGTGCATTTTTTGCTTAGACATTTGAAAAAGTTTGGTTTAGGCATTTTAGTAACATAAGTACATGAATACCCTTAATCATCTCACCCTGTAACACCATGATTGTTATAGTGTAATCTAGCTAGAACAAAATAAATGATAAGGGGGGATTTCTTCTTCAAATTTTGGACATTTTTATGGGTATTTATTTTAAAAATTGGACATTCATCTAGGACTAAAGAGTATATATTAAGTCTTTTATTATTGCATGTGTAAGTACATTTAAGAGGAATAAATGCTGATTATCCTCTATGGACTGCAGCTCCTTCTGAGAGTTTGGAAATCAACTTTAAGGTGAGCTCTGCACTGGTGGAAATCGTTAGGCGGATAACAACAAGCCCTCGTTATATACTTGCAAAGGTATGTTCATATAGTCGTTTTTTCCACCATCCTTCTTTTATGACTTTCCCTCTGTTTAGTTACAAACTCATCTAAAAGCTTAAGTAATTAGATAAGGACTCAATAGACTTAGCACATAATGTTTCATTCTCTTTCAGAAATCTATAGCTTTATATTTGTGTATATATCAAACAGTGATAGAATTCGAAGCTTTCGGTATTTGTTTGGATTTTAGTTGTGCAATATTTGCACTTACTGTAAAAAATTGCAAAAAATCAAAAATAAATTGGTACAAATAATGTTGATGACTTGTTCATCTGCATATGGAATCCATCTGGGAATGGTAGCTTTGTCTTGGCTTTATACGGACATATAAACAACACATGTATGATGACTTGAACTGATAAACTTGTGAATTTGTGACTTCATCACCTTCCTTTAGTTTAGACATGAGATAGTAATGTATACTCGTTGCATCGGTTAATTTTTGTAGAATTTCTTTTGTTTCGGGTCATGGATTTTCAAGTTTGTGCCGTCGATAGACCTAGTTCATGACCAGCTGCAAACCAGGATCTATTATGACCTGCATAGGACGGATTTTCAAAGCCTTTTTGTCAGCGTGTCTTTCAGTCAGTTGTTCATGAGATGAAAATGTTTACCTTTAACGCGTTTTTTCTTTTCTTAGGGTGGAATTACTTCATCAGACATAGCTACAAAAGCTTTAGAAGCGAAGCGTGCTAAAATAGTTGGACAAGCCTTAGCCGGTGTTCCATTGTGGCAGTTGGGCTCTGAAAGCAGACATCCAGGAGTTCCTTACATTGTTTTCCCAGGTAATTTAATATTCGATACTGCTTATTAATTGGACGTGGAAATATGTGTACCGAGTTTTCATTTCTGCAATTCACATGTCATAGGGAATGTTGGTGATAGTAACGCTCTAGCAGAGGTGGTGAAATGTTGGGCTCGCCCTCTCAGACTTTCTACAACCAAGGAGCTACTTGTTGTAAGAGCTTTTAAACAAAGAAACAGTTCAAAATATTTCATTATTTCCATTAATTGACCTTCATTATATTATTAAAGAATGCAGAAAAAGGTGGATATGCTGTTGGAGCATTCAACGTTTACAATCTTGAAGGGGTTGAGGCTGTTGTTGCTGCAGCAGAAGAGGAAAAGAGTCCTGCTATTTTACAGGTTTCATTGAGAACTCACATCAGAAGCTTTTTACTTTAAATTAGGTTTTATCTGTTGCTGATCCACAGTCACAACATCAGATTTCAGTTTAACGAGGGTTACCTATTGTCTTGTGCTGCTTTTGAACCATAGTTGTTTGAGAAATTGGCAAATTTTATAGTTCTGTGTGTCGGTGGTCCAAGAAAAATCCAACTTTAGAGGAGTAGATAAAAAATTGTACTTCCTCCATCCCAGAGTAAATGTCCACCCTTCCATTTGCACGGAGATTAAGAAATGGTGGAAGTGATGTAAGTATTGTGAGTATGAAAAGTGAGGTAGAAGAGGGAAGGTGGGGTAGGGAATAGTAAGTTGATTGGTGTTGTGAGTATAAAAATTAAGTAGGAGAGAGAATGAGTGGAAAGGATATTTATAATTCTTTGCCATTTTAGGAAAGGGGCACTTACTCTACGACAGACTAAAAAAGAAAGGTGGATACTTACTCTGAGACGGAGGGAGTATCTTTTTTTGGAAAAAAAAAAAATGTTTGGTGTGCATGATTTAGCATTAGTGTCTATTTATTGTTCGATCTAACCGTGCATTATCAAAACTTAGATGCATTATTGTATTAATGCATACTCCCTCTGTTCCGCTTAAGTTGCAACATTTTGCCATTTTCGGCATTTCACTTAAGTTGCAACATTACCAAAAAAGAAAACTTTTTATTATTTTTATAATTCTCCACTCATTCTCTCTCTTCCTCACAACCACTCATTATTCTCCACTCATTCTCTCTCTTCCTCCCAACCACTCATTATTCTCCACTCATTCTCTTTCTTCCTCCCAACCACTCATTATTCCCCTTTCTTAATTTACGTGCTTCAACCCTCATGTTGCAACCTTAGCGGAACGGAGGGAGTATAACCTTGTTTTTCATATATTTTGGATTAAAATTCTTGTTATTCAATAATTCTTATATAAGTTTGTAGTTATGCATCAGTAACTTGTGACCTTTTGTGGCCAAATTGTGAAGCAAAAACAACTGCCAACAGTGATTTTGTAACCAAAAGTTGTTACCTATTGTCTCCAACATTTCTGTTCTTGTTTTTGCTCCCTCCATTGGTCTTTCAATCAATCAATCGAGCACTTTACCTGAATTCTGGCATTACTAAATATGACGAAGACAAACCCATCCACCAAGTAATCCTTCATGTGCGGCTTCTGTAGGATTTTGATCTACATGAGATTCCTTTTCAATAAGAAATAATATCCAAATGATGGAGCACATGTAATTAGCAAATTCATTTCCTTCCTGATAATTTAAAAAAATTATATTAACGACAAAGAATGCTTCATTCGATTGTTTTGTATGCAGCATTTGTAGTATCAAGTGCAAGACGGCCTTTTCTTCTTTATTTTAACTTTCATGTATCAAAAATTGTTATCGAAGAGTATTCTACTGTTAATGACGATACTTTGAGTTCATGAATTGAATTGCATATTCTAAGATTTTTTTTTTCTTTCTTTTGTTTTTTTTCCAGATCCATCCTAGTGCCTTGAAGCAAGGTGGAATTCCATTGGTGGCGTGTTGCATCTCTGCAGCAGAACAAGCAAGTGTAAGTGCTTATAAAGGGATGCCAAGGGTGGGGAAGGGAAGGGAGTAATCAAGAGTTGGCCGAGTTCCAACTTTCTTTTGTATTAAATTTGGGTTCAAGCTGGTCTTGAACTTAAGATCTAAGGACTACATAAATAAATTTTTGTGGTTTTTTAGGTTCTTTTCTTTTTCGTTTCTTACACGTGCATGCATAGAGACAGGGAAAATTCAGTTCACTTAATTAAGCCAACACATCCATGCATACCCGTACTTCTTACAACCCACTCCAGAAACTTAACCACCCCCCAAAGCCATGTCAATCCATTTGCAACAAAGAGCACACGGGCATGGGCTATGACAATCCGCAAGTGGTGTGGATATGATGTGGCGTTCTTTGTAATATGTGCGCAGATAATAGTATGCATGGCTGTAACACTAATCTAGGAAGGAGTATTGGGGTTTACCTGTCTTCTTTCTGTGCAATCTCTATTTCTCATTCATCCTTTTTTGTTCTTTTTCTCTCTTTTGAAGTTGTTTCAGTATGCCACTCTAGTTTTTGAGAAGTAATCACTTGTGCATCGCAGGTACCAATTACTGTTCACTTTGATCATGGGAATTCCAAGCAAGAATTGATGGAAGTCCTTGAATTAGTAAGTTAAATTTAACTCACATTATCTAGCTATTACTATCTTGATGTTCACATTATCTTTTTGGAAGTTTTAACAAATAAACGCATTTTCTGAATCCAAAACAATAACAGGGATTTGATTCAGTCATGGCAGACGGTTCACACCTTCCCTTCGAGGGAAATATTTCATATACAAAACATATTTCACTTCTAGCACACTCGAAAGATATGTTGGTGGAAGCTGAATTAGGAAGATTATCAGGAACTGAAGATGACTTGACTGTGGAAGATTACGAAGCAAAGTTGACTGATATAAATCAGGTCCTTTATTTTTTTTCATTTCATCCTGCTTTTGGCTTGAACCATATTCCTTTCTTGTTTGACATTATGATGTATCTCCCATGCATTGCAGGCTGAGAAATTCATTGACGATACATGTATCGATGCTTTGGCAGTATGTATAGGAAATGTTCATGGCAACTACCCTGCAAGTGGCCTGAACCTTCGATTGCAGCTGCTTAAGGTAGAGAACAAGTAGTTAGATTCGTTTTGCTAGTAATTGAAGATGCGTGTGTCATATAAGTGACTTATGTCTCATTTAATCCAAAACACTGTTCCTACTTTGCGATTTATGGAATAAAGCAACTAAGAACCTTAAACTGGGACAGACTAAAAAAGGAAAGTAAGAATCTTAAACTGGGACGGAGAGTACTAAAAATATGATATATGAACAAAAATGCTTAGTAACTATGCCGTTCACCTTAATATCTTGCATTCATGTAAGTTCTTCGAAAAGATTTTCAGATGTATTGGATACTTGACTTGTGGCACCAACGTAACATTTTACCATTTCAGTAATGATATTCTAACAGTTTCGGAATGCATGACCTGTAAATCACGTTTTGGGGCCTGATTTTTCTTGTGAAATGCAACCTTAGCTAATTTCAACAACTATCTGCATCCACTTTAGACAACCCGCTGATTGTGCCTTCTCTTTGCCAGGATCTTTACCACTTGTGTTCTAAGAAAGGAGTTTTTCTTGTTCTTCATGGAGCTTCTGGAGTGCCTAAGGAACTCGTGAAGGTAAAACTTATTTCACAATATTAAAGCATACGGTCTTTAGTTAAATAAATATGAATTGTCTCAAATCATTTTTTTGTAAGTTTCTCAAATGTTTTTGGCACACCATCTAACAAACACTCAATGTCCTTCAATTGATGTGATGAGTAGATGAGGCTTTATATACTCCCCTCCATCCCAATATAAATGTTGCACCTTGACTTTTTTGGTCAACTTAATTGACCTTTGACCAAAAATCGTCATGTTATTCTATTACAGGTTATTGATATGCCAATAGAAACACTATTAATAACTATTTTTAAAATTTCATGAAGATAAATAAATTTTCGTAAAATATTGGTCAATTTTCAATCAAGTTGACCAAAAAAAGTCAAGATTTAACATTTATTTTGGGACGTAGGGAGTATTATCCAAAAATTGTCTCACCTGACGAGTCAACGTTTTTATCAATCGTGATTTACTTGCTTGTATCCTCTTGAAATTACAAAAAATCATAAAGATAAGTATTGTGATTTACTTGCTTGTATCCTCTTTGAAATTACAAAAAAAAAATCATAAAGAAAAGTATCATGATTTACTTGCTTGTATCCTCTTGAAATTACAAAAAATCATAAAGAAATGTAGAATATAGTTTTTTGCTGGGACGGAGAGTATTTAACCTTTTGGACTGCCCTAGCAGGAATGTATAGAGTTGGGGGTGAGGAAGTTCAACGTAAACACGGAGGTGCGGAAAGCTTACATGGACTCATTGAGCAGTGCTAAGAAAGACCTGGTCCATGTGATTGAAGCTGCAAAGGAAGCCATGAAAATAGTCATTGCAGAGAAGATGCATTTGTTTGGGTCAGCAGGAAAAGCATGCTAATTGTTATACCAAGCATGAAGATACTCTATTTTTTATTTTTTTTTGCAGTTGACTTTTATTCATTTGGAGAGCAGGAAAATTGTTGACTTCTCTTTGTTGTTTGAAGTCTTTTATTTGCTGCTCTTTGAACTTGCTGTTAAATTGTTGATACTGTTGTACTATACTTACATTACCTGTTAAACCTTTTGTGGATTGCAACACAAGTTATTTGTCAATTCCATATATAAAATCATGTCTATAATTTTAATATAAAGTGTAGTCAACAATAGTCAATGTGTAGAATCCCTGAAATGTAATTTATCTATTTTTGATGGGCAAAATGGTAAATTAACATTGCTTAGGAATTGAATAGGTGTGGTCCCTAAATGAAGTGCCTCTTTGTCTAGTATATAAAGGGATCACCATCATCCCTTTTAGAAACTACATTTTTTTATTTCTCTCTAAATATTCTTTTCATTATTGTTAAGAAGTGCTTGAGAAAATAAAAGGCATTCATCATTTAGAAGAGCACTTCCCTAAATAGTTGTTCTTCATCTCGTTTCTCTCTTCAAGATCAAGACGATGGATTCAACAGGTATTTATTCCTAACGCTTCCGCTTCATCTCTTCCTCTATATCATTCTAAACTGAGCGTGGCAATCAGGGTTTCATCAATTTGTTCCAACAATTGGTATCAGAGCCTGGTTCATTTTGTTTGAGATTGAGTTCTTTAAGAAAGCCTTAAAACGCTTCTTTTGATTCATTTTTTTTCCTGTTGAATCATTAATTTTTGATGTTGATTAGGGACTCTAATTCATTCTAGAGTACTGATAATCATCATCTGAATTTAAGAAAATGGTTTGAAAAATGTTTTGTTAATTAAACTCAATGGTTCAAGTTTGACTATCCCTTCATAACATGGTTTTATGTTTTAAGTACATACCATGTGGATCTACTTACTTGATTCCATTTTTTTTTTTTTGCAAGATTATCCTAAATAGCATGGTTTTATGTTTTAAGTACATACCATGTCGATCTACTTGCTTGACCCGTAATTATTGGCATTTTTTTTTTTGTGGATTAGTCTTTGCCGAATTATTCCATTAAAATGATTTTTTTTTTTTTTTGGAACATGGAATTGATAGAAATCATGTGTCGGTTCATTAATTTAATGAACTTGGTACAATGATTGTCATGTCCGTTGCTTTTTGGCTATTAAAAGACATCAATTTAAGATGTGCCGTTTGGGCATATTATGCTATTTGGGTCATATATTTTTTTTTAACAAAACATACATTTTTCAAACATTTTTTTTTTTTGGATTAATTATATGCTTTGACAATTTTATTCATTGTTTAAATAATATTATCGCCTAAGTGATTAACGTTATTTAAACCCAAAAATTGTAAAGTGTTGAATATTTGAGTTAATATGTAAATGTCTTGAATTTTTCAAAGAAGATCTTGATATTTGACTAGACTTAAGTATTCATGTGATGACAAATAAGATGAACATTAAGTTGTTTTCTCAAATGCTTAAGACTACTCAAAGGAAGATTAAGCATTTGATTAAAATATTGTTCAAATTACTTGTCATCTAAGTCAATTATTTATGAATCAATTCGCAATCCAAAGATTAGTCTTGATGTCATGTTAATTGTCTTGTGATGGATTTCATTTGATATAATTAATCTTTTTATTCATAATGTAGTTACTTATTATTGTTTTGTATTCATTCTTGTTCTCTAAACTACCAACAGATTTACTTAATGCTTCGTCAATTACCGCTGCTATGAGTACAATTCCGATGCTTAATGGGACAAACTTTAAAACTTGGAAAAATAAAATAACTATGGTCTTGGGCTGCATGGCCATAGACCTCGCATTTAGGGAGCCTATTCCTCTTCCTCTTAGTGAAGATAGCACCGCTGAGGACCGCTTGAACTCTGAGAAGTGGAAACGCTCTAATCGCGTAAGTCTTATGATCATGAAAAATGTCGTCCCGGAGGCATTTCTTAACAGTGTCCCCGAGGACGTTGATGCTAAAACCTTTCTTGAGACCCTTGAACGGCGCTTTGCCAAAAGCGAAAAGTCGGAAACAAGTTCTTGTTTAAGAAAGCTTGTTTCCATGAAGTACAAGGGTACCGGGAACTTAAGGGAGTATATTTTAGAAATGCTTCACTTATCAACTAAACTAAAAGGACTTAAGTTAGAGATATCAGAAGATCTTCTCGTCCATTTAGTGTTGATTTCTCTTCCTCCTCAGTTTGGTCACTTTGAGGTGACCTATAATTGTCAGAAAGACAAGTGGGATATTAATGAATTAATCTCACATGTGACACAAGAGGAAGATAGGTTGAAGCAACCTAAAATTGAAGGTGCTCATTTAGCATCCACCTCTTCTCATGGGACTAAGAGAACAGGGAAGGAAATTGCGGTAACGAGCAATAAGAAGCCTAAAGGATCATCTGATGATCGTAAGGAAAAAAAGTGCTTCTTTTGCAAGGACCCTACGCACATGAAGTATGACTGCCCTAAGTATCACGCATGGCGTGCTAAGAAAGGTATGTCGTTTGGTCTTGTTTGTACTGAGGCTAATTTAGTTTCAATTCCTACATATACATGGTGGTTGGATTCTGGTGCAACAACTCACATTAGTATGGCTATGCAGGGTTGCCTGAATTACCGAAGACCCAGTGAAGATGAAAGATTTATCTATATGGGAGCTGGGAACCCGGTTGAAGTGATAGGCATAGGGACTTTTAGGTTATTATTGAGTACTGGATATTATTTTGTATTGAATAATACTTTTATTGTACCTTCGTTTAGAAGGAATTTGATATCTATCACTATTTTGGACAAAGAAGGTTACTCTTGTTCGTTTGGTAATAAAAGATGTGATCTTTATTTTAATTCCGTTATTGTTGGTACTAGTACTTTATCGAGTAGTGACAATCTCTATTTGCTTGACACTATTCAAACAATAAATGAGTCCCATAATAATGAAACTAAATCTAAAAAGCGAAAATTTTCAAGTGAAAATTCTTATACCTTATGGCATAAGGGTTTGGGTCATATCTCCAAAAGGAGAATTGATAAGCTTGTGTCAGAAGGAATCATAAATAACTTGATGTTCCTGAAAAGGACTTTTGCATTGAATGCCTAAAAGGAAAGTTTACAAACTCGAAAAGAAAAGTATCCTCGAGAGCATCAAGCGTCTTAGAACTAATACATACGGATATTTGTGGGCCATTTCCTACTCCTTCTTGGAATGGTCAACAATACTTTATTACGTTCATAGACGACTAATCTCGATATGGATACATTTATTTACTTCATGAAAAGTCTCAATAATTGGACGTTTTCAAGTCTTTTAAGGCCGAAGTTGAAAATCAACTAGGTAAGACTATTAAGAACGTTAGATCCGATCGTGGTGGAGAGTACTATGGTCGGAATGAAGGTTCGGGAGAACAACGTTCGGGTCCTTTTGCTCACTATCTTGAAGAGTGTGGGATTGTCTCTCACTACACTATGCCGGGTACGCCTAGCATGAATGGTGTAGCTGAGAGACGTAATAGAACCCTTAAGGTTATGGTAAGGAGTATGGTTTCTTGTACTTCTTTACCTCACTCATTATGGGGCGATGCTTTAAAAACCGCTACTTATCTTCTCAATAGGGCTCCCTCTAATGCTACTAACAATAAAATCCCTTATAAATTATGGACGAATAAGAAACCGTCCTTAAATCATCTTTATGTTTGGGGTTGTCCAGCAGAAGCTAGGCCTTATAGGCCTAACGAAGGAAAACTGGACGCTAAGACAGTTAGTTGCTACTTTGTAGGGTATGCCGAGAGATCAAGGGGCTATAAATTTTACAACCCGAAAACTAGAACATTTTTTGAAACGGGAAATGCTAGGTTCTTTGAGGATGTTGAATTTAGAGGGGAAATTAGGAATAATAAATTTGAATTTAAGGAAGAGGAATCCATTTCCATACCTCTTCCCATTGTGGTTCCAATTGAAAATCAAGTACTTGTACCTGAAATTCAAGAGGAACAAATTCAAAATATTAATTCCCCTATAAATAATGGACAACATGAAAATGTTGAACATAATGAGGAAATTCAACAACCTCAAAATGAGGAAGAACCGATGCCTTTAAGGAGATCCAATAGAGCACGAAGAAGTGCCATTTCGGATGATTATGAGGTGTATCTTGACGAGAGTGAATGATACTTAGGTTTAGTGGAGATGAGCCTCTCACCTTCCATGAAGCCATTAATAGTCCTAACTCTCATAAGTGGATCAATGCCATTAATGAAGAATTGAAATCTATGAAAGACAATGACGTTTGGGATCTTGTCCCATTACCTAAAGATGTAAAACCTATTGGTTGTAAATGGATATTTAAAACCAAAAGGGATTCACAAGGTAATGTGGAAAGACATAAGGCTCGTCTTGTTGCTAAAGGTTTCACTCAAAAGGAAGGTATTGATTACAAAGAAACATTCTCTCCAGTATCTTCTAAAAACCCCTTTAGGATCATTATGGCATTAGTAGCACATTATGATCTTGAGCTTCATGGATGTAAAGACTGCTTTTCTCAATGGAGACATTGAGGAAACCATCTATATGAAGAAACCAGAAATTGTGGATGATTTGGAACAAACTAATCAATTAGTTTGTAAACTTAAGAAATCCATTTATGGGCTCAAGCAAGCTTCTCGTCAATGGTATTTAAAATTTAACCAAGTAATTCTTTCATTCGGATTTGAAACGAATCTTGGTGAAGATTGTATATACCATAAGTTCAGTGGGAGTAAATTTATATTCTTAGTCTTATATGTGGATGATATTTTACTTGCTAGTAATGACATGAACCTTCTTAAGGAAACTAAGAAATTTCTTTCAAACAAATTTGAAATGAAAGATCTTGGTGAGGCATCTTTTGTATTAGGAATCCAAATACACCGTGATCCCTCACGAGGTATTTTAGGATTATCTCAAAAGGCCTATATAGAGAAGGTATTACAAAGGTTTAGCATGCAAAACTGTAAACCACATGACACCCCTGTCTCTAAAGGAAGTAAATTCAGTCTCAATCAATGTCCCAAAAACAATTTTGAAACTAAGTATATGGAAAATATCCCTTATGCATCAGCAGTAGGAAGCTTAATGTATGCTCAAGTCTGTACTCGTCCAGACTTAGCTTTTATTGTTGGGATGCTTGGTAGATGCCAAAGCAATCCGGGGAGAGAACATTGGGTCGCAGCAAAAAGAGTAATGCGGTATTTACAAAACACAAAGGACTACATGCTTACATATTCAAAGTCGGATCATCTTGAGATCGTTGGGTATTCCGATTCCGACTTTGCTGGATGCCAAGACAGCCGTAAATCAACGTCTGGGTATGTCTTCACATTAGCCGGTGGAGCAGTTTCTTGGAGAAGTGCCAAACAGACACTCGTTACTTCCTCTACCATGGAAGCCGAGTTTGTTGCATGTTTCGAGACATCCAATCAAGCTATTTGGCTACGTAAATTCATTAAGGGACTGCGTATTGTCGATAGCGTCGAAAGACCTATTAAGCTATATTGTGACAATAGGGTAGCGGTTTTGTACTCCAATAATAACAAGAGTTCGTCAAAGTCTAAGCATATAGACATTAAATTTCTTGTTGTAAGAGAAAGAGTACAAAAGGAACAAATAGAAATAAACTTATTGGTACAAACTCTATATTAGCGGATCCGTTTACTAAGGCGTTGTCACCTCTAGTGTTTCACGAGCATGTTGCTCATATGGGTGTAACAACTTTTGATAACATTTAATATAGTGGGAGTTTATGTTGTTTTCTTCAATTTTATTGTTCTATTATTATTAAAGTTTGATCTCATTTGGTTAAGTTGGACTAGTTGGAAAAATATGTATATATTCATTAAGTTCCATGCTACACATCTATACTTTTGATCTATGTCATTTAGTTAGATTTGTATATGTGATTATAGTGGGTTTAGTTGCGAATCAATTACAACGACTGCCCCTTTAGTCCTTTACTTATATGACTAATGGACGAGATTAATGTAGATGACAACAAAGTGCACATTCGGGTTGTCATTTATGTTATATTCATGATTTAAAAGGAAGATATTTGTTTTGCAACCCAAGTGGGAGATTGTTATACCTTTTGTGGATTGCAACACAAGTTATTTGTCAATTCCATATATAAAATCATGTCTATAATTTTAATATAAAGTGTAGTCAACAATAGTCAATGTGTAGAATCCCTGAAATGTAATTTATCTATTTTTGATGGGCAAAATGGTAAATTAACATTGCTTAGGAATTGAATAGGTGTGGTCCCTAAATGAAATGCCTCTTTGTCTAGTATATAAAGGGATCACCATCATCCCTTTTAGAAACTACATTTTTTTATTTCTCTCTAAATATTCTCTTCATTATTGTTAAGAAGTGCTTGAGAAAATAAAAGGCATTCATCATTTAGAAGAGCACTTCCCTAAATAGTTGTTCTTCATCTCGTTTCTCTCTTCAAGATCAAGACGATGGATTCAACAATTATTTATTCCTAACGCTTCCGCTTCATCTCTTCCTCTATATCATTCTAAACTGAGCGTGGCAATCAGAGTTTCATCAATTTGTTCCAATATTACCAACTTATGTTACTCATTTTGTTTAGCAACAATTTTTAGAAGTCAAATATTCTCTCAAAAACTAAACTATCACATTTAAAGATTTTATGAATCATGTTTCAGTTGCTTCTAACTTATTAAGATTACATCATACTCCCTCCGTCCCACAACTTTAGCCTGGTGGCCAGAGCTCATGGCTTCCAACCATGGAGGTCATGGGTTCGATCCCCCCTCCCCCAGAAGTTAGAGAGAAGTTTTTCTCTCCCTAGGATTTGTCTCCTATGCGCTTTTGCTGATGATTATGTATTGAGTTCAACTATGAATTAAATTTGAAAAAAAAAAAAAATTCCTTTCTGGGCGTCTCATTGATAAGTCACACTTTCCTAAAATGACAGAATCTTTACAATTCCTCACTCATGCTTCACTTTTCACACTCACGACAACTACCCACTACTATTCTTTTCTTAATTCTCGCGCACAACTCGTTTTTTCACATAGTTATGGGACGGAGGGAGTAGTTGATTTCAAATGGGTATATAGCAGGATCACAAAATCTTTTAAGAGAAAACTAATCCTAAATAATAATTAAAATATATTTTAGAATTTTGAAATTATTTGTCAAGCAGTTAAAATTGATATTATTAATTTGTAAACTAAGGACGAGTTAGAATTGTTAGTTTTACTATTGAAATTGTTAGTTAGTCTGTTGTATTTGTTAGATTGCGATCAGTATGATAGTCTACGAAAGTACTATTTTCGTGTTTGAGAATTTCAACTGACAATTTTAATGCTTTCAAAAAAAAAAAAAAAAAGAGCATTTAAATAATAAAAAGGGAAAAAAAAACAAAAAACCCACAAAATATTTATTCAATCTAAAGGTCCAAAAATTAAATTATCAATACCAAAAAACCCAAACATTAACGAATTGACTAACGTGGTTAGGTTTGAGTATTCATATTAATACAAAATTAACTTTCCTTTCAATTAATAACTTATTAAAAATAAAAAATCTTTTTGGAATGAAAAATAATTTAATTGTGAAATTATTAGATATAATAAAAATAGTAATACTTATAACAACAAAAAATATATTTAATTATAATTATTTTAGTTAATTAAAATTTTTAATAATACAATTAATAATAAAAGTAATAAGAATGAAAAAAATAATGAATGTGATAATATTAAAAAAAAAAGCATCATAATTTTTATTATTTTTATGATCTTACATAATATTAATAATAAAAAAAATAAAAAACTTACAGAAGTATCTTCCAATAAATTTTCTAATACATCAAAAATTCATGTTTTTATTATTAAATATTAGGTAATTAAATATTATGGGCTTAACAATTCAGCACTGAAATTGACAATTTTAACTCAATCCAAAGTTTATGACATTAAATTAGATAAATGAAATTCGACCTTGCATCATATCTCCACTGAACACCACGAAAAATGACTTCGGATACGCAAATGCTTCTCCAAGCATAACTTGGACACGGCCCAATACTGGCCTTCAAAATATCCCCACATGGACAAAATTTAGCGTTGAAAACACAACAAAATAAAGCATTCGGGTCGACAATAAATAGCCAACCAAGCATCCAAACCATTACAACGACGTAGAAAAAACCAAATATCATATCAAAGATCTCAACGCAATGGAGAGAAGACAAAGGCTCCCAACAAAGGGGAGAATACGAAGGCTCTCGACGAGGGAGAGAAAACATGAAATACAATGAGAAAAGTGCTATGATTGCACTAGAAAATCGACGGCGACATGATGATTTTTTTATGGCCACTTTGATTGTCACCACTGATCTTCATCAAATTCATGACCTCAAATCTGATTCGAAATCAGAAATTATTGAATGCAAAAATATATATATATATAAAAAAAAAATCAAGATCAACAAACAATAATTTGTAATCCCATATTGAAATGAGATTACAAAAAATTGTAAGAGATCTCAAAGTAATTAAAGATTCAAGGAATCAAATGGAAAAGATTTGGAGATGGATTAGAGAAAGGAATTAGATGATGGGAGTAGTTTTGAAGTGATAAAATTTGTTTCTTCTAGTATTGTTTTTAAAAACTGATTTTTTTTATAAGATTTAGTGATTAAAAAGGCTGTAAACAAAAAAAGTAACTTTCTCCATCTTCTCTTTTCATTTTCAAACTTCTCCTCAAACTTGAAGATCTAATTAGGTTTGTTTTTATCTCCTATATTAAACTTTAATCATTGATGATAGTCAAGGATTATGATTAAAGTTTAATTTAAGAGAGATTTATTGCTTTTAGAATTTGATTATATTTGTGTTAGTCTTTTATCTTTTCATTTTTGCTTTTGAATGATTGAATAAGAATGCTTTGAAATAGCATTTACTTTATTTTCTCCTCTCCTTGGTGAGAGTCCGGCCCGGTTTTGGGCCAGTGCATCCAGCCCAATACCACAAGGCCCAAATATTTTGAGGGCCCCAAATGTTTAGTAGTATATATAAAATAATTGCATTTTATTTGTAAAGTAAGTTGTGATCCAGTGGATAAGAACTTATTTCAACCTTGATTTCATTTCATTTTTTTACCTTAAATAGGATGTTTGATTTACTTTTTAAAAATATATTTTCATGATTTTTTTTTTTTTTTTGAAATGTTCAATATTATTGCATTCATTCCATATTGTGTGTGTGTTTTTTTTTTAAATATTAAAGGCCTTAATATTCATATTTTGCACATGGCCCCAATAAATATTGAGAAGGGTCTGGTGAGAGCCTTCGTATTCTCTCTTTAGTGAGAGCCTTGTGTTTGTTCGTTTGATTTTTGTCTTGGTGGGGTAGTCAACGAGTTGGTCCAGGTGATATCATTTTGATGCAATTGCGAGATTTATGTTTACATAAAGAAGTGGGTGGATTGAGTTTTCATGATCTTCAGATGTTCCATCTAGCATTGGTTGGGAGACTCGGTTGGTGGTTTGAAACTAATCCAGATGCCTTTTATTGTTGTCTTTTCAAAGCAATATATTTTCCGAAGGGGAATTCCGTGAATGCCATTATAAGGCAGTGTCCAAGCTATGCTTGGAGAGGCATCTGTGTATCCCAAAACATTGTTAGAGGTATAAGATGGAAGGTTCGGAACGGTCATAACATTCATATTTTGGGTGATCCATGGCTTCAGAACGATACTAGTTACTTTTGTGACATTGCGGCTTTATTCACGAGCACAATTCTTCTTCATCCCTCTTTTGACATTTTTTTTTATATTTCGAACTGCCAATGTAATGACTGATAATGTTTGGATTGAGCCTCTAATAGTTGTAGAGAGCCTTCCTATATTCTCTTGCTTTTAGTTTTAAAGAAAATGGTAGTTTGATATAAAAAAAAAAGGGCTGTCAACAAGATATTATTTAAATAATTGAATTGAGAGTCATTCTATTATGTTTGTTGTTCTTCTCTTAGATAAATTGAAACGAATGATGAATTTGTTTTGGTGGGGTAAAGGCAGCGGTGGTAATAGTGAAATTCGTTGGTTGGCATGGCGTCACAATGTGCGCATATAAAAGGTTGATTCATTTGGGTTTTCTCATCCTGCGACCCTTCAACATAGCAATAAGTGGGATGCTTGGTTGGTGTTTCTTCACCTGTGACCCAGGCGCTCTTGTTTTTCGGGATTTCAATCTAAATATTTTCCATTTAGGGATTTTATGAATGTCAATATTGAGCAGCGTCCAAGTTATCATTGGAGAAGTATTTGCGCGTCTCGAGATATTGTTCAGAGATGTATTCGTTGGAAGATGGACAAACCTATTTTAGATATCCACCATTCTCTTTTGTATCATGTATTTCGTCGTGTCAATGCTTTAACAGACTGTGTGTCTTGTATGGCTAGAATCTATTCTATATTTCGTAACTTTGGGTTGAGCTACCGTCATTTGTGGATAGTCAATTTTCATTTATTTGCAAATGCTAGTAATAAATATTATTATTTATTTTTTTTTTTAAAAAAAAAAAAGTGTTGTAATATACTCCCTCCGTCTCACCTCACTTGAAACCTAAGAAAATAAGAAGTGTGCACAATAACTAAGAAAATAAAATAAAATAAGGAAAATGTGTGGTAGAAAATGAAGAGAGAGAATGAGTGGGATTAATAGTAGGTTGGTTGAATGAATTGTGTGGTGGAAAATGAAAAGAGAGAATAAGTGGGTGGGGTAGATTGAATATAAAATTATAAGAAGATTACTATTTTGGAGAGTCTCAAGTGAAGTTGGACGGACCAAAATAAAAATAAGTCTCAAATGAGGTGAGACGGAGGGAGTAGTTGTTAATGCTATTTAGTCACTGGAAATTTCAAATCCAATTCTCATTGTTTCTAGTTTGTGCTCCATTTTATATTTATTTATTATTGAACACAATGCTCCTTTTTATATTAAATTTTGATCATTTACTGCTTCGTAATGTTTTTACTGACATTTTGTAACATTAACCACCACGATAAAATGTACCTAAAATTGGCAAAATCATGTACTCCCTCCGTCTCATTCGAAATATGACGTTTTGCTATTTTGAGTGTCCCACTCGAAATAGGACATCCCAAAATGGAACCTTTTTTTTTTTTACTTTTTTATTAGTAAGACCCACTTGTCATACTCACAACAACTTTTCATTTATTATTCCCCACCCACTTTCTCTTTCCTTCATACTCACAACACCTACTTTTCAAACAACTTTTTATAATAATAAAATTATTATTCCTTAATCCCCGTGTCGGGACCAAGAATCATATTTCGGATGGGACGGAGGGAGTATAGATCGGTAAGTGCGAATCAGGTAACAAATTTCAAACAAAAAATGGTTTTATTTCCTGGCATGCTAGGTTTACAAAATGAAAGATACAGATGTGATGGTGATATTTCATTGGCTACATCGATAGTGGACCCGACACACTCTAATTAAAAATACCAACACAATTATGACACCTCGTTTTGTAAGTCACATTTTGTTACAATTTATTTGTAACTTTATATTTCCGTTTATTTTATAATCCATTGCTTATCCAATACAAACACACGTCAGTTTCTACTGGCAGAACAGAATCAGATTCATTGTAAACATTAATCTCCTCTCTCCCTCTTTAAATACCCTGATTAATTGCGCGATAATACCATAATCTCCACTACACTACTCTCTCGATCACCAAAACACACATCACTCTCACTCTTTGTATCAATGGCGGATCAGCATTCTAAAGCAGAGATCTTTGAGCTCAGCAATGGCACCATGCATCTCAAGGTCTCCAATTTTGGCTGCACAATTACCTCCTTGTCCGTTCCCGATAAAGATGGTATCCACTTTCCCCAAATCTTTATTTTATTAGAACTCTCAATTTTTTGCAATTTGATTGTGACTGATAAATGGGTTCGATTTTGATTTTATCAAGGGAAATTAGCTGATGTTGTTCTTGGGTTTGACTCTCTGGACCCGTATCTGGTGAGTTTATTTTTGTCCCTCTTTCTTTTGATCTTGTGATTTTACCAAGTAATTTTTTCTGGGTAGGGTTTTGTTGGCATCATCAATTTTGTTTCTTTTAGGGTTTATGTTTAAAGGGTACCCTTTATAGAAATTGGGTTTGATTTGGACTTATTTTGTTTTCTGGATGATGTTTTTGTGTGATCAGAATGGTGCTGCACCTTTCTTTGGATGCATTGTTGGAAGGGTGGCAAACAGGATTAAAGATGGGAAATTTACCCTTAATGGGGTTGAGTACTCCCTTCCCATTAACAAGCCTCCAAATAGTCTCCATGGTAATGAATGTTTGTTTTTTTTAAATCAAATATCATTCGTTTGGTCAGTGTGGTGAAAATATAGTCGACTCTGATAATTTGTGTCTCGGGTCTTTGAAGGAATTACGATTGCCCGACATTAGGTTTTCTCAATATATTTTTTTATCTGTCATTCTTATTTGGAGTCTGAATTTTGTTGGGGTTTTGTTATTGTTGGGGTTTGTTTTTCTATGGTGGCGTTGGCATGTAGTTAAATAAGCCTGCTGGTTTGCTTAGTCTAGCAGAATGTTGGACTGATATAGACAAAAGTCGGTTGGTTTTAAGTATAAGCAATTAGCTTTGAAGATTTTCTAAGTTTTATCAGGATAATTGAGAAAATTTAGTGTTTGTTCTAAATTTGAAGTTGTTCCATGAGATTGAATTGTGAAGATGTGGGCTTCTCCCTTAGGTATATAGATTACCTTTGGGAGATGAATGCTATTTTGGAAATGAATCCGTTACTGTTTTGTAAGTGGATAGATTTGTTTTCATAGGGAGAACGTTGGAAAAAATCTGATGATGTCTTTGGAGAAATAAACTCTTACCTGGACCTCAGGCATGACATAAATTTTGAGGAAAAATCATGATATTCTTATTGATTGACCTGGTGCAAACATACGTGATATTATACACAATTATTGTTCTCTCTTAAGTTGAGAGAAGTTGCTGACTCATGATGTCTATGATTCTTCTTGTGGGACAGTGGGGTTTGATCATGAGTTGTGAAATACTCCCTCCGTCCCGGAAAGATAGTCTATTTTAGGTCTTTTATGGTCAACACAATTGAAATTTGACCAAACATTAATGTCAATCTAATCATCCTAGTGAAATTTTGAAAATCGTTATTGATAAATCAAATCCAAATGGGACTATCTTTTGGGATGAAGGTGATAGGTCTTTAAGATTAACCAGGGAATACATTTTTATCCTGATTGAGCAAGGGTGTGAGCGTGTCTGTGTGTTTTTCCGTGTGTGTCCCATTTGACATGTCAATGTTAATATAGACCAGGTGTTACTTCCGTTGACTTTGTTAAAATTGCATGTTTTGCTTGCAGAGGTTGCCCACTCGCATACTTGTGATTGTCTTTTTTAGCTAAATCTTCTGATACACAAACCTATTATCTTATACTAAAATCGTTAGTAGCGTGTCGATTCTTAATTGTTTTTGTTATGAAACTTGACACCAGCATATCATATGTTCATTGTTGCTTGAACGCTGAGAATTATTATTTTTTTCAAGGATCAGAAATCTTATACCAGTGCTTATAAGAATTTTGAAAGTTTGGTCTTGACAAATTTTCAGATTTTTTCTTGAACTAATTCAGTTGTTGAAGATTATGTTTCTGACTTACAACTAAAATAGACTTGCATATTGATAATCAACTTGAGAATTATCGGTAGCCTTTAACA
Organism: Campanula takesimana; assembly: GCA_026119855.1. Taxonomy (NCBI): domain Eukaryota; kingdom Viridiplantae; phylum Streptophyta; class Magnoliopsida; order Asterales; family Campanulaceae; genus Campanula; species Campanula takesimana. Next base: position 765,588 of record JAOWBW010000804.1, on the reverse strand, counting down.
TTGTTAATATTCATTCTCGCTCAATTCTTTCTTACACATGAATATACCAAGATGCTAAATAACCCAACTCTTCTGCATTTTTAAAGGTGGACATAAAGGATTTGACAAGGTGGTCTGGGAAGTTGTTGAACATAAACAGGGTGAAAATCCATCAATCACCTTCAAATATCGAAGCCGTGATGGGGAGGAAGGTTCTCTCTCTCTCTACATACATACATACATACATACATATATACATATATATATATGTATATATATATATACTCCCTCCGTCCCACAGTAAGGGGCACAAAAAATGGGCATGCACGGGAATTAAGGAGAGAGTATTTATCTCTACATACATATACATATATATATATATATATATATATATATATATATATATATATATATATATATATACTCCGTCCCACAGTAAGTGGCACAAAAAATGGGCATGCACGGGAATTAAGGAGAGAGTATTTATATTCAAGAATATTGGTAGGTGAGTGGGTGTTGTGAGTATGAAAAGTAAAGTAAGAGAGACAAAGTGAGGTAAAGAATAAAGAGTGCATGTTGTTGTGAGTATGACAAGTTGTCCCACTATATAAAGTAGTAAAACTTTCCATTTCAAGTATTGTGACTTGTGCCCCTTATTATGGGACGGAGGGATATATATATATATATATATATATATCACACACACACTAACTCTTCTTGCTACTCTCGAAAACAGGCTACCCAGGAGATCTTTCTGTCACTGCAACTTACACACTAACTTCAAAGACAACACTGAGGCTCGACATGGAGGCGGTGCCGGAAAACAAACCCACTCCGGTCAGTTTAGCCCAGCACACCTACTGGAACTTAGCCGGCCACAACTCCGGCGACATTCTCAACCACTCAATCCAGATATGGGCAAATCACATCACACCCGTTGATCAAAACACAATCCCAACCGGAGAAATCATGCCAGTTAAAGGAACCCCGTTTGACTTCACAACAGAAAAGAAGATTGGAACTTCTATCCAAGAAGTTGGTTTAGGGTACGACCATAACTATGTGCTCGACTGTGGAGATGAAAAATTGGGCTTAAAACATGCTACAAAACTGAAAGATCCGTCAAGCAAAAGGGTTCTTGATTTATGGACTGATGCACCCGGGATGCAATTCTATACTGCGAATTATGTGAATGGGATTGTCGGTAAAGGTGGGGCTGTTTATGGAAAACAATCTGCTGCTTGTTTGGAGACTCAGGGATTTCCGAATGCGGTTAACCAACCAAACTTCCCTTCGGTTATCGTTCAACCGGGTGAGAAGTACAAACACAGCATGTTGTATGAATTTTCTGTTGAATAAGTTGCATATTTGGAGAGAAGGTATATGAATTAAGTGTTTATGGAACTTGGTAATTTCTCTGAGTTTAGTTTAGTTGACAATCTAAACTTTAAATAATAAAGAGATTTGGATTTGCGGTGTTTTATGATATTTCCTTTTATCAATCTTTAAATTTTCTTGCTTATTTTTAGCATAATTACTTTTATGAGCCTTAATAGAGTTAATATTTCTGATTCTCCTGTATATCTCTGATTCTCCTGTATATCTATGGCACTTTGAACATAGTGACTTTTTGAAGAAAATTCTGGGTAATAGAATTTAGAGTTAAAATAGACCTATACAACCCAAATCATGAATCTTTTCAATTGAGGACAGAGCTTAGCAAAAATTATACTCCTATCTCTTCTTCAAAGTTCTTTGAAGATATATTAAGTTATGACAAAAACGTGTTACTTATATGTAACAGTGTTTATACATAATTGTAACACTATGTATAGAAAAGTAATAATTCAACCATTTACACTTTAGAACTAAAAACACTTGTGTTAGTAACATTGTAAAAATAAGAAAGTAACAATTTTTATAAATGAATGTTACATTTTACTTGTATAATAACATTGTAAAACAGTTACGTTTTACTTGTAGAATAGTATATCCATTTGTTTTCAAATAATAAGTTACAATGAGTTCAATTTGTATGATACATGTAAAAGTATTACATTATCTATAAAAATTTGTTACAATTTCATCTACTAAACTAAAGTGTTATATTTACTTGTACAAATAATTACATTCATGTATATAAGTTATTATTTTAAAAAATGTTACTTTCTTTCAAAAAATAAAATTAAAATACTCAAAAAATAAAAAAATATTCTAGAAAAACACTATTACATTTCAGTATAACGATAATTACATTTAGTTATTGTTAGTGTTACACGTATTTATAGTTAGTATTATAGTTGAAAGATGAGTAAAATGAGCTATTTTTTTTTTGTAAAATTGGTGTTACGTTTACTTATAAACAATGTTACTTTATAAATAACACAGTTGTTACATTTAGTTGTACTAAGTATTACTTTTGGCAAACGAAAAAAACAGTCAAAAAAATATATAAAAAAAACGAGGAAAAAAAAAAAAACGTTTTTTTTTTCTGGAAATTTTTTTTAAAATTTTAGGCCAATGGGTCGCTGCCACGTGGCAGATTTTGAGTGGAGCATGGGTTGAGATCCTACGCTTCGCGAAGAATGTTGTACACGGGTAATGGGTCGACCCGTCTCTTCTATGAGACGGATTTAGGTGTTCTCACAAGAGACCACCTCTTAAATTATGAACAGTTAGTTTGATGGTTTATAATGAGATTTAAAGCTATAACATCCCAAAAAAAATATATCAAATACTGATGATTTTAAACGCGTAGATTGAATTCTTGCAAGATATAAATTACAATCCCATGAATCAAAATCCGAGCTTGGAGACAGATAAATCTGTCGTCAATCGCATTCGTGTACATAGGACCTATACATATATATGATCGCAATTCGCAAGTATTATAGTTCTGTTTCCCCTATGCCTTTGTCCGAAGCAACTCCAAAGGAACACTTTCCATTGCCAACTAAATTCAAAAGAAAGAGAAAAGACGACACTGACAGCTTTAAACATTACTGATTAGCCAGATCAAAGCCGTAATTTTACAGGAAAAATGGGAAAAGATTTGTACCCATAGTCTTGGAATTTTGGGATCAAATTTTGGATGCAATTTCTGTAGCTCTGATTGGAAGGTAACGACGATTGTAACTTTAAACTCTACTGAGAATGGGCTGCAAAGATGAGTTAAATAGTTAGCTTCACTCGTGAAAATGTTGATATAAAGCCACAGACAGATCATAAGTCTGAGGGTCATAAATAGGGGCTCTGTTACACGTACAAACAGTGAAATAATATACGTGAAGTTTCAGTTTACATAACAAATATCATGCAGGGAAGAGAAAGATAGAGAGAGAGGCGTTAAAGTAGAAGCTTGTTAAAGCTCAAATATAATTTATGGCTGGAGAGAGAGAGCGCGCTATTTGTGGCTAACTGTAGTATCATAAAATTATCTTAGAATGAACTAAGAAGCATATAGTTCTCATTTATAAATAAGTTATCTCGAAAATGCAAGGCTCAAAGAATTATATTATGAATGTCACGTCTCATTTTGATCTTGATTATCGAAATCGACTTGGTTAAGGACTTGCCAAGTGGAATATGAGGTTTAAAAGCAGATAGAAGTTGCTACGAATGGTGAGCTCCAACCTAATACTTATTTAGTGAGTCAAATAAAAATAATCATGCTTATCAAGGCTTGGTTGAGTAAGCTTTGGGTGGCTAATTTCATAAAGGAATGACACGGGTATTTTGGGACTAAGGCTTTGTTGTTGTTGTATTAGAAGACGCAAAATGTCAAAAGGTTCACCCAAAATCACTAGACGCTACTTTTCTCCTCTTAGTGAAGCAACAAGTATTATCAATGGGATTCTCTCCCAATGCGCTTGAAGAAAATACATAGTTACGTTACGAGGCAAGCAAACTGTGATGATTAAATCAAATTAAGGAATGAACAAATAAGTCTTTCCTCACATGGTGTATGCAATATTTCTTTTTTCTTTTCCTGGAAAAAGATGGTGGATGCAACATTTGAAGCAATTTGACCTTTTTTCAGATATTACTTCCTCCATCCTAAAAGAATAGTCTCATTTGACATGCCAAACTTTTTACTATCACCCTTTTTTTCTCTTTTGGCATGACATGAAGATAAAACCATGTTTGACATATTAAATATTTCATGTAATGCAAAATGGAAAGTGCGACTCCTTTTGGGGACAAATCAAACTGGAAAGTGTGACTCAGTTTTTGGGATGGGAGTAATATGTTCAATTGATAAAAAGTTTCTAAAAATCAAGATTCAGTTCTTACTTTAGTAGCTTATGTTTAGAAGTTGAAATACACGTTCATTACGTCATATCTAGTGCAAGGTGTAAAATCAAACAGAACCCCAATCGATATCAAATAGAATTCCAAGACACCAAAATATAACGACTTTGTTTTGTCAGTGGCTTTTATTCTGTAATTAACGAGAAAGGCATACTCATCAAGGAATGATCAAAGCAGTTCATCCTGTGCTAGGAAACAGAAAATAGCTTAAACATGACAAGTGAAGATAAAGTCACAAGTAAATAGCAACTCACCCAGCAAAAAGGGTAGGACAGGTAAGAAGACGGGGAAGTATGATATATATTGGTAGCGACATGTTGCGACAAACATCTCCGTGTGCTACCTAGTGAAAAAGGAAAAAAGAAAATAACAGAACAGTAAAACTTTATCCTATGAACTACCCCCTCCATCCCAAAATGATCTTCCCAATAGCCATTTCTCATTGTCCCAAAAAGTTCTTCCCACTTCTACAATTTGGGCTTAAAAGTGCATAAACAAAACATGACTAGTGAAGCAAGTGTTAATATTCTTAAAAATTTTAAATAGTCAAATGGAAGGATCATTTTGGGACGGAGGGAGTATACTATTATTGAGAAGATTTAGAATGCATGCCTGAGTAGTCTGAATTAAAGAGGTTTCAGTCACAATCTTATCCCCAACCATAATAGACTCCACACGAAGCAAGTGAACATCAATAGAGTGAATGGGAAGTGCAGCCGCTTCAACTGTTAGCTCGCCACATATTGGATCTGATAATGAGCACTGAGTGCAAATTTTTCCCGATACCTTGAAACCACCTACTCAATAATAAGACTAGATGATAAGCCTTGGTGCAAGTTGATCCAACAACTCAAAGATAGTTCCAAATGCAGTGCACAACTTTTCTAAAAATGTTCAAATGCGACAAAAATGAAAAGAAGTTGCACCACAAATGCTGGATGAAATGGGAATGTGGAGGGTGGGGGTAAGGGAAGTAGTTAAAAAGAAACCTGATTTTAGTTCTGGAAGCAAGGAATGTCGTTGTGTGTCCTGAGTAATATAAAAGATGACCATTTCAGGAGACACTGGTTTTTCGGGAAGATTAACTGAGGATAACAAGATACAAATTAGACAGTCCACTGAATTCGCAAAACCAGACTTGAAGAAGGAGAGCGGTATTACCTGTTTCACTTTCATTAATGAACTCCACAGTAGCAGATAATGATTTTTGTAGGTATCCTCTAACTACTTCCACCTTTACAAGATACTGTGATACTACTGTATTAGACATGAACATAGTTAAAAACAAAGACAGAATTAGAGCAAGGTTTTCACATGGCAGGAAAAATGAACTGTGTAAATAACGGTACCTGGATGCTAATATTTCCTCCATGAAATGTTTCGTAGAACTTTTCCAAGACTTCTCCTGGATGTTTAAGAATCACCGAAAATGGAATCTACCAAGTTCAGGAAGATATACAGTCAGTTAGTTGCTAACGGTAGATAGGGGGAAGACAAAAACAAACATAGACAGCAATACTTAAGAAGAATATACATAAGAGGTTTAATCTTTTAAATTCATTACTTGACATCACTTTATGATATCATACCTCTGTTGTACCTGACCCTATCTTCCCGGAAGAGCTGACTTGGACACTTCTCTTCCTGTTCGGGTTTCCAGATACGATTAAAAAGCTTAAGATGAAGTGTAAAATAAAACAACCATTGCTGATAGATGAAATGCAATATACTACACCCTCCGTCCCAAAATGATGTCCCGGCTTTTTTTTGCTGTTATCACGAATGAACTTTGAGCAATAATTTTAGGTTACTTTACTAATGAAAATCTAAAATTTGTTATTGGTACACCATCAACAATACTATCAATAATAAGTTTTGGATTTTCATTGGAACAATTAAACTAACCTAAAATTATTGCTCAAAGTTCATTCGTGATAATAGCAAAAAAAGTGGGAACATTATTTTAAGACGGAGGGAGTAATGATTAAGGGTGTGAAACTAGCATCTATTGCTTCAGGCAGGAAAGAATCAAAAGCGTACGATCACACTTTAACTTCATTCTCAAATTCGACATGTTCTAAAGATCAAGGTAGTACAACTAGACTACTTAATACCTAGGCGCCTCATAAACAAGTACCAATTTGATATTTCAAAGTCAACTAGACTAATTTCAATTACTCCTTCCATCCAAAATGACCGTCCATCAGCAGTTTGTAACAAAAAATGAGGTAGTGGACTTTAAGCTTAAAGCATATATACCTAAATACCCTTACTGTTCACAAGGGTCACCGTTCCTAGAACTACTCTTGCTCATGCACGCTTAACTGAAGAATTTTGATGGGATTCAGTGCTATAGTGCTTGTACGATTGCATTCCCTAGTGCAAGTCAAATTACTAACTGAGCTAACACATTCAATTGTTGAGAATATATTTCTACCAGCAAGACATTCTCTTCTACAAAAGTAAAGATTCACTAATAAATATCATACATATTTACATTCTATTGGAGTGTTTCAAAGGTCATATTTACTTCTACAAAGTTAAATGGTACTTTTGTAAAAGTTAATGACTTATTTAATAGAATGCATGTACGAAGTTTGTGAATATTGACATTTAGTTAGTGAGCAGTGACAAACCGAATGATAAGTAAACAATGATATGTTTGACAACCTCAAAATTCCAAGCATTTGCTTTGAAATTGGAAAAACAAAATGATTTCCACGGGACGAAAAATACTCTTCAAATTCCAATGCCATAGCTTGGTAGCAAAACATACCCTTAATTAATTAATCCAAGTGGCATTACAAATTGTATGTGTAATTGTAAAAGGCATCAAAAATTGTATTAAGCATAATAAAATGCACAAGTATGATTGTAAAGAGACAAAAGCTAGCATCAGCAACTATTTGGAGGGGGAGAAAGAGAGAATTACACAATGGGAATAGGTTTAACAACGCCATAAAATGATTCAATAACACCAGCTGATCCTCCACGAACCTGTGCACCAATTAATACAACACAACGATCAGTACACAAAGAAAATCCGCTCAATTGAAAGAAATTATCAAAAAAAAAAAAAATAGACCCACAAAGAGCTAAAAAAAAAAAAAAAAAAAAAAAAAAAAAAAAAAAACTTCAATAGTATAAATTGCAATGAATTTGAGAATAAAAGAGCAGAAGAAACCTGCAATTGGACAGATCCAGTGACGGTTAATCGAATCCCTTGGTGAGAGATTGGAGAAGGCAGTCTGGTGATAATATTTCCGTCAATAGCTTCCTGCAATCAAATTCAATCAGTAATTGATTAACAGGCAAGAATATTAAGGTTATTAGATTTGGCGATTGGAGAGAGAAAAAGTAGGAGAGTTTACATTGGGACGATAGATACGGTTTGATCGGGAAAGTTTGATTTCAATGGACATGGCAGACGACGGCCGGCAGGGCGGAGACAACTGAAAGCAGCACCGGCAATAGTTAAATGACAGAGCGGAGACAACTGAGAGACTGAGAGCGCAATTGTCTAATAGTAGTAGTAAACAACGCAATGATTTGTAATTTAAATAATTTCAAAAGATTAAAATTACGAGTAAGTCTTACGAAAAACATTTTACTTAAGGATTCGTAAAACGTGTTTTTTAAAAACGGTGACACTTGTTTTTAAAAACAAATAGTGGCATTTTTTGTAAATACTGACAAGCATTGTAAATATCAGTGTTAATATTACAAAGTGTCAGTCATTTGAATTGACGTTTATAACCATTGTCATTGGCACTTTTCAATACTACCACTGGCACTTACGATAAGCGACAACTATTTAAAAAAATGTCAACGAGCTTAAAACAACTTCCCGTTTATTACCAAAAAAATGTCACCGCTTCACTTTAAAAAAAGCGTTTTACGCTAAGTTAGGTTAGGGAAAAACACGTTTTTTCCCAATTTTTCACGAGATAGTATGTGGCAGAGATTGTTAAAAAAAAAAAAAAGGCTTTTTTTTTATATATAACAAGCTAATTACATTTCAAATTTCAAGCCTTACCTCCACACCCGCATACCATTGAGCAAAGAGGCCTTCGTCAATAGGCTTATAGAATTGTATGTTTTGCGTTAGGGAAAGGGGAAATGACAATTTAGGGTCCAAAGTTTGGGGGGGTGTGCCAATAGGGGTCTGATGTATCAATTTTGTCAATTTAGGGTCCAAAGTTGCAAAAGTTGTGCAGGTTAGGGTTTTTTAACGATTTTGTTAACGGAATTCAGTTAAGTCACAAGTGTTTTGACATGGACTTAACTGGAGTTTGTTTTTATTATTTGCATGAGCATATTGTCATTTCAGATGTAGAAATTAATTAAAAAAAAAATTGAAATATTAAATTTTACTTTCTTATATTAAATTAACTAATAATTAAGACGTCATTTACCGAAAATATTTTTTCAAGAAATACAATAAAATATTTTTTTCATTAGAACCACTAAAATAAAAAGTATAATTTTTAAAATGAAAAAGTGTAAAAAACTATATTCCAAAAAAAAACCACTTTATTTTTTTAGAAAGAAGAAAGTGGGGATTTAGACAATTCTTTTTTTTTCTTCTGTGGTGGTGGTTAGTATTGTTTCATTATTAATATTAATATTCCAATTATTATTTTATTTATAATTTTTATTTTTATTTTTATTATTAATTTTCCTTGTTTATAACTTCATTATTTGCGGTTTAAAAAAAAAACCACTTTAATTTTTTATTTGCTTATTATTTTATTTATTATTATTTTTGAATTAATTAAAATTATTCAAAAATTTAATAATAAAAGTGAAAGAAAATTTAGGGTCCATTGTATAAGGGGTGTGTGAAATGACAGCCCAGGCGAACATCCAAAACTAACTTCGTTAAGTTTTTCTGTTACTTAACTGGATTTTCTTTGCAACTTAGTCCAAAAACCCTTAATTGACTAACGTTGTTAACTTTGGACCCTAAATTGACAAAACTGATACATCAGACCCTATTTGGCACACCTCCCCCCCCCCCCCCAAACTTTGGACCCTAAATTGTCATTTCCCCTTAGGGAAATAATAAAGTTGCAAAATGTGGCTTACAAAATGAGGTGTCATAATTACATTTATAATTAAATAAAGACACATTTAACATAAATTTGCTTTTGATAATAAGTTTCTTTTTTTTTTTTACTGTTGTACGATATGAGCAGTAACTGCTTTTTTAAAAGCTATGAGCCCTAACTGCTTGTTGAAAGTTCTATTTAAACCTCGCATTATATTGAAAACTATGGTTCTATTAATTAAGTAACGTAAATATTTTTCACACCATCGAGTTGTAAATGATGAAAAGATGCTATAATAATATTTCATTTCATCCTATTATTTCCTAGCGGTCTCAATATGTCAATTAAGTCATCGTCTTTCACCATAATCAAAAAGCGAGTTTAAGGAGTAAAATTTTAAAAGATAAAAATAATACTTTAAAAGAGTATTAAAGGAGGCCCTTTTATTCAATAACAATCGTTAACAAGTCACCAATAGAGTGTAAATGATGGTGGTACTAGTAAACTAAAAACAACAAAACATAAGGGCCTTAATTTCTCCATGAAACTTCAATTGAATCCATGGTTAAATCCAAGGGTGAATCCATGTGGAGTCATGGCTAAACCAAGTTTGGAATCAATGGCCGCCCCACCGCCACCGCCTCCCTCCCTAGTGAATGTGCCCGGGAAAAATGGTGCCGCCTCCACCATTAACTTGTCAACTCTCTTGCCAATATTTTTCTTTAAATCCTCCATTGCCGTTTTCAATTGTTGAAGCTCTTGCAACCCTAGATCTTTAATCTGTGTCTCCCACCAATACTTATCCTGGCTTTCTTTCCTCATCTTGCTAAGATCTTCACCTCGCTTCTTCTCCAATTCTAGTTGATTGACAACTTCCGTGAGTTGCATGTTGAGTTCACGGACACTAGCATTGCGATGAGCTTCAATGAGTTGCAACGTGTTGCTTGAACTTGAGCTAGGGTTAATTCGTGCAAGGAAGCGATCAATTACTGCCTCAACGCAAGGGTGCCCGAAGGAGAATACCTTTTTCCCCGGAGAGAATACAATAATAGCAATCTCCACACCGCAAAGAGTGGAAAGCTCACTTGCCTTCTTGAAGAGACCGGATCGGCGTTTGGAAAAGGTTACCAAGAGGTTACTCTCTTTTGACATTCTAGTCATTTGGACTTTTTGACGCCCTTTGCTCTTCCTTAGCATTGTTTCACTGAATTGGGGAACCTTGTTATCAATAAACAAAGAGAATGATGTTCTCACATTTCACAAATGAATATCGATATATATATTTATAGGGTTCTCCCTAACATCAGTGTTAAAAACTGAGTACATTTACTAAATTCAAGCTCCCAAATTGGTGTTAAAAACTGAGTACATTTACTTCCTTATACGGATTCCCTAATCAGTAGAATAAATCAATCTCTTTTATACGTTTCAACGAATGACACATTTTAAAGATTTTGTTCGATGTTTGCAATTATAATTATGTTGTTTCGCAATCTAAAAAAATAAGGAAATAACTAATACTATAAGATATTCGGTTGCATCACCATTAAAGTTACATAGACAACAAGTTCAAGATTATTTTAGAAATTTGTTCTAAGTATATATATAGTTAGAATAGACTTCATTTCATGTATTAGCCTTCAAAAGGAAAAAAATGCAATTAGTAGCAACAAAAATAATGTTGAAGACACATTTGTTAATTCATAGTTTAACATTGTACCCATAGTCTCTGATTTTTTTTCATATTCCATGTTTCTTGAAGCAGGTCTTGATTTTTCAGTAAGGGTGGGCAATCCCAACCTTCCAATTTTTGAAAAAATAAAAATAAAAATGTTATATGAGATTATTTTTTTTCCCCACTTCTATAGACATAGGGGTCTCAGTTTTGGTTTTTGGTTTGGTTTTACTTTTAGTTTTAGTTTAGATAAAACTCTATGTTAGTATAACATATACTCCCTCCGTCCCATTTATACTTCAAAAAAAAATGGGCACAAAAATTAAGATGAGAATCTTTATATTATAAAATATAGATAGTGGGGTAGAGTGTTGTGAGTATAAAAATTGGGGTAGAGAATAGTTAGTGTATAGTTGTTGTGTGTATGACATGTAGGGCCCACTAAATAAAAAAGCATAAAGAACTTTTCTTTTTTTGGATTTTGAAGTTTAAAATGGAACACCCAAAAGGGAAATTTTTGAAGTTAAAAATGGGACGGAGGGAGTATTAAACATTTTTTTTCATATATAGTGTTACTTTAAGTATCTCTTGTGAAGGTAGTATATTTCTGTAATTTAGATAATGATGTAATGGCAAAATAAAATTATTGAAGTGGCCCAAATTCTTAAATGTCAAAATAAAATGATATAAACAAAAAGAAGAAATGTGGCCGATGTTGAAACGGAAGGAATACTAGCGTGACAAAAACTTGCATGAGAACACTAAAAACCGTCTCTTTTGAGAACACTAAAACCCGTCTCTCAGTAGAGACGGGTCATGGATCCGGGTTATTGGTGTCGACCCACGATCCAGACTCACGACTCGGACTCATGCCCCGCGGGTAAAAAAACAAAAGAATTTTAAAGTTTTTTTTCCTTGTGTTTTTTTTTTTTTTTGCCAAAAGTAATACTACCTCTGTCTCTAAATGAGTGTCCAAATTTTATTTTAAGGGACACTGAAAATCTCAACTTTTTGAATAATTTGGTAACAACGATTCATATATAATCTTGTAATCTCATTTCCAAACCTTTAGTTTTGCACGTATAAAGAAACCGGTGAAGAAAATTCGAAAAAAAAAACGTTTAGGGAGAAAGTTATGTTAAAAAAAGACACTCATTTAGGGACAAAGATTTTTTGAAAATGGACACTCATTTAGGGACAGAGGGAGTACTTATTATAACTAAAATATAACAAATGTGTTATTTATATGTAACAGTGTTTATACATAATTGTAACACATGTGTATAGAAAAATAATAACTCAACCCTTTACACTTTAGAACTAAAAACACTTGTGCTAGTAACATTGTAAAAATAATAAAGTAACAATTTTTATAAATGAATGTTACATTTTACTTGTATAATAACATTGTAAAACGGTTACGTTTACTTGTATAATAGTATAACCATATGTTTTCAAATAATAGGTTACAATGGGTTCAGATTATCATGATATATGTAAAAGTATTACATTATCTATAGAAATCTGTTACAATTTCGTCTACTAAAGTGTCACATTTACTTGTACAAACAATTACATTCATGTATATAAGTTGTTATTTTTTAAATGTTACTTTCTTTCAAAAAAAAAATCAAAATACTCAAAAAAAAAAAAAAAAAACTGCAAAAACACTATTACATTTCAGTATAAAGATAATTACATTTAGTTATTGTTAGTGTTGCACGTATTTATAGTTAGTATTACAGTTGAAAGATGAGTAAAATGAGCTTCTTTTTTTTTGTAAAACAGGTGTTACATTTACTTATAAACAACACAGTTGTTACATTTAGTTATACTAATAATCCCTCCGTCCCGGTTTAAGGTTCTTAGTTTGACTTTACACGCTTATTAAGAAATCAATGCAAATTTGAGTCAACAATAGTAATATGTGGAAGATATATTTGTTCAGAGCAATGCTAGGGGCACAAATAAGCTCACAAAATGAGGTAACGATATTTTATTGGTTGCATCGATAATGGACCCGCCACAGTTTATTTAAAAACACCAATAAAATCATGACACATAAGATTTTGTGAGGAAGATTTTGTGATTTTTTTGTGCCCTTAGTATTATTCAATTGTCTATTCATAAAGCAAGTGGGTGAAAAGTAGATGTGTGAGTGATGGTTTTTCTGTAATATATGAACTTTTTGAGGACAAAATTGTCCAAAACACTATTAATACTTTTCCGTTTAAGGAATAAAGCAACTAATAACCTTAAATTGGGACATACTAAAAAGGAAAGTAAGAACCTTTAAACTGGGACAGATGAAGTACTATTTTTGGCAAACGAAAAAAACTGCCAAAAAAAAACATCGAAATTTTTTTCCTGGTTTTTTTTTGGCCATTAGTCGCTGCCACGTTGCAGATTTTGAGTGGAGCATGAGTTGGGATCTTATGCTTCACGGAGAATATTGTACACGGGTCATTGGTCGACCCGTCTCTACTATGAGACCGATCTAGGTGTTCTCACAAGAAACCACCTCTACTGCGTAGTCCCTTCATATATTTATGGTAAATTGTCAATTTTTTACGTAAAATTGAGACAATATTTGTTCAAACATCATATGATTAAACAACCAACATATATTTGACTAACAAAATTACTCCCTTCATTCTGGACGATGATATTTTTTTAAATAGTCAAAACTTGTTAACACAACACCGCTACCACTGCCACTTTTTAACACATGGATCAGTACTCTTTAACACATAAACTTGCACTCTGTAACACATCAACTGACATTTTCTAACAACATGAACTAGCACTTGATAACACATGAACGGACACTCTTAAGCACAACAACTCACAGTTTTAAACACTATCACTGACATTTCTTAAATACATGAGCTAGCCCTCAATGACACGTGAACTGACACCCAATAACATTACAACTGGCAATCTTAAACACTACAACAGACACTCCCCTCTAAACACTACGACTGACTCTCTTATATAGCCGTCAATTCGGGACTGATAGGCTAAATCGCACACCTACAAATTAAATCTGAACTAGGTTCTAAAAATATGTAGCTAAGATAAGTCCATAATCGATCCACGAAGAACGGTTACTTGTTTACATAATTGTCACTTGACAAGATTGAGGGAAATTATAATTATTAAATCCAAAAAACAGAAATTAAACTAATTGAGCAAAAACAATAATTAAGAAATACTTCAGATTTGATTCCATCCCCACCTAATTATTCAATTATCATCGGTATCTCTTTTCACTTTCAACCTATTCACTTGATCACAATATCTATGTCAATATATGTTTCTTATTTCGGATTAGTTACTAGCAGTGGCACACTCACTAGAAACTCTAATCAATAATTAAATCTAACTGGCACAGTCTAGATCCAATAATTAATTGCTTTATTGATTTAAGAAAGTAAGATCAAGAACGCTTTTTACAATTATTTTATATAGATAATCGTCAAATTTTACCACTTCACAATTTACCATGGCACATGCATAAATTATGAAGATGCTATGGTGAATTTCTACACTGGCACAGTCATAGAAAATTCTAACAAAAATCGATCAAAAGGATAAATAGGTTGATCAAGTCTACAAATCCTAGCAATAGATTTAAATTAAGCACAAGTAAAATTATGAATAGGTATAAAAGATTAAAAAGAAAAATACCTCAAATTGATAAAAAAAAAAAAAAGGGGGTTCAAAAAATCAAACCCAAAGCTTGGATTTAATTCTCAATCCAAAGAATAAAACCTAGATCTAAAATAATTGTATCTAGTCTCTAAAATTGTATGTAAAGTTGTGAATGAAAAATAATTTAAAGAAACCTAGTTTAAATACCTAAAACAATTTCTAAACTAATTAAGGAATAAGAAAAAAATAAGAAAATAATTAGGAAATTAAATAAAATCCTAAAGAAAATAGAAAAACTAAAAAAATCATAATCTTTCTCCCACTAACGTGGTGCAGTGTTTCTGATTCGAAAAATTCCATTCCAGCCCCTGAGATTCATTTATTTCCAGTTTAGTCCTTCAGACTTCCAAAAATTATAGAACAGTCCCTGAAGTTTTGGATACTTACAATTTGGTCCTCAAGTCTCAGAACAGATAGATTGGTCCTTGAACACTCTAGATTTTGCACAGCAGCCTCTTCTCTTCTGAAAACTCCTATTAAGCCCCTGGACTTGCAAATTTCGCCATATCTTCTCTGTTTGCATTTTTCACCTGTTTTACTTGTTTTTTAAATAAACACTAAAACACACATTAAATACACAAATACCCAAAGATTTCACTAAGAATAAGTCTAGAAAGTACCAAATAAACGAGTATAAAACTCATTCATCAGGGACAATGGGACGGGACAAAACTATGATGTCCCGGAAACTATAAGGGGCGGGACGGGACGTCCCAAATTTATTGTGGGACTGAAATTCCTCGTCTCATCCCAAATCACCTCGGGACGCGAGACAATGCGAGACAAATACGGGATAAGTTGACGCAAGCTATCACTTGAAATAACATAATCAAATATTTATAACAAAAAAACACAAAATCCAACAACTTAGTCCTTACATAAGTATAATAACAATACTATAAAATGTCACGGTCATAGTTTGAAACAAAACCCAACAATGCTAATACTAATGTCATGAAGGCAGAAAGTATGTTCCAAAAAAAAAATGAAGGCAACAAAAGGAGGTTGTTAATTGAGATATTGACGATTGTTAAATGTTAATACAGTACACTAAAAAGGGGTTTGTTTTGGGAGAGATCATTTAGGCTTGGATTGCTTGGGTTTGGGTTGGAAATTGGGATTGGGCCTAAAGTTTCAAAAAAAAAATGCGGGACGTCCCGTCCCATTCCGCGTTGTGTCCCGTTCCAAACGGGATGTCCCGAATAATCGCAGATTTTTTTTTTTGGATTAGAATATACTATCCCGTCCCGTCCCACATATAAAGCGGGACGGTCCCGAATTAATGGCTCTACACTCTTGTAACACCATACATGACACTCAATAACATATTAACTGGTACTATTAAACACTCGAACTGGCACTCTTATACACTTCCACTGACACCAGACGAAGTCTCACTTATTACAAAAAATGTCACTGCGCGCGAATTTTCACTTATTTACAAAAATGTCACTGCGCGCCTTTAAAACTTGTTTTTCTTAAGTGTTAGGAAAAACTAGTTTTTCAAAAGACTTGCTCCCTTTTAAAAGTATTTTGGCCAAAATAATGAATGCATAAACAATATTCCATCAGCCCCGAAATGATGTTATCTTTATATATATATATATATATATATATATATATATATATATATATATATATATATATATATATATATATATATATATTACGAATATACTTTGAACAATAATTTTAAATTATTTCAAATAAAAATCTAAAACTTGTTATTGATAGTATGTATGATGATGTATCAATAATAGGTTTTAAGTTTTCAATAAGATAAATAAATTAACTTAAAATTATTGCTCAAAGTTCATTTGTAGGAAGTAAAAGAACGAAAAATATTCCAAGACAGAAGGGGGAGTATTCCCTTGATCTTAGTTTGTAGACATCAACACAAAACGTATAGACAAAAACTTACTATAACCGTTTCATAGTAAAGATGGGTAATGGGTCCGGGTTATTGGTGTATTTTCATACATGACCCGTACCCAAGATCCGGATCCACGGCCCGGAGCCTAAAAAAATAAAACTTTTTTGGGTTTTTTTTTGGTTCGTAAAAGTAATACTTACTATAACTAAATGTAACAAACGTTTTACTTAAACGTAACAGTTTGTATACATAAAAGTAATACATATGTATAGAAAAGTAACATTGTTTATTTTTGTGCTTTCTCGTTTGTCAAAAGTAATACTTATTATAGCTAAATGTAACAAACGTGTATGTGTAAGGATCCCCCCTGTGAGATACCCGCGGGAAAAAATGGAAAAGGTTTCCCCTCGAGAATCAAACACGGTGTAATTCCAAAAGATAACGGAGTCGCCACATTTGTTAACTTTTAACCCAACAAATAAAAATGGTTAGAGATTTATGAGTTCGGAGGTCAGGTTACGGCTTGGGAAGAGTTTCACGTCACCCAAGCCGCCTCGGACAAAGCCGAGTCTCCCTAAGTTTGTTAACGAAAAGTGCATATGTGTGTGTGTGTGTGTTTAGAAAACGGGAGAAACTGACTTTAACAGAAAACAGTTAGGATTTTAACAGAAAATGGGGTTATTTTGTAAACATTATGGATTAAAGGGGAACTGGACTGAAAGATGCCCCTGGACAAACTAGCCGTACGGCTAGAGGGGGTCTTCCTGAGAATTTTAACAGATTCCCAGGAATCAGTCCAGTTCCATACAGAAACAGAGCATTCTGTCTGAAACTGGACTGTTTGATTATTTCCAGCCATTCTTTTGTAACAAACACAAATTAAATCATCCCTATGTCATTAATCACTAGATTAGACACCAAAACAAGAATTTTGGATGTGATTAAGACAATCATTGGGGGATTATTAAGAAAATGTGATAAAAGGGGCTTTGAGCCAAGATTACCATTTTGATGAGTAAAGATTCAAACTTTACCATCAAATGGGATCTTTATACAAGATTAAACCTTTAGGGACAACAAAATGACATAAAGATTGAATCTTTATGACCCAAATGTGGGATTTTAGGCTAAATCAAGGTTGGGATGATAAAGATTGGAACTTTATCACCCAACATGATCATCATGGCCAAATACAACATAAAGATACATGCTTTCACCATAAAAATGGATCATCAAGCTATTTAAAGGCAAGAAATTAACAAATCATGATCTTCTTTAGGTTTTATCCCTTTTCACATACTTGGATGTGAGGGCACCTTGAATCATTTC
This sequence comes from Campanula takesimana, assembly GCA_026119855.1. Lineage (NCBI taxonomy): Eukaryota > Viridiplantae > Streptophyta > Magnoliopsida > Asterales > Campanulaceae > Campanula > Campanula takesimana. Next base: position 747,656 of record JAOWBW010000804.1, on the reverse strand, counting down.
ATGATTTGGTTCCAAGATACATAACAAGAATATAAGGTGCTTGAAGGACAAGACTTGCAATATAAGAGGTGCTTGACAAGGGCAAGACTTGCAATACAAGAGGTGCTTGACAAGGGTAAGGCTTAAAATGAAAGTAAATAAACAATATGAGCAAAAACAAAAGAGCTTGAGATGGAGAGAAGATGGGGATAAGGAGGCTTCACCTATGGTGGTTATGGCCTATCTTCTCTCTTTTCACTCAAATATTTGGTGGTGTTTCACTCAGGCTGAATTCCTGCAGAGTTTCACCTACAAAACTATATTTCTCCCCCTTGAAATGATCAGCAAGGGTCTCAATTTATAGGGACTGAAGGTGCCTAAACCAGCCGTACGTCTAGACCCTTCCCGCGTCCAAACCATCTGTACGGCTCAGCCTGGCGAGCTTCTGGATTTTTCCAAGTTTAATTCCAGAGCAGTTCTGGAACTTTCAGCTTATCCTAGTGAGGTCCCAGCCCATCGGTTTATCCCTGAATAGTACTAAGAGTTCTTCTAAGCTGGTCAATTTCAGATTGGGGTACTTACAGATCCCCTCGGCAAGGTCGCTTTGGAAAAGCGGGGTTGTCGATAAAAATAAGCATCCCAATCTGATGGGAGGACGGCTTAATCGATTTTGGTTTGCGTGGCTGGACCTAGAGGTATAGGATTCCTACGTATCCCATTTACGGGGAATCAAGCCTAATGTAGTTCAGAAAAGGAGAGAAGTTTTAAGGTTATCCAAACCTAAGGGCTAGGCGGATATCAGTCATCTTTTCCTAGGGGAACGGGCATGACTCTTGGCGAGTTCAGAAGCGGGACATGGTCAACTTGGCTCTACAGAGAGGGTTGACTTACACAAAGAAGCGTGACCCTCGAGGTCAGAGGCGGGACATGGTCAACATGGTTCTATGGAGAGGGTTGACTTTTACAAGGAAGCGTGACTCTCGGGGTCAGAGGCGGGACATGGTCAACTTGGCTCTATGGAGAGGGTTGACTTACACAAGGAAGCGTGACCTTCGGGGTCAGAGGCGGGACATGGTCAACTTGGCTCTATGGGGAGGTTTGACTTTCACAAGGAAGCGTGACTCTCGGGGTCAGAGGCGGGACATGGTCAATTTGGCTCTATGGAGAGGGTTGATTTTCACAAGGAAGCGTGACCTTCGGGGTCAGAGGCGGGACATGGTCAACTTGGCTCTATGGATATGGTTGACTTTCACAAGGAAGCGTGACCTTCGGGGTCAGAGGCGGGACATGGTCAACTTGGATCTATGGAGAGGGTTGACTTTCACAAGGAAGCGTGACTCTCGGGGTCAGAGGCGGGACATGGTCAACTTGGCTCTATGGAGAGGGTTGACTTTCACAAGGAAGCGTGACCTTCGGGGTCAGAGGCGGGACATGGTCAACTTGGCTCTATGGAAATGGTTGACTTTCACAAGGAAGCGTGACCCTCGGGGTCAGAGGCGGGACATGGTCAACTTGGATCTATGGAGAGGGTTGACTTTCACAAGGATGGTCTTACGTCATTTTGGGACTGCCGGGACAAAGGCTTCAACCTATAATGACTATTATGAGTCAAGGTTTGGTCAACTCCATTTTTGGGGAGTTTGACGGGAAAACTGGCCTTACGTCCTACTAAGGACTGCCGGGAACAAGGCTTTCTAAACCTAAGAGTTTACTGGCTTATGTCAAGGACGGCCTAATGTTTGCTAGGGCAACATTTTTTTACAATTCTTACTGGGCTTATGTCAAGGATGGCCTAATGTTCGCTAGGGCAACATTTTTTATAATTCTTACTGGGCTTATGTCAAGGACGGCCTAATGTTCGCTAGGGCAACATTTTTTATAATTCTTACTGGGCTTATGTCAAGGACGGCCTAATGTTCGCTAGGGACGGGGTTTTGCTCATGATAGGCAAAGAACAGGCTTACAAACTGCCGGGAGATGTGATTTCTCACCGGTCTTAAGGTATTCTCACATCAAGCAATTTTCACAAATTTTACTGGGCTTACGTCAAAGACTGTCGGGAGATAATCCTCACAAATTTTACTGGGCTTATGTCAAGGACGGCCGTGGACAAGTGTCTCAACCTATAATGACCACTCTAGGTCAAGGTTTAGTTCGGGTCCACTCCACGTTTGGGGAGTTTGATGGGAAAACTGGTCTTACGTTCCACTAAGGACGGTCGGGATCAAAGGTCTCATCCTATACTTGGGTCAACTCCACCTTTAGGGAGTTTGACGGTAAAATTGGGCTTACGCCCCACTAAGGACGGCCGGGGACAAGTGTCTCAACCTATAATGACCACTCTGGGTCAAGGTTTAGTTCGGGTCCACTCCACGTTTGGGGAGTTTGACGGGAAAACTGGTCTTACGTCCCACTAAGGACGACCGAGATCAAAGGTCTTATCCTATACTTGGGTCAACTCCACCTTTAGGGAGTTTGACGGGAAAACTGGGCTTACGTCCCACTAAGGACGGCCGGGGACAAGTGTCTCAACCTATAATGACCACTCTGGGTCAAGGTTTGACTTGGGTCAACTCCACCTTTGGGGAGTTTGACGAGAAAACTGGTCTTACGTCCCACTAAGGACGGCCGGGACAAAGGCTTTAAACCTATAATGACCATTCTGGGTCAAGGTTTGACTTGGGTCAACTCCACCTTTGGGGAGTTTGACGAGAAAAACTGGTCTTACGTCCCACTAAGGACGGCCGGGACAAAGGTTTTAACCTATAATGACCATTCTGGGTCAAGATTTGACTTGGGTCAACTCCACTTTTTGGAAGTTTGACGGGAAAAATGGTCACGTCCCACTAACGACGGCCGAGATTTTTTTAACTTGACCCTTTTGGTCAAAGTTTGGACTTTGGTCAAATCAACTCTACGGGATGATTGACACTTTTTCTTGACACCGGGGGAGAGCCTAGGGGCGACCTTCAAGACTTATTGTGGGCGAAAAAGTCCAAGATTTTGGAAAATCATTCTTTGATCAAAAGGATTTTGCTTGAAACATCGTTTTTGACAAATGACGCTAAATGGGCAAATTTGGAAATGCTTATTTCTAAAGGCAAATCTTTTAACGAAGCGTGTTAGTCAAATTTTTGATTTTAACTTAACCATGAGGTTTGTCATGCATAAAGTCCTTTGGAGCTTTGTCCATTTCTTAGGAGTGATAGGGAAGAGAGAGCCCTTTTGTCATTGATGTTGGGGTAGCCCCATGTCCTTGTTGTCATGGATGTTGGGGTAGCCCCATGTCCTTGTCGTCGTTGATGTCGGGGTAACCCCATGTCCTTGTCGTCGTTGATGTCGGGGTAGCCCCATGTCCTTGTCGTCATTGATGTCGGGGTAGCCCCATGTCCTTGTCGTCGTTGATGTGGAGGTAGCCCCAATGTCATCTTTTGACCTTTGGCGTTAGCGTAGACCCAATATGACCTTTGAATTGAGGTTAGGAACACATCCCTTTTTCATGACGTACCATTTCTTTTGCCTAGGCTGCCCTTGTGGGTTTTCAACCTAGCGGGCATCTCTTTTGCGTCTTTTATGGCACACCCTGTTTTTTGCCTAGGCCGCCCTTACGGGTTTTCGACCTAGCGGGCTACTTTTTTGGTGCATTTCTCTTTTTTTTTATGAGTGATCCAGCCGACTCGATAGAACGGGTACTCAAAGTATTTTTCTTGGAGGAAACTTGCAAGGGCATTTTATTTGGGAGAGAGTCCCTTTATGTCGGTGAGCAATGTATCATGAAATGGGAGGAAGCCCTTGCTTGACAGAACATTAGTGTTTAGCTCTTTCCTAAGATGTATAGAAGAAGACTTGTTGAGACATTTGAAATTTGTCTTAGTTAATATCATCAAAATGATTGCTTGAATAGACCATGTTTATTATTAAGTCAAGATTATAACAAGCAATTAGCCTTAACATGTATAAATGTTGTGATCAATTAAGATTAAGATTCGATCAATGGCAAGATCAAAATGTGTTTAGGGGGAATTGATCATTGTCTAGGAAAGTTGGTCATTGATGGGACCAAGAGAACTGGGTCATTTTGAGAGGACCAAGGTTCGATGGCTTCGTTTCATGTTGTGATCGGACCCGAAGGTTGCCTACGTTCCCCTCAGTTTGAGGAGCTCAGGTCGCCGTAGTTCGGCCGTGGTTCGTCTCTTGCTGAAGTCGGTGTCCTTTTGAAGGATGTTGTTGCTCTTTTGATGTAGATCACTTTGCTCGGTGGTGAACTCCTTGGGATGGACCTTTTGGAGTGAACCCTCTTTGGTGTGAACTCTTTTTGAGGTGAATGGGTCCTTTTGAGGTGGACTTTTGCGGTGAACTTGGTGGGCTTTTTAGACAAACTTCACCAATATTCATTTCCTTTCCTCCTTTCTATACATTAATTTCTTTTCCCTCTTCTCATTTTTTCATTTTTTTTAGGGAGAGGGGAAACACTAGCCCCAACTTGCTATCTTGGAAATTGGCTCATTTGTAGCCCCTTGGTGGCATGTCTGTCATTTTCGGCTTTGACTTTGAAGATTCGGGAAGTCCTTTGCTTGGTTGCGCCTGTGCGATCACGGTTGAATCTTGGTGGTTGAGCAACAACATCCTTGCCTTTTAATTGTTTCGGGACGCCTTTGATGTGCAACGAGAATTTGTATCGGAAAAGGTGTATCGGGGATGTGTATAGGGGAAAGCTTGCCATTAATGGTTTCTTCATGCCAATTGATCACAACATTTATTTGTTGGTAGTGGTGCCCTAGGCACGTTTAATAAACGTTGTAATTGTTATCATTTATTTCATATCAATAAAGAGATGTTTTGATTATTATTGTTGTTCATGTTTACTTATAATAATCCCCGTCCCTGGTACTTGTTAAGCACTAGTATAAAGGCTAAATGATCATGGGATGATCATGTTAGATTTATGGGTACTTGTTTGGAACAAGGTACTGGACATGACCCGCTGTATGAGATTTATGTCATGGTCTATGTCGTACATATATCTCATATTAGTTATGTCACACGAATCCATAGACATGAAGTTATTATAGTCTTCCACTTGATGAACATTATGTTTGACATATTCAAACGCTACCTTAACACGGTAGTTATAAAGGGTAAGATTGGCATAATCGGATTCCCGTTGGGAAGAATAATAAGCTAAATGGATTTGTCCCTCTACGGAGAGATGTCAAGCTTGGGCCCCTGGAAGGAATAATGTTGATGAAATGTTCGGCCGGACTCAAATGGATTGATTGGATCAATAGCATTTGAATTATCAACATATTCGGAATCGAGAAAGTATTGAACAAGACAAGTTGACTGTTTGACCATGACTTGTGTTCAATGACATCGTGGACAAAGGGATTGTGACATATTCTAAAGGAATGCGAACTTGTATCTAGTTATACTAATTGGGTAGGTATGACGGTTTGCTAGAACCTAATCATATCTTATGGGATCATGTTTGAGTCCATTGCCAACTTAGTATAATCCTAGAGGGTCACACACAATAGAACGAATCTTAAATAAGAGGACTATATTGGAATTTAGGATCGAAGGACTTCAAAGGAATTTCTGGAAAAAATCTGGGCTTCCTGGTCAACCAAGCGGGCGCTTGGGTTGGACCAGGCGGGCGCCTGAATTAGTCCGGAAAAGGTCTGGACCTTCTGATCAAATGAGCGGGCGCCTGGGTTGGACCAGGCGGGCGCCTGGTATGGCGGCAGAAAAATTCCTAATTCGATTAGGAAAGGTTTTTGGCACAAGTTACCTATTTGGAATAGGTCTTAATTGTGTATAAAAACCCCAATTCGGCCAGACCATATTTACTAGTGCTTTTGTGAGTCTCAAAGAGTTTGAGAGAGATTTTATTTTGTTCTAAGATATCCTTGATTGAGGAACAAAATAATTCACAAATAAATTCCATATAGTTCTTTATTAAATTGTGAAAGTGTGTTTCATAATTATTGGTCTAGCAACCAAGATCAAGGAGCCTCTTGATATTCGTTCGAAGTGTGGACACCGCTAGAGGGTGAATTTTATCATCTACAAAGTTCGTGATTTTGTCCGTGATAAAGCTTCAAGTTTCTCCACCAAGACCAAAGAAAACTTTGATAGTCATCAAGGGTTAGTTTTATCCTTTATTCATGTTGTTGTATTTGATTTAATCATATGATCGGATCTATGGCTTTGGGTTTCATAAAAAAAAATTAATTGCTATATTCCGCTGCGCATGTTACTACGAAACCCAACAGTGGTATCAGAGCCCCGTTCATGTTGATTAATTCAATACTAAGATCATGTTATGTGTATATAAATTGTTTATGTGTCTTGCATGATATGAATATTGGAATATATGATGTTTATGTGTTATGTGATTTTATGTGATTTATTGCTTCAACTTTAATCGCACGATTCAATCGCAATAAAATTATGGTAGATTCTGAATTATTTTGATTATTAATTTTTGATTGGATCAAAGTTTTAATAATCGGGGAAAAATAATTTTGAGACAAAATTTTCGAACTTTAAAAATTATGTACCATTCTGACCATTCAGGCGCCCGCTCGCTGAAGACCAGGCGGGCGCTCGCTGGTCAAAATTTGTTCTGATTTTGGTTAAAATCTGAATATGGAATTTTCGATAAATTCAACAAAACCAGTAACAGAACCAGTCCAGACTTGCTGATCTGGAATGGGTTTTGGGTAGTTGGTTTGTGTGTGGATTTTGGGGTTTGATTTTCCCATTTGTTTTAGTCTTGTGATTCCTAGATTGGTTCAAGTTTTGGATGGCTAATCTGCGTTCATCGAGATTGTGTTTCCCAAAATTGATCGCAATCAAAGTTTCAAAGATAAAACGAAGTTAGAATTATGAAGAGTTCATAATTTCTAAAATTGAGAAAAAAAGTTCTTGATTGAATGATTGGAGATCCATGTGGAATTGTGAATGCAATTGGCCTACGTTCATCGAGACCATCTATTGCTTAGTTTCGGCACATGGACTACTTTCTTGGTTTCTTGAATTAGTGCGGGATTGTGGTTGCCTAATGGCTTAGTTCGACCGCACTTCTTGTTGTCTTGATTTGGAGATAATAACCGAAGTTGAAATAGTCTCATCCTCATAATTATAGAGAAACTAATGACACATAAATATCATGCTTAAATTAATGGAGATTAATTTAGTGGCTAAACTTGATGTGTAACATGTTTATATTATGTGCTCATAAATGGGTTATATGCTATGTGTGATGAACCTTCAAAGAAAGTTTTAAGTCCTTCTTTGTCATGCCATGATTAAAACACTTGTTTATACATGGGTAATCTTGATGTGGGTTTGCCTCCGCGAGGTGAATTAATCTTATTCATGTATGTGCAAGATGAGGTTCATTAATTTAATGTGGGCTTGCCTCCGCAAGGTGCATTAAATTGAATGGTTCCTATGCGTTTAAAATGGTTGGACTTAATTAGGCGTCAAAACAGTTTTGGGCCTAGGCAAAAGATGAGATTAAACATGCTTTTTGAAATTGGATTTCTCAAAGAATCTCATAAAAGGATCTAAGAATCATATGGGATATGATTGACATGATTGTCTACCTAATTAATTTAGTTTTGAGCGGTCCGCCTCCGTGGACTCAAAAGTTAAATTAAAGTTGGATCTTAGCCCAATTAAATTATATTATACATTGGATGTATATGAAGGTTATATAATTTAGTGGGAGTATTTTGTTTGAAAAATACATTATTTATTTCTTTAATGAAAATTGGTACTTATTAAATTTTGGAAATTTTGCATATTTGTAGATAATGACTAATAACACTCAATCAATGTCGTTGCGATCGATCCTTGAGAAGGATAAGCTCGAAGAGAATGGTACTAACTTTATGGATTGGATCCGTAGCATAAGAATCGTTCTTAGGCAAGAAGATAAGTTGTACATTCTCGATGGGCCTCTCCCTGCTGAACCACCGCCTACTGCCCCTAGGGCAGAAAGAGACAATTACAAGAAACATCGTAATGATTCTAGAGATGTAAGTTGTCTCATGCTTGCTGCCATGTGCTCAAAACTCCAACAAAGTTTGGAACATTTGGAAGCCTATGAGATAGGCGTGGAGTTGAGAACCATGTTTCAAGAGCAAGCTAGGCAAGAGAGGTACAAGACCATTGTTGCATTCACTACTTGTAAAATGAATGAAGGGCAACAAGTGAGTTCTCACTTTCTTAAAATGAAAGGTTATGTAGAGAACCTTGAGAAACTTGGCTATCCAATCCCATTGGAGCTAGCCACGGATCTCATTCTTAATTCATTGCTTAAAAGTTATAATCAATTTGTGATGAATTATAACATGCATGGAATGGATAAGAATCTCTCTGAGTTGCATGGGATGCTCAAAACTGCAGAGATGAAAATTGTGGAGAAAGGTTCTCCCGTGCTCTTGGTTCATGATGGGAAGAAGGCTAGTGCCAAAGGAAAGGGTAAGAAAGTTGTCAAACCTAAAATAAGCAAGGCAAAGGTTGCCAAGGCTTCTGAGGCAAAACCCGATTCACAAAAGGATGCAATCTGTTTCCATTGTCAAGAAATTAGTCATTGGAAACGTAATTGTAAGGCTTTCTTGGAAGAGCAAAGGAAGAAGAAGAGCAGCAAGGCTGCGTCGACTTCAGGTATCTATATGATAGATATTCTCCTTTCTACCACTGATTCTTGGGTATTGGATACCGGATGTGGTTATCACATTTGTCTAAATGTGCAGGGACTAAAGAATAGGAGACTGCTTAAAGAAGGTGAAGTAGATCTACGCGTGGGGAATGGAGCAAGAGTTGCTGCATTAGCCGTAGGGATTTATGAAGTCACTTTAGATTAATTCTTGTTTTGAACAATTGTTATTATGTTCCGGATTTAAGCAGAAATATTATTTCAATTTCTTGTTTGGATAATGAAGGTTTTAAGTTTCTTATTGAGAATAAGAAATTTTCTATTTATTTAAATGATGTGCTTTATGGTATTGCTAATTCATTTAATGGCCTTTATATCTTGGATGTCAAGAATGAAAATAATGACAATGTCTATCATGTAAATAAGAAATCTCTAATAATGTAAATCATACTTATTTGTGGCAGTCTTGGTCATATTAATGAGAAGTGTTCATTGGAGTCATATGATATGAGCCGTGTCTTCTTGGAAAAATGACTAAGAGACCTTTTACCAAGTTGGGTGAAAGGGCAAGCGACTTATTGGGGTTGATACATTCTGATGTATGCGGACCATTAAGTAGCAATGCTAGGGGAGGATTTCAATACTTCATAACCTTCACTGATGATTATAGCAGATTTGGGTATGTTTACCTAATGAAACATAAGAGTGAAGCATTTGAGATATTTAGAATATTTCAAAATGAAGTAGAAAAACAACTTGGCAAAAGTATTAAAGCACTTCGATCAGATCGTGGTGGAGAATACTTAAGTCAAGAATTTGATGATCATCTAAAGAATTGTGGAATAGTTTCACAATTGACTCCACCCGGAACGCCACAATGAAATGGTGTGTCCGAGAGGAGAAATCGGACTTTGTTAGACATGGTTCGATCAATGATGAGTCAAGTTGATCTTCCAATATCCTTTTGGGGTTACGCTCTAGAAACCGCTGCTTTCACACTAAATCGTGTTCCAACTAAATCGGTTCAAAAGACTCCATATGAGATGTGGAGCGGAAAGAAAACTTGTTTATCTTTCATAAAGATTTGGGGTTGCGAAGACTTTGTCAAAAGACTTGTCTCAGACAAACTTGCACACAAATCTGATAAATGTATTTTCGTGGGATATCCTAATGAAACTAGAGGATACTACTTTTACAACCGTGAGGACAAAAAAGTGTTTGTTGCCCGAACTGGTGTCTTTCTAGAGAAAGAGTTTCTCTCCAAAGAAATCAGTGGGAGTAAAATAAATCTTGAAGAAATTCGAGACCCAGAAAATAACATTGAACCAATAGTGGAACAAGAACAAGAACCACAAGGAGTTGTGGAACCTGTTCAAAATACACAAGCAACTCGCAGATCTAGTAGGCTACGATCCGAGCCCGAGAGATATGGATTTCTCGTAACGGATAGTAATGAGGTAGAAATCATTGAAAATGATGAACCGTCAACCTACCAAGAGGCGATGTCTTCTCCTGATTCGGACAAGTGGCTTGGAGCCATGGAATCCGAATTGCAATCCATGCAAAACAATCAAGTTTGGAATTTGATTGATGCGCCCGAAGGTGTAAAAACCATAGGATGCAAATGGGTCTTCAAGAAGAAGACTGACATGGATGGGAAGGTGCATACTTATAAAGCTAGGCTTGTAGCGAAGGGTTATAGGCAAGTTCATGGTATTGACTATGATGAGACATTTTCACCCGTAGCAATGATCAAGTCTATAAGAATTTTGCTTGCCATTGCCGCATATCATGACTATGAAATATGGCAGATGGACGTCAAAACCGCTTTCCTGAATGGAATACTCCAAGAGGGTGTGTATATGACACAACCAGAAGGTTTTGAACAAGATTCTAAGGTATGCAAATTGCAAAGATCCATCTATGGATTGAAGCAAGCTTCAAGGAGTTGGAATCTCCGTTTTGATGAATCGGTCAAAGAGTTTGGTTTCATCAAGAACGAAGATGAGCCTTGTGTATACAAGAAGATTAGTGGGAGCATAGTGCTATTCCTTATTTTATACGTGGATGACATATTACTCATTGGAAACGACATTCCTACACTTCAGTCTGTGAAGACTTGGTTAGGAAAGTGCTTCGCAATGAAAGATATGGGTGAAGCCGCATATATACTTGGCATTAAGATCTATAGAGATAGATCATGGAGGCTACTTGGTTTAAGCCAAAGTACATACATTGACAAGGTCATTAGAAGATTCCGTATGGAAAATTCTAAGAGAGGGACCTTGCCCGTGCTACATGGAGTTTCTCTAAGCAAGACTCAATGTCCTAAGACAAACGATGAGCGTGAGAAAATGAATGATGTTCCATATGCTTCGGCAATTGGGTCCATCATGTATGTCATGATTTGTACTAGGCCGGATGTATCTTATGCTTTAAGCATGACAAGCAGATACCAATCCGACCCTGGCGAAAATCACTGGATAGCTGTAAAAGCGATTCTTAAGTAATTGAGAAGAACTAAAGACTCGTTTTTGGTCTATGGAGGAATGGAAGATGATCTCGTTATAAATGCTTACACGGATGCAAGCTTCCAAACCGACAAAGATGATAGCCGATCGCAATCGGGTTTTGTGTTTATGTTAAATGGTGGAGCTGTAAGCTGGAAGAGTTCCAAGCAAAGTACAACCGCTGATTCTACAACAGAAGCTGAGTATATTGCTGCATCGGATGCTGCAAAGGAAGCTGTTTGGATTAAGAAGTTCATAACTGAACTTGAAGTGGTTCCTAGTATTGCTAATCCAATAGACCTTTATTGCGATAATAATGGTGTTATTGCTCAAGCAAAGGAACCAAGAGCACATCAGAAATCCAAACACATACTTAGGCGTTTTCATATCATTCGAGAGATCGTTGATAGGGGAGACGTAAATATGTGCAGAGTACCTACTGATGACAATGTTGCGGACCCACTAACAAAGGAACTTCCACAAGCTAAACATGATGGTCATGTTAGGTCCATGGGTATTAGATACATGGGAGAATGGGCCTAGGGCAAGTGGGAGATTGTTGGTAGTGGTGCCCTAGGCACGTTTAAACGTTGTAATTGTTATCATTTATTTCATATCAATAAAGAGATGTTTTGATTATTATTGTTGTTCATGTTTACTTATAATAATCCCCGTCCCTAGTACTTGTTAAGCACTAGTATAAAGGCTAAATGATCATGGATGATCATGTTAGATTTATGGGTACTTGTTTGGAACAAGGTACTGGACATGACCCGCTGTATGAGATTTATGTCATGGTCTATGTCGTACATATATCTCATATTAGTTATGTCACACGAATCCTTAGACATGAAGTTATTATAGTCTTCCACTTGATGAACATTATGTTTGACATATTCAAACGCTACCTTAACACGGTAGTTATAAAGGGTAAGATTGGCATAATCGGATTCCCGTTGGGAAGAATAATAAGCTAAATGGATTTGTCCCTCCACGGAGAGATGTCAAGCTTGGGCCCCTCGAAGGAATAATGTTGATGAAATGTTCGGCCGGACTCAAATGGATTGATTGGATCAATAGCATTTGAATTATCAACATATTCGGAATCGAGAAAGTATTGAACAAGACAAGTTGACTGTTTGACCATGACTTGTGTTCAATGACATCGTGGACAAAGGGATTGTGACATATTCTAAAGGAATGCGAACTTGTATCTAGTTATACTAATTGGGTAGGTATGACGGTTTGCTAGAACCTAATCATATCTTATGGGATCATGTTTGAGTCCATTGCCAACTTAGTATAATCCTAGAGGGTCACACACAATAGAACGAATCTTAAATAAGAGGACTATATTGGAATTTAGGATCGAAGGACTTCAAAGGAATTTCTGGAAAAAACCTGGGCTTCCTGGTCAACCAAGCGGGCGCTTGGGTTGGACCAGGCGGGCGCCTGAATTAGTCCGGAAAAGGTCTGGACCTTCTGATCAAATGAGCGGGCGCCTGGGTTGGACCAGGCGGGCGCCTGGTATGGCGGCAGAAAAATTCCTAATTCGATTAGGAAAGGTTTTTGGCACAAGTTACCTATTTGGAATAGGTCTTAATTGTGTATAAAAACCTCAATTCGGCCAGACCATATTTACTAGTGCTTTTGTGAGTCTCAAAGAGTTTGAGAGAGATTTTATTTTGTTCTAAGATATCCTTGATTGAGGAACAAAATAATTCACAAATAAATTCCATATAGTTCTTTATTAAATTGTGAAAGTGTGTTTCATAATTATTGGTCTAGCAACCAAGATCAAGGAGCCTCTTGATATTCATTCGAAGTGTGGACACCGCTAGAGGGTGAATTTTATCATCTACAAAGTTCGTGATTTTCGGCTTTGACTTTGAAGATTCGGGAAGTCCTTTGCTTGGTTGCGCATGTGCGATCACGGTTGAATCTTGGTGGTTGAGCAACAACATCCTTGCCTTTTAATTGTTTCGGGACGCCTTTGATGTGCAACGAGAATTTGTATCGGAAAGGTGTATCGGGTTGTGTATCGGGGATGTGTATAGGGGAAAGCTTGCCATTAATGGTTTCTTCATGCCAATTGATCACAACATTTATTCACATCAAGATTAATTGTTTGGATTTAACATTTTTCATTTGTGTTAGGTCCATTCGTCCTTAATGAGTCGTCATTGACTAGTATGCTTAGAGTCAATTCATCTTTTTGGGGACGTAGCAATCAATTGATAATAACAAGCAAGGCAATTTAAGGAGTAAATGTATATTGCAAATAATGTCTCAAGTCTAGAGAGAAGAGAATGAAAATGACTCTTTTATTTAGATAACTTTGTACATACATGTCCAAGTGCGGACCTTTGTAAAAAAAAAGACACAGTCCAGGACGGACTTTGGTGAAAGTCTAGATCCTACGAGGCTGGAAGACTCATCATTTTTTTTTTTTTTCTTTTTGGATGGGCTCTCATGAAGCACGATGATCCATTTTCTTCCTCAATTGTTGGAGGGGTTGTCGGCGGCATATTCCATGTCTTTCACCGGGAACTCGTGTTCCGTATCGTCGGGAAAGATGTCGCGAGGTATCCACTTGGCTTGGTGTTATAATTGCCAGATTCGTCTACCCATGAGTTGGGAGTTTGCTTTGGCCATCTCCTTTTGGTAATTTCCTTCCAATGTGCATAGCCTTCGCGCATGGCAGTCGACGAAGGTACGGATCTCCATTTGATGTAGCCGCTTTTGGGCTTCCGAAGCACGGGCCTCTCCTCGTAGACAGTGTTCCAACCTTTTGATCTTCTTGCTCATGTGGATGGTTGTCTCGGACGCCAATTCAGATGTGGGCTCCTTGGTCAATGCTTCCGATGGACAAAACCGCAAAGGACTTTGGCACTTTAAACCTCAAGGTGAAATTATAATCGGGATTTGAGAAGAACGCTTCATTAACGGATTGACCTTTTTAAGAAAAACATGATCTTTTATTTTAAGAAAACTTGATCTCCATTTTTTTTATTTGAGTAAAAGACTCACATTTTTTTCGTTTTCTCATATATATTTTTTTCATTTGAGTAAAAGACACACATTTTTTCGTTTTCCTTTTTTTAAAAAAAAAATAAGGATTGACCAGGCCGAAGTTGCCTATGTTCCTCTCACCACGAGGGATGGGGTCCCACGCAATGAGAGGCTCAGGTCACCGTAGTTCGAATGGGTTTAGAATTCTAAGACAAACATGACCTCAGTCGACTTACTTCAAACGGACCTTTTTGTCGGGATGACATGGGGCAAAACATTACTGGTTTGAGACTGAATGGTACTCACACTAGTCCGAGTCACAAGGGCGATCGGGTCAATTGAAATGGTCACCACATGGCGGTGCAAATAGAGGAGGTCAATGCTTGACCAAGGTATATTACCATGTGGCGCCATGACGCCTAGACCCAAAAGGGGAATGGTCACGCGACAACACTAACCGAAACGAAAAGCCTCGAGGGGCGCAAAATTGGTCATCACACGACGGCTCAAGGGGGGAGGAAAAGAGTCACCCCAAACACTTTTATTTATTTTCTATATATATATATATATATATATATATTGGAACTTAATTTTAACGGACACTTCGGAGGATAACGAGGATCCCTCCAAGGACTGGACTGACTTCTTGGAGGATAACGGGGATCCATCCAAGGACTCGACTGACTTCTTGGAGGATAACGGAGATCCATCCAAAGACTTGACTGGCTTCTTGGAGGATAACGGGGATCGATCCAAGGACTTGACTAACTTCTTGGAGGATAACGGGGATCCGTCCAAGGAATTGACTGACATTCCTAGGGGACTATTCCTAGGGGTTTAATGGGAATCTCAACGGGAACCTAGGGGACTATGGCCTAGGGTTTCAACAGGAATCTCAACGGGGACCTAGGGGACTACGGCCTGGGTTTCAACGGGAATCTCAACGGGGACCTAGGGGACTACGGCCTGGGGTTTCAATGGGAATTTTGAAGGATAACGGGGATCTATCCAAAAATTGGCGGGTGCCTCGGAGATCTTCCAAGGATTTAACGGGTTCCTAAGGGACTATGCCTAGGGATTTAACGGAGGTTTTGGAGGATAACGGGGATCCATCCAAAGATTCGACTGGCTTCTTGGAGGATAACGGGGATCCATCCACGGACTTAACGAAAGAATCTAACGGGAGCTTAAGAAACTAATCCTAAGGCTTAACGGAGATCTTGGATGATAATGGGGATCCGTCCAAAGACTTAACGAAAGGACGCTTGTTAACGAAAGAGTGCGAGAAGCAAAAACGGAGCAAATTCATGCAAGGCGCAATTAATTATCCGTTCAAGTTTACTTAAAACGCATTTTTATTCCTAAATGGTTGGAAAAGATTCTCTTCTTTTTCGCAACTACTCTAAACCCTGGATCAGTGGAGGCCATCACTACGTCTATAAACCCCTCGTTTTTCACCTGTATTGCACACTCCCAAGGACAGACGGTCCCGGGCGAGGGTCCTATAGGGCAAGCGGCTTACACCGACCAAAAGAACCAAACCTACGGTCTAGTGTGTCGCAAAGTTCCAATGTTTGGGCCATTCTTATCATGGTTAAGCCCCGGTCAAGGTCAAGATTGACTCAACGCTTCAACAAAATTTCTGACATGATCTCATTTTAATGAGGGTTCTTGGACCTTAACCTTGGGCTTAAGGATGATTAGGACGGGCCTAGCATTAGGGCTTAACGACACGGTGTCATCCTATCCTTAATGCATGACTTAGGTTAATTATGGTTAACATCAACACACAAGTCAAAGAATGGGTCAAAGATGACCTTGGTCACACTTGCTTTCACAAGGAGTCGTAACTCGGGCGTTAACTTGGCCATAATTAACTTTGGACACGTATTAGGGATGTGATGACGTGAGCTAGACCAAAAACCAACCATAGTCACGGTATTTGTGTGTCACGGACAAGTGTGGTTGACTCGGCTCGGAAGGGGAGGTGGAATGGACCCGTGCACGTGAGAAGGGCATAAGAGCACCAATCAAGCTGCATCGTGGCATCCATCCCGGGTTTTAAGGGTTTTTGGAACGTGCACAAGGTCGAGTGCGCGTTGTGTGAAGCCTTCTATGTTCCCTTTTGAGTCAAAATATGAATTTTCGGTCCGTTTTAATATCATGAGCATGAATAAACAAGATATGAACAAGCATGATGAACAAGTATTTTGCACAAGTAAGCAAGTAAAGATATGAACAAGAAAGAATCAAAACTTTGTACATGGAGAGGTTGTGCACAACCAAAGGTTTTTGAAACCAAAATTTTTGCAAGAGGGGCAAGGTCCTTTAAAAATCAATTTGTACAAAAGATTGTGCACAACAAAAGGATTTGAAAAACCAAACTTTTATGAAAAGGGGTCATGCACAATGAGGCCTTAAAAACCCAAAATTTTATGTCAAAAATATGTGCATGGCCAAGGATTTGAAAATCAAGTTTTGTTTAAGAAAACAAAGGCATGTATAAACAAGACTGTAAATTGGAACCTGGACAAGAAGAAGCAAGGGGCCATCAGAATGTTTATATCCTGCACAAAATTGTTAATTTGAAACATTCTGTGGGCCCGGCCAAACTAGCCGTACGGCTAGAGAAGGGGATCCATTATTTTTTGCCAATTTTCAGCTTCTGATCATCAAACCCCAGTTTATTGCATTTCCAGGACTGTTTCATTCCTTTAAATCAAAACATAAACATAAAACACACACAAAAATATACACAAAGTCAACAAACGGGGACGGAGTTTGACCCACACAAAAGTGCCCCCAAATTTTCTAAAAAGAAGTTTCGAAACACTTTATTCCCCAGCGGAGTCGCCACTGTAAGGATCCCCCCCTGTGAGATACCCGCGGAAAAAATGGAAAAGGTTTCCCCTCGAGAATCAAACACGGTGTAATTCCAAAAGATAACGGAGTCGCCACATTTGTTAACTTTTAACCCAACAAATGAAAATGGTTAGAGATTTATGAGTTCGGAGGTCAGGTTATGGCTTGGGAAGAGTTTCACGTCACCCAAGCCGCCTCGGACAAATCCGAGTCTCCCTAAGTTTGTTAACGAAAAGTGCATATGTGTGTTTAGAAAACGGGAGAAGCTGACTTTAACAGAAAACAGTTAGGATTTTAACAGAAAAGGGGGTTGTTTTGTAAACATTCTGGATTAAAGGGGAACTGGACTGAAAGATGCCCCTGGACAAACTAGCCGTACGGCTAGAGGGGGTCTTCCTGGGAATTTTAACAGATTCCCAGGAATCAGTCCAGTTCCATACAGAAACAGAGCATTATGTCTTAAACTGGACTGTTTGATTATTTCCAGCCATTCTTTTGTAACAAACACAAATTAAATCATCCCTATGTCATTAATCACTAGATTAGACACCAAAACAAGAATTTTGGATGCGATTAAGACAATCATTGGCGGATTATTAAGAAAATGTGATAAAAGGGGCTTTGAGCCAAGATTACCATTTTGATGAGTAAAGATTCAAACTTTACATCAAAATGGGATCTTTATACAAGATTAAACCTTTAGGGAACAACAAAATGACATAAAGATTGAATCTTTATGACCCAAATGTGGGATTTTAGGCTAAATCAAGGTTTGGATGATAAAGATTGAAACTTTATCACTCAACGTGATCATCATGGCCAAATACAACATAAAGATACATGCTTTCACCATGAAAATGGATCATCAAGCTATTTAAAGGCAAGAAATTAACAAATCATGATCTTCTTTAGGTTTTATCCCTTTTCACATACTTGGATGTGAGGGCACCTTGAATCATTTCATGATTTGGTTCCAAGATACATAACAAGAATATAAGGTGCTTAAAAGACAAGGCTTGTAATATAAGAGGTGCTTGACAAGGGCAAGACTTGCAATACAAAAGGTGCTTGACAAGGGCAAGGCTTAAAATGCAAGTAAATAAACAATATGAGCAAAACAAAAGAGTTCGAGATGGAGAGAAGATGGGGAGAAGGAGGCTTCACCTATGGTGGTTATGGCCTATCTTCCTCTCGTTTCACTCAAATATTTGGTGGTGTTTCAGTCAGGCTGAATTCCTGCATAGTTTCACCTACAAAACTATATTTCTCCCCCCTGAAATGATCAGCAAGGGTCTCAATTTATAGGGACTGAAGGTGCCTAAACCAGCCGTACGGCTAGGCCCTTCCTGCGTCCAAACCATCCGTACGCTACGGCTCCAGTTTATCCCTGAATGGTTTATCCCTGAATGGTATTAAGAGTACCTCTAAGTTGGTCAATTTCAGATTGGGGTACTTACAGCATGTTACAGTGTTTATACATAATTGTAATACTTATGTATAGAAAGTAATAGTTCAACCCTCTACACTTTAGAGCTAAAAACAATTATTTTAGTAATATTTTAAAAATAAGAAAGTAACAATTTTTTATAAATGAATGTAACACTATTATATAAACAATTATACTGCATTTTCTTTTACCAAAGTGTAAAGTGTTACAATTTTCAAATAATATGATACATTTTGAATTAAAAAAAAAACATTTTGTCTAAAAAAAACTGTTACGTTTACTTGCATAACAACTATATCTATATGTTTTCAAATAATAAGTTACAATGGATTCAATTTATAATGATATATGTAAAAGTATTACATTATCTATAGAAATGTGATATAATTTTGTCTACTAAAGTGTTACATTTAATTGTACAACAATTATATTCATGTATATAAATTGTTATTTTTTAAATGTTACTTTCTTTCAAAAAATAAAATCAAAATACTCTAGTTTTTTATTCTGCAAAAACACTATTACATTTTAGTATAAAAACAATTATATTTAGTTATAGTTAGTGTTACACGTAATTCTAGTTAATATTACAGTTGAAAGATGAGTAAAATGAACGATTTTTTTTTTTTTTTTTGTAAAGCATGTGTTACATTTACTTATAAACATTGTTACATATAAGTAACACAGTTGTTACATTTAGTTATAGTAAGTATTACTTTTGACAAATGAAAAAAATACAAAAAAACATATATATATATATATATATATATATATATATATATATATATTATATTATATTTAGTTTTTTTTTTAGTTTTTTCATCCGTCAAAAGTAATACTTACTATAACAAAAAGTAATATACTCGGGTCATGGGTCACCCGTCTTTACTATAAGACGAGTTTAAGCTATTCTCACAGGAGACTAGCTCAACATATAAAGGTGGTGCTATCTCCACTACAAAATGTATCAATCCACAACATTCAATAAATTTTTAATAAATTAAATTTTACCTTTTAAAAAAAAAAAAATACTTTTCATAAAATTTTGCGCATTTGTACCTAAGAAATCAAGACCACTTTTAAAATTTGATACTGATAGACTAAACCCATTTAATAAAATACATTTTTTTAATCGAAATCATTTTAGTATTTTTTTTTTTTTTTTTAAGAAGTGTAATAAAATCCTTTCAAAAAAAAGTGTAATAAAATTGCTTTAAAACAGAAAAAAAAAGTGTAATAAAATCCAATTAAAATTCCAATATCAGAGCATCCGCAGTAATGACTTCTCAAATGAGAGTCATACAATCCATCTCTCATCCACCCACGTCAGCTCCACATCATCAATCATCAATAACTATGATTTCAAACAATTTTACTCCCATTCATGATAAAAGTCATCACTTTCTCTCTCTTATTTTTTTATATCCTGCTATATATTTTCTTTCCTACTCATTTCTTTTGCAATTATTATAACTATTTATTATTTAATTTTTGTTAACCATTTTTATGAATAATATTTTTTATTTTTTATTTTAAATAATTTATTAATGTTTATTGAATAATTTTATTCCTGTAATTTATGTTTATATAATTTTAATAACTCTTATTTTATCATAAGTTTTTACCCAGCATCATTTTTGTCTTCTATCTTTTCAAATAGTAAATGTTTTCTAAAACCCACCAACTCTACCATACTTGAAGTACACGCGCTGCACAAAAGGAAAGAATTTTGGTGTTTGTTGTTCACAGGCAAGTGGGGAGGAATAAGCAAACAATAGATGATTTTGAGGGCAGATCTCCTGTGCCCTCCTTGTGGCCTTCTAATCTAAATCGTTTATATGTTATTTATCATAAATGGTCCAGATTAGAGGGGTACACGGAGATCTGCTCTCGATGATTTTGGGGTCATCTGGCAACAGAAAATTTTGTATTGTCATCTTGACTTGAGCAATCATGGAGTGCCAACTCAGCCATGATTTTACCAAAAAATCATCAATGTAGATGCTCTCATTTGCGTCCCCATGTTGACATGGCCACTTATTATTGGTCAAAACATGAACAGTTGACGTAGCTCTCACAAAACACCCATCCAGCCATCCTTTTTTTCATTTTTCCTTCGTCCCCGTCTCCTCCGCCAACGACTGCCCCAACAACACCAACCACCGCCGGAACACACACACACACACACAGTGAAAAGAAATGCGAAACTTTCGCAACCACCTCGTCTGTGGCGCCCTCCTATTTTCCTCTCTCCTACTCCTCCCTCACTCCGCCACCGCCCGCCCCTTCGTCCTCGTCCTTTCTCAAGACGATCTCAAGGACTCTCCGACTGACTCCGCCGATGACACTTCTTCCACCGACTGGGACGAGTTCGGCGAGTCCGACCTAGAACTCGATCCTGGATCTTGGCGCCATATGTTCGAGCCGGATTCCTCAAACGCCAATCTGACACACGATCCGATCACGGAGGAGTACTATTCTTCTGTGACGAAGATGATTACTGCAATGAGCAAGGGAGAGCCGATGTTGATGGATGAAGCCGCGTCGGAGATCGAGGCATTGGCCGCGAAGGGGCATCCGCACTCGCAGTCTGTGTTGGGGTTTTTGTACAATATGGGAATCACAAAAGAGAGGAGTGGAGCTAAAGCGTTTATGTATCATCACTTTGCCGCTGATGGCGGGAATATGCATTCCAAATTGGCTCTAGCTTATACTTACTCTCGCCAAGAGGTACCCTATTTTATCCATTCTCCTTAATTTTGCCTCAAATTATGTGCGGTAGTGTGTTTATTTAACTGGCAGCAATGCTATTTTTGTTGTTTTATGTGTTAAAGTTGGTTTTGTATAATTGGAATTTCCGACTTGGTTGGTTGCAGATGTATGATAAGGCAGTTAAGTTGTATGCTGAATTAGCGGAAACAGCTGTGAATAGCTTTTTGATATCTAAGGACTCGCCGGTTATTGAACCCGTACGGATCCATAATGGAGCGGAGGAGAATAAAGAGGCCCTCAGAAAGTCCAAAGGGGAGGAGGATGAGGACTTCCAAATTTTAGAATACCAGGCTCAGAAAGGGAATGCTGGAGCTATGTATAAAATTGGGATATTTTACTACTTTGGATTTAGGGGAATTAGGCATGATCATAAAAAGGCTTTATTCTGGTTTTTAAGAGCTGTTGACAAGGGTGAACCAAGATCCATGGAATTTCTTGGGGAGATATATGCAAGAGGATCTGGAGTTGAAAGGAACTATACGAAGGCTTTTGAATGGCTAAAACTTGCATCCAGTCAACAGCTTTACTCTGCATATAATGGGATGGGATATTTATATGTCAAGGGTTATGGAGTGGAAGAGAAGAATTACACCAAAGTAAGAACTCTTTAGTATTATTGAACATGTCTTTTATCTACTTTATATGATGCAAAACTTTGGTAGGTTATCTGTTTGCTTGTCTTTGAGCACTTACCTTGGTGGTATTTGTTCGTTGGTGGTTTAATAATTTAATGGCGGGCCCGTTGACTACGTAACCAATTACCAAATGCCATCCAGGATTTTGCAAAAGTTTTGTTAATTTGGTGCCAGTAGCGTTACTTGTATGAAATAAACAAGTTGGATGCGGCAACCAGATATTTGTTTGTATGGTTACTTCCAAGTGCTTGTTTTTGCAGACAAATATTTTGAAATGAAGGAGTTGGGCTCCATGATAGTTTGTCAGAAACTGTTGTTTAAAGTTTCAAATGAAGTTCACTCAGTAAAATCTTTTATTGTTATGAAGTTTTAAACTCCACGCCCTTTCTACAATAGCTTTGTAAATGCTTGCTTTTGGAAAACGAGCATCAGTTGGTAGTTGGTACTTTGGTCATTTTTGAATTTTCGCTCAATGTGACTCTGAGGATCTTGGTCAAGTTCACCTTTTTCTCTTCCCTGATTGTTTACTCGTGTTCGTATGTAGGCTATCATGCAAAATTCTAGTGAGTTATGGATATAGTTTCATATTATAACCCCCTGTTGCATTAGATTTCTAAGTGCTTGCTATTTACTTGTGGAATTGAGCAAACTGTGTATTGCAAGTGTTACATGGACTGCTTCATGACTTTAGCTATACTCATGATGGATTAAGTTGATATTGATCTTAATACTTGTCAACTCCATTTACAATATATACTTATTTGGGGGTTAAAAGAACAGTATGAAACATCTGGAGTCTAGTTACTCTCTTTAATCAAGCAGACCGTTGTCTTTTACTTGCAGAGATAGAGTGATCAAAATGGCTGCTCATCAGCTGAATCAATATTATAGTGTGTATGAATATCCAATTTGAGATTTTCAATTATATTAAATTATGTTCGTTTTTTGTCAAGGAAAAGTTAAAGTGGCGGTTCTGATTGTGTTCTGTTTTATGGGAATGAGCTAGTGATACATCTTGTTATGTTTTGTAAAGTTCGTGTGAAGGTTTTCAAGTAGTTTTAAAGCATAGTAATTAGGTTCACCTTTTTGGATGTCAAGGTTCTCTAACATTGCAATGCCTTGAATATTATAATGACTGATTTTACTTGTATTAGGGATTTTTGACCTGTTAACTTTCGCTTGAAGTGTACTCCCTCCGTCCCTCTTTAATCTACAAAAATTGCCATTTTGGTTGTCCTACTTTAATCTACGAAATCCTAAAATGGATACATTTTAATACTTTTTAAATAATAGGACCCGCTTGGCACACTCGCAACAACTACCCACTTACTATTCCTATCCCACTTTCTCTCCTACCCAACTAGCTACACTCACAACACTTCACCTTTTCAACTTTTTCCTTAAATAATGTGCCCAAGCTCATTTTTGTAAATTAAAGAGGGGCGGAGGGAGTATGTTAGTAATGTTTCTTTTCTTTTTGGGATTTTTAACCTGTTAATTTGTTGAACACCTTCCAATTTGGACTTTCTAGCTAATACTATTGTTTAGTTTCTAGGTTCAACTTGCATATGATGATCTTTTATTACAGGCAAAAGAATACTTTGAAAAGGCTGCTGAAAATGAGGAAGCTGGTGGACATTATAACCTAGGAGTCCTGTATCTTAAAGGAATTGGAGTGAAGAGGGATGTGAAGGTAGCTTGCAAATATTTTATAGTGGCTGCTAATGCAGGTCAATCAAAGGCGTTTTTCCAGTTGGCTAAGATGTTTCACACTGGTATTGGCTTTAAGAAGAATCTGCCTATGGTAAATACTATAAACTCGTGCCCCTTTGTTCTGTTTAATGTACTTACTTCTTATACTTGTCAAATTGTCTTTTGTCTGTGTTACATTTCCATCCCTTCTTCATCTTTAAGTTCTATCCTACTCTGTTAGAAGGAGAAAGAACTTCTATAGCTTGTTACTTCTCTTTGTAATGCCTGCCAGAGTGCCCCAGCTGATGGAATATTGGTCAACTGAATAGCAGCAATAGCTATTAACGTGAATCCCAATAAAAAAATCCCACAAGCTCATAACAATGCACCATTTATCAATAAAATTATACTCCCTCCGTCCCATTTTAAGAGTCAAAAATTTCCCAAATGGCTGTCCCAACTTAAGAGTCAAAATCCATAAAAGGAAAGCTTTTTATACTTTTTTATTCAGTGGGCCCTACACGTCATACACACTACAATTATCCACTAACTATCCTCTACCCCACTTTCTCTCTCATACCTACTTTCTATACTCACAACACTTTACCCCACTATCTATATTTTATAATAAAAAGATTATTTCCTTAATTCTTGTGCCATCCTATTTTTTGACTCTTAAAATGGGACGGAGGGAGTATATAAATAGAAATCAGGAGTCATGATCAAGTCAAATATGAGGCACATTTAAATTCTAAGGGAAAACTCTGCTTTTGTCCATTGTACCTGGGGGGGGGGTTATTTTTTTATCATCGATGTTTAATTTTTCCTATTTTACCATCTTACTTCAAACAATTGTGTCATTTTGTAACTAATTTGGGTATAAAATGACACATTTTTTTTGTGGTACGATGGTAAAAATGAAACAGTTTTGGGTATAAAATGAAACCATTGTTTTGTGGTCCGATGGTAAAAATGAGAAATAAATGAAGTCTGATGGTAAAATGAAACACGCCTCAAAGTACGACGGACAAAAACAGAGTTTCTCGATTTCTAATATCTTAAATGCAGTACTTCTGTAATTCCAGTAAAAATCTCAAATAAAAACAAAACATTTTGAATGATAAATTATTACTCTTCATGTAAGGAATGTGAAGATGGAATAATTTGGGAACCTGTTAGCTAATTTTTTGTAGAGATAGTTCCAACATGGGCTTTAAGAGTCACTCTTGCTAATGTAGTTTGGAGAAAGGAAAGTCTGCTTAGGGTTGCCATGGTCTTTGGCTGCCGCTGGGGCTTATGAATGGTACGTAAGTGCCACATTTGATAGATAGTTGAGAGTGAGCGAAGTCTGTTTGTGTCCGCTTGTGGCTTGTGGGCTTTAAATGTTCATACTTCTGATAAGATGAGTATTTTCGTATAAGAGATAGGCTCATACAGATTCACAGGGGTATTGATTTTTGGAGCTTCTGGGGAGGATATCTCCCGTGTTGCATTAGCTTTTCTTGTTTTTCTTTCTTTGCGCTTTGTGCTTCATTTTCCCTTTTGTTAATGTTGTGAAGCCTGATCCCTTTTATTGCATGTTTTCTCTTTCTTTTAGAAAATGCCTTTTCGCACAAAAGGTAGTTCACTTGCTAGAGAAGACTGCGAGTACACCTAGTTTCTTGATCTAGGGTGTAAGATGCATCACTAGTCTTGGGAGAGTCAAAACTTACCTCCTTCATGTTTCCAAAATATATATATGACTGAGGCAATATCGCTGGTCTCTCTTCCCATATTTTCTCACTTTTGTTTACACTTTTTGTTTGGACAGATGGCTTGTTCATTGTGTTTGTATTCTCTACTCATGAACTGATAAGTTTCCTAAAGATAATAGAATAAGAAATATCAGCCTGAATCGGGAAGCCATTAGTGGCAGCCTAGTTTTTTACCACCATAATGAGAAGTTCGCACATGTAATTCCATACATTAAAGTTTATTATCTTCTATTCTATATTGAATCTCATGAAATGTTCCTATTCAAAAATAATTTGGAGCAGACTTATTCGTTCTGGTAAGTTCCTCCACCTCTTTCCCCCATTTTAGTTGTTTGAAAAAATTATTTGAATACGTTTGGGAGATACAAAAACAGAAATGTGAAACCAACAGAATGTTAGTCCCATCATTTTATGATGCTTGTACATGATTAGTGGAAACTGATTCTTGATCCATACTACCTTAGATTGATTTCTTTGTCATTACCATATTATTGTGTTCATTTTAGATCAAATATCTTGTTGCGAATTCTTCTGACTTTATTAGTTGACCCACCTTTTTGTGCTGTTTCTCCTTTCTCTTACTGTTCAAAATAGTACTTGGTTTCTCACTGTTTCTTCATCAAGAAAACTTAGTTAGGGGTACTAAGTCAGGGATTGGTACTTTACAACTATTGAACTGGAGTAGTACTGTATTGCCTCACTAAATGGTTAGTTTGTAGCATTCGAAGTACAGAGCTGAGTGTATATTCTGGGACGTCATTTATATTCTATGGGTAGGAATCCCATGTTGACCTCATTAACCCTGTTATTCTTTAGTGTTTCTTTGTATCTACCATTTAATTTATAAATAATGAAATACACAAGTGTCACTTTTATGCATAGCTCATACTTGATCTTCCGTGGTTTTCAGGCAACTTCATTGTACAAGTTAGTTGCAGAAAGGGGACCATGGAGTTCCTTGTCTAGATGGGCACTAGAATCCTATTTAAAAGGTGATGTGGGTAAAGCTTTCATATTGTATTCAAGAATGGCAGAGTTAGGGTATGAGGTGGCACAAAGTAATGCTGCCTGGATTCTCGACAAGTTTGGGGAACTCAGCATGTGCATAGGAGAATCGGGATTATGTACTGATACAGAGAGGCATCAGCGTGCACACTCTTTGTGGTGGCAAGCTTCTGAGCAGGGTAATGAACATGCTGCGTTGCTGATTGGGGATGCATATTACTATGGCCGGGTATGCTAGTAAAAGTTTTTTTTAAAAAAAAAAATGCTATGGCATGTCATGTGGAATTTAATTAAATAAAAGGACGTGACTTCCTCAATCTTATTTACTTTTTTTTGTGTGTTTTATTCTGTAGGGTACTGAGAGAGATTATGATCGGGCAGCAGATGCATACATGCATGCAAAATCCCAATCGAATGCTCAAGCGATGTTTAACCTAGGATACATGCATGAACATGGCCAAGGACTTCCTTTGGATCTCCATCTTGCTAAGCGTTACTATGATCAAGCTCTAGAATTTGATTCTGCAGCAAAATTGCCTGTTATGCTGGCCCTTGGTAGCTTGTGGTTACGAAAGAACTACGCCAACAGTTTCCTGGTGAGTTTTCTCATGCAGCTATTATTTTCTTTTTAACATATACTTGCTGCAATTTTAGAATTATGTGTTCTTTTCCCCATGAGATTCAAGCTCTTTGTGCCAACATACTCTATTTCTGTTAGGGTTCGAGAATTGTCAAGAGCGTATATAGCAAGGCATTTAGGCTTCCATTTTCTATCTTTTGATGGATGTCTCATCCTTCTTTGTTGTGTCTTTCTCCTTTTGGTATAATTATCCTTTTCTTATTACTCGTATTATATATAAAAGAAACAGTTCAAACTGTGCTAAATCATAAGATAAATGCCATAAATTGGATATTCTGTTTAAGAACTATGGATACTTGACTAGCAAAGCATGCCATGTATTGAGTTTGTTTATCGTTAGGCTTTTATTAGTGATGACCATCACATTATGCTTTCAAGAATCTTTAAACACAATCATCTTAATGGATCACTCCATCATCCAGAACCATATTTGTTTCGGTAAGAACAACTCACATGATATAATATTTGAGTTAAGCATGCACTTGTTTGAAAGATAAATTTTACATTGTCTTTTTGTGTTGTATGTGAGAGTGAGTGGGTGGGTGGGAGGAAGGTGGTGTGAATTGAGTTGCTCATATCCTTCCTGGTCCTGCCGGGCAGTATCTTTACTATAACACATTGGTAGGTGATCAAGAGGGTTTTCCATTACTTATGTGGCGCATTGAATTCAGTTCTCTGTTATCGAGGTAAGTGCTCGAGGATTTGTGGTCATGAGGGTCAAATTTTACATCGTAATTTTTTTTATATTGAGCATATAGCGAAGAAAAAAAAAAAAAAACTAAAATCAGTTTATATTTTTTTGAACGAACTAAATTAACTTTATTAAAGACAATAACATTTAACCTCATATATAGAGCCTATTTTTCCATTATCATAATTTGCCTATATTTAAGCAGAAGAAAGGGTGTAGTATGTGTAATTTTTTTGTGTTTTTGTTGCAGGTTGATTTAATTGATTCGCTCCCAGGGGTTTTTCCAAAGGTGAAAGTATGGGTAGATGATGTCCTTTTTGAGGAAGGAAATGCTACCATACTCACATTATTCATCTGCCTCTTAACAGTTCTGTACCTTCGCGAAAGACAACGTAGAAATGCAGCTGCAGCTGGGGAGGTGGGTCCCGCTGCCCCTCCACAGCCACCTATTGTACTACCTATGGGTATGGGTATGGCCAATTGACATGTTCAGCAACCATTGAAAATGTGTTTGACCACTACCTATACGAGAGCGAGACTAGGTAGTGGTCAAATTGTTAGTTTAATTTATAACTGCTGTATCTAACATATATCTTGAATATTAGATGCTAACGTCGGCCATGGCATTATGCCTGTGAGGTTGTGAGCGTAATCGAATTGTTAGTTTACGAGGGTGAAGAGCGAAAGGGTGTACGTATCATATGTAGGGAAATTTTTCATCAATATAATGTTGTGAATAGAAAGTTACCCGAGAAAGTAAAGGAAAGAATGCTGAATTGTGCAATTTTAGTAAACTTGGTGTTCCCATCAATATATACTCTGTATATTCACTCGGTCTTTGCATTCTCTTATAGTCTTATACTCCCTCCGACCCAAAATGATAATTCCGTCTTGACTTAAAATATCTGAAACGTATTTTAAAGTTATATTGTATGTTTTGAAAATCTAGTGGCTTTGAAGAAGCCTTCATTTTGTAGACTTCGAAGCCTTCATTTTTAGAAATGGGATTAACTCTTTTTTGTGACGAGCAAAATGGGTAAATGGTACTCGCTCCGTCTCTGAATGTCCAAATTTCATATTAAAAGACATACTGAAAAGATCTACTTTTTATGCAATTTAAAGGCAAAAAAATCACATATATTCGTGCAATCAACATTCCAAATATTTTGTTTTGCAGGTCCAATGAAACTAGTGAAAAGAACATTGAGGGACCTTAGGAAAAAAAAAGTTGAAATTTAAGTACAAAAAGAGTGATGTAAATCATACCATAAGATATAAGGCATGTAACTTTGTGTTATTAAAACATGTTATCTTAATATGTAACCTGTTAGTACTTGATCGTGCAAATATTGCAATCAGTTGAGCCGGATCCACGGAGTGATATCTGGATGCATGTTAGCCTGAAATAGATGAACAAACGTTAACTCAGCCGGGGCTTCACCGGCGAAGGCCCTCCGGCGTGAGAATGAGTTAGTCTGCTTAGGTGTGAAATCTGGAGAGAAAGAGTGAGGTTAGAGAGCTCAACCTTCCTCCAGCTGAATGAGGGTGCCATATATACCCCAGAATCCATGCCTTGTCACCTAGATTCCTTCCTTGAACGTAGGGATTTGTACTTATCCACATCTATGACTCATCATGTTTGTATTAGGGCAACGCTTCTAGAAGTCATCAGTGGGCCTAACCGGCGAATTGGGCCTGGCCTCCTATTCTTCCAATCATGGCGGCGTCAGGTACAAGTCCGAGCTCGTATGACCGAGCAAACATTCCGCGAGGTCCGACCTCGAGTCAGGTGCGTCCGTGGGCACCGATGAAGGGCCCTTTTAGAGTAATCTTGGTTATCGTGGTCAGCTCGGCCAACGAGCTGAGAGTCAATAGAATCGGTATGGTCTTCGGAATTCTTGTTCGGTTCCTCTTAGCTACGACTTCCCAGCTCGGTTCAAACGAGCTAATGATATCCAGGTTCGACCTGGGTTCGTTCAGTATGTGATGGTCGGGGCGTGTTAGGCCGGACTTCCTGCCCGTTTCCTCAAGTCGGGTCGTTCCTTTCAGTACTATTAAAGTCGGTCTGTCAATCAGATATAAACATATCTACAACATCCATTTGTTGATGGGCAAATTGCAATTTGGTTACCTGTGTTTTACCAGAAGTTGTTATGTGGTTCCCAACGTTGAAAATTTTGCAAATTCGTTCCTCACATTGACTTTTTGTTGCAATCCAATGAAAATTTTGTTAAAAACGTAACGTTCGTTAAAAATGAGCCTATGTGCTTCACAAGTGATTTTAAAGGGGCAAAGATGACATTCAACATGAAAAGTTAACTTCCGTTAAAAAAATGACGCTTAAACATGATGAAAAACTAACTTTCGTTAAAATCTCAAGTAAAAATGATACTCCCTCCGTCCCACCTCACTTGAAACTTATTTCCATTTTGGTCCGTCCCACTTCACTTGAGACTCCCCAAAATGGCAATCTTTTTATAATTTATATTCAATCTAACCCACCCACCCACCCACCCACTCATTCTCTCTCTTCATTTTCCACCACACAATCCATTCAACCAACCTACTATTAACCCCACTCTTCTCTCTCTTCATTTTCTACCACACTTTATTTATTTTATTCTTTTTCCTTATTTCCTTAGTTATTGTGCCCACCTCTTAGGTCTCAAGTGAGGTGGGAGGGAGTGAGTATTATTTATTTACTTTTAATTTATGTTAACAATACCCACCACCATCCCACCATCACCACCATTTCGCCACCACCTTCCCATCGTTATCAGTCGCTGCTAGCACAACCACCGACTTCACCATGGCATTTGTTCCAAGGGAGTTAAAACTCAAAAAAGAAATCACCAACATCTCCAAGAAAATTAAAAAAAAAAAAAAAAAATCAGACTTTTTCAAATCTGAATTCAAAATCAAATCTGATTTACCCAACTAGATTCAAAACTAGAACTAGTTTCCCCATCCAAATTTAAAAAATCAGATCTTGTTTACCCATCTTTGTTTTCACCACCAGATCAACACTGGCCATCACCCATACGCCATCTCCGGCTATTGTGGCACAAACCATTTCGGCCAAGATGAATCCGGCCAACAAGAGGTGTCGCAACTCGCAACAACGCCGAAATCCAAACTGACTTCCCCATATTTGTTCTTCGTTTTTATGAGAAGAAGGAGAAGAAAGTGCAGAGGAGGAGAACGAGCGAAAGTGCAGCGATGGCGGTGAAGGTGGGTTGACGAATTGGGATCGGTGGGCTGGGTTGAAGACTAGAATGCAGACGAAGAGATAAGGGAATTATTGCTTGGGATTTAAAAAAATAAAAATAAAAAAAAATGAAATACAGTAGGATATAAGGGGAGAGGGTTATTTGCTTTTAACTTTTATGCCATGAGAAAAGTCTTTTTTGCCCCTATAGAATCATGTGCAAGGCACATGCATGTGTTTTTAACAAAAGTTACGTTTTTAACGAAATTTTCATTGGATTGCAACAAAAAGTCAATGTGGGGAACGGATTTGCAAAATTTTCAACTTTGGGAACCACATTACAACTTCCGGTAAAACACAGGTAACCAAATTGCAATTTGCCCTTTGTTGTATCACTAAATCTCTACAACTCTAGATACTCCCTTCGTCCCAAAATGATCTTCACGTCTCATTATTCAAACTTTTTAAAGATATGAACACTTGCTTCACTAGCCATTTTGTGTTTATGCACATTTAAACCTTGTGTTTATGCACATTTAAGCCTACATTTAGGGATGGCAACGGGGCGGGTTCGGGACGGGTTTGACATTTCCCGAACCCGCCCCCACTTATTTTCTCCTAGACCCGAACCCACCCCGCCCCACCCTAGGGATGGCAATTCGCCCGAACCCGATCCGAACCCGAGGGCGATCGCCCCGAAAAAGTAGGGTTAGGATCACAATTTTTAAAACCCGCACGGGTTCGGGTCGGGTTCGGTATTACAATTTGACCCGCCCCGACCCGCCCCGACCCGACCCGAGTGTATAAGTGATATATTTTTATTTTCATATAGGACCTTCTAAGTCAAATTAAGTGTTGTTAAATTTATTTTTATAGTTGTTTGTAAGTGAGGTTTTGATGAGTTAAGACTAATTTGTATAACTCATTCAAATTAAGCTTAAACATAAATTAGGCAAAATCAAATATGGGATGGGAAAATTAGATTTTATGCCACTCGGGTCGGGTCGGGTTCGGGTTTCATTAACTTCGGGTCGGGTCGGGTTCGGGTCACTCTATTTGAGGTTAGGGTCGGGTTCGGTTTTGGAGAAACCCGCCCCGTTGCCATCCCTACCCCACCCCGGTTACCATTATACCCGAACCCACCCCGCCCCGTTTGTTCTTAAACTAGTAGAAAAATTACAAATTTTTGTACAATGCTACTATTTTAGTTTTATTTTTTGTTTATTATAAAATGAAGACCTTAAAATAATACTACAAAAACAGAAAACATTAAATCATTAAGATAAATTATAATTATACATAAACATTATTATCATGTTGAAAAATATTATAAATAAACTATAAATTTATGCAGAACGGGTCAAACGGGGCGGGTTATAGTAATCCCAAACTCATCGTTTGAAAAACACTTCCCAAACCCTTCCCATTGGGGGCGGGTCATTGCGGGTTTGGGACGGGTTCGGGATTTTTGCCATCCCTACGTACATTGTATAAATATGAAAAACTTTTTGGGACAATTGAGAAATGGCAAATGAGAAGATCATTTTGGGACGGAGGGAATATTACTCAATTTAAACATTTCTTTACAACACAACTTTTTTTTCGCTAAATGGATGGAATATATTCAAGCAAAATAAACCCGAGTTTACAACCATTACAACTAGTCCAAAAACACGAAACCTCTCTCGACTGGGCAGAGCCAAATACATCCATCCCCTACAAACTATTTACAACAAAAGGCGGAGGTGTGGTAAACTGTAAATCCAGAGATGAGGTGATCGCGTCAACTTTAGCGTGTGCGCAACTATATTTCCTTCCCCGTGCACAAAAGAGAGCCATACTTGTTGGAACTTTGCAAACAGCACTTACAGTCAGTCCAACATGATGAATGGCCGGTCAGTAACTGCAAAATGACCCTTAAGATGATAAAGCAAATCACTCATCATATACTCCCTCTGTCCCCCAGAAAGTTTATCCCATTTGACATTTTTATGGTCAAAAACACGTTAACTTTGACCGTACATTTGTTCAACTTGACCATCAATTCAAATTTAAATTGTTGTTGATAAAGCACTTGATGGTTTGTCAATAACAATTTTTAGAATTTATGAATGTTAGAATCGATTCAATATTTGCTCAAAGTTAGTCGAATGAGACAAACTTTAGGACAAGGGGTATTAAACATTAAGGTCATCATGCCCACATAATTAATTTTCACACAAATTAGAAAAAAACAATGATGTCAAACTAAATATAAATAACAATGACAACTACCATCAATAAGTATAGACACAGTAAAGATGTTATAAAAAGCAAAACTATACATTTTGGGACATTTCAAAAACTAATATATTTTAGGAAGTTATATACCCCTCCGCACACATCAACTACATGTAGTTAAGAAAAGTTTATGGATAGTGTTGTTTCAAAGGGATAGAAAAACAGTTCTACTGGAAATAAATGCTGTTTCATTATTTAATTGGTTATGAAAAAACATTCATGCACACATGATTCATAAGTACATGTTGACGTGTCCTTTTTCAACTTCTTTTAGTAAAATCAATCCTTTAGGATTGCAGTTTTTTTTAAATGATATACTAAATGAAGTTTTTGATGGAAAATGAAAAAAAAAATCACTAAGATTATACAGCAAAAATGCAGGGCAACCAATTATGATACGGATGCATCCTAAAGCACAAAATGATTAATGAAGATATCAAAGTCATCAAAGAAGCACTAGGAGAAGAAAGCAGGATGTGTTAATACAAAAATGTTAGGTACCGCAAACTCTTAAGAGATTGAACTCAGCAATTACTTTGCGTTCTTGAATTTATTTTCTTTTGACGCAAAAAGAAAAAAATGGATCACACGAGTTTACCTGCTCAAAAGATTTTAACTATTTTTAGTTTCTTTTTTCGTGTGCAAATTGAAAAATTAAAAAGCTT
Organism: Campanula takesimana; assembly: GCA_026119855.1. Classification (NCBI taxonomy): domain Eukaryota; kingdom Viridiplantae; phylum Streptophyta; class Magnoliopsida; order Asterales; family Campanulaceae; genus Campanula; species Campanula takesimana. Next base: position 713,833 of record JAOWBW010000804.1, on the reverse strand, counting down.
ATGTGACAGTAATCTCTTCTCAGAATAAATGGAACCGTAGTAGTGGGACTTGACTTTATCACTTTTTTATAGACAACAAAATTTGAAGTTTCTTTTTTACAAACTGTGCCTTTTCAGACTGATCAATTTTGTATTGTAATATGTATATACTATATATATATAAGGCAGCTTTTGATAAACATAACTCCTTGACTATACGGGAAATGAAAAGAGTATGTGATTACCCCATCTTCAGCCATCAAATAAGCATGGACTCTGGCTGTAGGATCCTCAAGGGTTAACCTGATCCTATAACTACCACTAGGAGATCGGAAGTCCTCGGCCCGCCATGGAATCATTGTCACAACCCGAACCGCGCACTTATATTTAGCTGTTACCTACAAGATTGGAGTTTGCAGATTAAAGCACCAGTCAAGTCAATAAACTGCTCCAACAATATAGGAGCGCGGGAATGGGGTCAGTTTACCAAATAAATCACTCCCGGTGATGAGTTAACTTCTTATAGAGTTTTTGTTACTTACGGTGAAGGGATGATATTTGTTGTTGAATGCTGAGGCATCAACGATAAGGTGGGCCTGTTATCTTTACATTTATGTGACCTTACTTCTTTATATTGTTGGTGTAGGTTGTGACTAACGCCTTTCGAGGGGTAAGGTGGACTGGCGGTACGTGGAAGAAGAGAGGGTTTTCACTAGGCGTGAAGGAAAAAGTGGGAATCTGATTTCATGTATCCTCTCGACTAGCTTCTAGACATAAAGTTTTAGTCAAATAGATCTTTTTTCCGTTCTTCAGCTTGTGTCAGCGAAATCTATTTTGTGGAGTGGCCTTTATGGTTGATAATTTTCCAAGGTGATGCCGGGATTTCTCTAGTCTCAATGTGGAAATGAGTGATTTGGCAATTTCAGTGAGCTCCATCAGTCAATTTAGTCAGTAACTACTTATGGAACATTGTTACTACAGTCAGTTGAGGGGGGCGTCAAACTTACAATATGGTTGAGGATGTAGTAAGTATATATGCCCAAAACTGTTGCTACTTCTCTAAAGATGGGGGAGGGAGACTGGAACAGTTCCCCTGACCAGTCTGTCAAATCAGATCCCCCTTAGTTGCTCGCCAAGTGAAAAAATTTCAATCCAATGGTGGGGCTTTTTCTGAAATGTAAGTCTTTTGGTTCAGAATGATATACATATCGAAAAATGAAATTTACATTTGAAATAGCTGGTGGGATCCGCTGGTTAGAGGAACTGGTGGTGCCTCTCCATAAAGTTGGATACCCTTTTTCGTGATCATGTGGGAAAAAAACCCCATATATTTCCGGATGCAAGGAGGACTTAAAATCTAGCAGAATCTCAATAAATCCCCTAGTTTGCACACTTGTGAATTTCCTATCATGGAATTGGCCATAACCCCAGGCAACATGGCACAACCCATCTATCAACAATATACAACTATGGGAGTGCATTCATACTTTTTTGAACACGGGAGTGCATTCATATTTTGAAACCTAAAATCCTCAAATTATCTAATGATCTGGATATACTGAATATTCCTTGTCAAAACGATATAGTTTCAATTTGACAAATGTACAACTTATTCTTACACTAAATAAGAAACTAAATCCTACATATCTGGCTTGTGGTTCTTCTCTTGCCATTAATCTCCTTATTGGTGCATCAACTTTTTTAGGTGAAGAAAATTGTGAGCAAGTTTTTTAGTGCTAAACCCAATGGGGTAAAAATCATTTCAATTCATGAAATACAATGTTTTCCCGCGATCATCCAGAAGTAGAGGGTCAAAGTCAAATAGTTGATGCTAGTAATCAAACACATTCCCCAAGAATGTACAACATAAGGACATGAAAAAGCTATCCAGTCACCTAACTACAAATGAATAGCAACAAACTAAATGAATCAGTTAATTTTCATTCTCTAAAGTAATTATTTTGGACGAAGAACTAAGAGCAACCTTGAAAAAGATTTTCAATACAATGATGATTTGTGAATAACTAAGAGAAAGAAAGAGGAACAAAATGTATTGGTTAAGAGGAAATATGAACTTGATATATACCTTTGGATAGGAGATCATATTCATTAATGTAACAAAAGGCACATCTTCATAATCAGTCTCTGAAAATCAACGCAAAAGTTGATGAAGTGAAAAGATGCTCCAATTCAAAAAACATAAATGCAGTAGAGCATTAAGCACCAAAATAGTAATACGTAGAATCAATAAAATAACAAACCTGTTACATGAGAAGGCCAAGGAAAGCAAAAAAATGGCAGCTTTCCCATTTTGGATTTTAAACGTTCATCGTAAGTCCTGAATCGCAATACAGGTAGTTAACAAATCCGGATGTGCATTGATATCACAATTTACATGATCTTATCAGGATATACATTCAGTATGATGGGATATGTAAAGACTTTAATTGGCAATAATCAATATTCTGTCAGGATCCACAAAAACAACAAGGTCTTATCCCAAAGGGCAACGCTAGGGGCACAAAAGAAGTTCACAAAATGATGGATACAAAATGAGGTGGCGATATTTTATTGGTTACATCGATAGTGGACCCGACACATTCTAATAAAAAACACCAATAAAGAATTGACACATCATTTTGTAGACCAAATTTTGTCACTTTTTGTGACTTTATATTTACCCTATCCAAAATGATTTATGGGCGGCCATACGCATCAAAGAAGAGATGAGATGTTTATGTCAGTATCCTTTAGATAATTATAAAATAAAATTATCAGCACCTTCGTAATGTCTTTACAATCTCACTCATCTATTAAGTTTATTCATTCAATCGGTTGTTGATAACGCAAAGGGAATAATTATTAATCTTTCAAAATGCAACACGTACATATAAATACATAAAAGCCAAGCAACTGGTCTTAGTATCAATCACACATTTGTGTTGCAAAGTGCAATACAGTAGCCCGTATTGTGTGATACACTACCATATCATGTGACACACACAAAGCAAGAATCATAAAACATGGCCATATTATCAACCAGCTTATTTTGTATCATATCACCCAAATGCAATAAAAAGATTACTATACGAATCACTATATGCATGGCAATCAATATCAAAACATCACTAAATACCACCATGTGAGATACATTATTTGCAATGATCTGTTAACAAACCTTTTGCAGTTCAGTACAGTATCTTCATCATCGGACAAATAACGTAGCTTAGAGAATGGCATCATCACGCCCAGCCATAACCCAGAAATAACTTCACATTTTATGTTGATGAATTTCACCCATCTACCTGGATTCATTAAGTGAAGGCCAAGCTTCTCATTGGCTTCACCTGTAGTCACCCTCAAGACAGTTCCAACACCTGGGAACTCGCATAGAACATCCCTTGACAAAGTGAAATGTTCCAATTGCAATGGAACTGGATTTCCCATTTCATCTTCTAGCCTGTGGTTGTAGATATATCAGCACTTGTATCTTTCAAATACAAGATAAAAAAAAAAACATAACGCCACGGGAAATTTTAGTCAAGTAGTTCATATTAATCATTAGTGTTTCATGTAGCCAAATAGTGCGTGAAGATTACAGAACCAAAGTGGATGCCCATAAAATTCTCATTTTAAGATCTTGGTAGAACAGTATCAAAAGAATCCGACAATACAGTCCCATATCATATGTCGTTAACCAATATAAAAGCATTTTTGATGAAATATGAAAAAGTTTTTTTAACATCACATTTACGCAGTGCAGAAGGCCCTCAATAGCATGATCGCATACCACCTTCAGATTTCCCTGAATATCATTGTCTCGCGATTCTCTTTGTCATCACTGCTGCATGTACTTTTCTGACAGATGGACCAAATACTTTCTTCTTCAAGTTGAGGTATGAGTAAGACTGCTTAGGTTCTTAGAAGGAACCTAAAATGTCAAATAATAGGACCAAACACAGAAGGAAAAGAAAGCAAACAGAAGCTTCAGCTACTTGAAGAGTGAAGAAGCAGCTACCATCTTTCAATGCAATACTAAGCTAACTAGCAACCTGTAGCTCATAAGCCGAACGAGTGGTGAACTGTCCAGAACCATAATGTCCCCTAGTGGAATGCATGGTGTAACGAGGGATCGTGGGAGAAACTGACTGCACAAGACAAGGATTGCTCTTCCTTAACATTTGCTGCCTCCGTCCCTAAATGAATGTCCAACTTTCATTTTGAGTGACAACTGCATAAAGGTTGAATTTAGGCTTCTTTTTTGTGTGTAACATAAGTACATCAATACCCTTAATGATCACATTATATTGCATAGTAAGTCTAAGTATAAACTATAACTTGTTGTATGTTGAGGGAGGATTTAGTAAATTCCCATAAAATTGGACAATCATTTTGGGACAAAAGTTTTGGAAATTTGGACATTCATTTAGGGACGGAGGGTGTAACAAATAAACACCACTTCCCTGTCTCCTACCAATTCTGTAAGTGGTGAGGAATCTCCCAAATCCAAAACCCCAAGGAAGCCAAATTACAATTCTCTCAGTTTCACTCAATAGAAACAAAGGAAGTATCTTACCATACTTATGACTCACATTATATAACTCAAAACACTTGCTGTTATTCAGGGTCAGTAACGCGAGTAACTTCCTGTTCGACCTAGCCATCTTGCGCATAGTTTTAATCTCATTGTTATCTACATTTGGTACCAAAGTTAAGCAAACTCACCGGAAGTTTACATCCAAATCTCGTGTTCTTTAATTCAAGCAATAATTTAGTTGGTTAAAAACTAACTTCATGCCCATTCAACTTCAAGCCTGCAAAAGATTTTGACCCAACTACCATAAATGTTCATCTAGTCATGACTCGTGAAAGATTAATTCCAATATTAAAAAACGTTTGGACTCATATAATTGAAGGAATGGCCCCATAAGCTACTCTTGTTGAATTACAACAAAAAATGTGATTCCAAAGTCTAAGCAATCAGTTTGTGTCTTATATGTAGTATCACATGGTCCATCGTTTGTCCGAGATTGGGATGTTACGTAGGATTTTAACTACCGGACACTCAAATTATGTTCTAATGGAACGTAAATCTTTAAGCAAGTATAAGACTTGCAAAGGAAATACTCCATCTTTCACAGAGTTGTACAACTTCACCACTAAGCAAAGCCAATATAGGACACCAGGGAAAGATTCATTCTTCCACAAAGGAAGGTCAAACACTTACTTCATATGGAGAGGAAGTGAAGGAGCGTCTGTTCCATCCCAAGCAAAGAGCATCCTCTCGTCTTTTGAGACCTCGCAGATATGAAGAACCTTATATAAAAAGTACAGAAAGATGAGGAATGGTCAGTGCTTCTCGTCTGTTATAGTTGGTCGTAGATGAAACAGTTAGCTCCATGATATCATTATCCACAAGATGAAGTCAAAGTCAAAGTGAGGTTCAAAAATAGTATACTACAGAGCAGATCCATTATGCATTAGGATTACCTTGCAAACGAGATTACGTAGTTCTCCCACTCTTATATCTTTCAATGGCAATGTATTAACTGATCCTGTCAATCAAATCCATCGAAAGAAGGGGTTATTTCAACCTGGCTTCATGACATCATATTAGCTTGCAAACCTGAGAACATAATTCTACTTCCCATTCAATTTTTCAGCCTAGTTATATTCTACTTGTAAAAGTTGACCGACTATAAATTATATACTGATGTTTACGACAAATTGGGAGAAAAACTTAATATATGGATCTAATAAATATGACAAACACTTCCACACTGTAGTACAGCTTTTAACCACTGATGACTGGTGAGTAAAAAATATATAGGATTTATATGGTATGAGTATGTGATAATTATAAATTACTTATAACAAAATCTAATATGAATTGTCAACTGAAATGGTAAGATATCATAATGCTGATAATCTACTTAATACTCCCTCTGTATTTTTATCTGTTCACTTTTTGCCATTTTGGGTGTCCCTTTTGATTGTTCACACCGCCAAAAAGGAAAGTTTATATTATTATTATTATCATTATTTTGATAAGAAAAGAAGTACTCCCTCCGTCCCAGAGTAAGAGTCCTACCTTGGTTGTGCACGCTTATTAAGGAAACAAAGTAAAATGGGTAGACATTGCAAGTGGGTTGAGGGTATAATTGTCCAAAACACTATTCAAAGTGCAAGTAGGCAAAAAGTAAGTTAGGAAGTGCTGGTATTTTGCAATTATAGAAGCATTAGAAGGACAAAGTTGTCCAAAACACTATTCCTCATTTTGGGAAAGGACTCTCATTCTGAGACGTATGTTTCCATCATTTCCGATGGAGCCAAAGACTCACTATTTTTTGGCTTGGGAATATGATGGAATAAAGCAAAATGGGTCACTAAACTGTCTGCGCTTCTTTGTGAAGAAGCAGCAGTCAGTACATGCAATTTTCGACGCAATTTTCATCATGGGTCATCTGGAAACAGCCTCTCTGTGCTTTAATACAGGGGCAAGGCTGCGTACATCCGACCCCCCCTTACCCCACCATAGGTGGGAGCCTTTGCGGCACTGGGGAAATGTTGTTGTTGTTGTTGTTGTACTCTTATTCTGAGACGTACCAAAATAGAAAGTATGACTCTTACTCTGGGATGGAGAAAGTATATTAGATTAAAGATGAGAATGTACAAGAGAAGGACAATGAGTCCATCAAAAAGCAAAGAGTGAAAAATCAACAAAAACAAACATAACAATAACTAGACAATAGCCGCCGCCCAATCTCGCTTCAAATCAGAAATAGATAATCCTTGAAAAGCGGCGTGGGTTGATGCCCATAGAGAAGCAATAGAAATCACTCGCTGCCATAATTATATTATTATTTATTCAATGGGACCCACTTGTCATACTCACAACAATTATCCCTCTCACAATTCCAACCACACTGACATATCCAAACACACTGACATACTCACAACACCCACTCAACTACTAATATTAAACACGTTTCCTTAAAACCTGTGTTTTGGTCAAAGCGTGAACAAACTAAAAAGACGGAGGGGGTATTTGTTTTGGTGTAAGAAAATGCATTTGGGCCATATAACAAGAATAATACAAGTAAATTACTGGGACCAATCGAAGAACAATATGTATTAACAAGTGATGCTTGGACTCAGTATTTTAGGGCGTCGTGCCCGTGTCGACACGACACGGGTGTGGACGAGAAATACGTATCGACTCCACAAAGAGATAAACGGGCACTAAAGTTTTCAATTGAAAATTTTTCCTTGTTTTTATTTAAAGATGCAATGAATTGTGCAGATGAATTAATGATAAAGGAAGAAAACCCTAAAACTAAAGAGTTATGTTTCAAATATCGTCTTCAAACCCAGCGGAAGTGGCGTAAACGCGGCGGTGAACTGGAAGTTGCTTGATGGAAGGACCATCGGTGGTTGCGTTCGATGATGGAGAATGTGATGGAGAGAAATTTTCACGAAGAATCGACAATCAAGAGGAAGGGAAGCCGCCAAATAATGGATTTTGAAAAGAGGATGAAATGGAAAAGTCGTTTTTTATTTTTGTAAAGGGAATAGAAAAGGTTTTCTTGGTTTCGGATACAGTTGTCCTATGACACAATTTGACTAGTGTGATTTTAACATTACACATTATTTTAATAGCAAACAAAAAATTGATCTTCATTTCTTTATCATTGTAATTATAATTAATATACTTTTCGTGGTAATATATTTTACTTTTATTCATTTCAAAACAAATATAATTACTCCAAAATAAATATTAAAATTAAAAAATAGAATTATTAAATATTAACATTGTACACATTTAATATTCCTAATTTTTATCTTATATGTTGTGATATGCCGAGTCCAAATGTGACATGCAGATCCTTCTAAAACGTGTCCCCGAGTCCTTTTTTTTAGATTTCCGGAGGCTTACACTCGGATCCGTACCCGTGTCCGACACTTGAACCCGAGTCTGAGCATCATAGGTATTAATTGGCTATGAACCAATATTGATGGATCTGAACACTGTTAAAATGTTAGCCAACTATTTTCCAGTTGTTTTTTATTAGCAATGACAACAAGCAAATTAGCCTTCTTTTTTTATCATTACATGAAATGTCACATCAACCCATAAAATTATAAATTCAAAACTCATTCTTAGAAAGAAGCTCGCTCTTTTTTTCTCTTCTTAATTACTTGTCTTAAATACATAATTTGGGGTCTCATGTGAGTCTGCATAGGCTGCCTAGTCTGCTCATTTTCTCCTACACCTAGTGTCAAACAGTATAGTTTGGATAGAACTCTACGTAATTCTTCAATGGTTTATTCGATGCTGACCTATCCTTACAGGAGAGTTACACTCTAGGTCCGCGAAATGTAGATGGGCATCCATTTATCACCATTATAACTTATTTATAAGATGTGCAAAACTAAAATTGGGAGCATAGTAGCATCAGATAAATCAATAAGCATTCTACATTTCAACTCCAGCACAGCTTGAATTGAGGTCAAGATAATGCATGTAAATGCTTCACTCTATGCACAATCTAAGAAAAAGGACATTTCATACAATTCTTGTAGAGAATACTCCGTCAAGAGAAAAATCTTGAAGGGTTACCTGTATCAAGCTTGTGCTCGATTGACCACTTTCTTAGGCCATCTATAAACTTCTGGTCTTCATATCTAGCAAGGACTTTAGATGAAACTTGATAAGGAACAACGCTTGTGGCAAGTTTCCCTTCATACAGTGCAAATGACGAGAACCTTTTGTTAAAAAGAACGTAGACCTCTGGGCCATGAGTTTTCATCTGTACATACACTAAAGAGTGACAAAGCATCCTAGAAAAACTAACATAAGTTCAATTTCATTTATATAATGTGACAAGTTTCAAAATTTATAGAATGTCATTTCAATAAACTAGGGAACACTTGCTTTAATATTGAATAATACAAAATTACAAACCCAAGCTTCTGACATTTTGAGTAACTTCACAAAGGGAAGATGTTGCAGCCATATTAGGCACAGCAGCACAGGACACACTAAGGAATAATGAGCAGTTTGGGAGCAACCATATGCATTTTATTTCAGCCAGTTGATTTGGTTAGCAACCAGCACTCGAACTTTACTATTCACAGTTTTCTAGAACATGTGACTTGTAACTTGGCTTTCCTTTTATTTTTATTTTGATAAAAGAAAAAATATATTAGATAAATACAAGAGACAGAAAAGATGTCTGACGAGACACAAAAGGAATGTAAAAACAAACAAAAAAAATGCACAAACGACAGCACCTAGTCTCGCCCCAAATTGGAAATAGATACTCCTGACAACCACCGACTGTTAGCTAACCCCCAAATAGAAGCTCCTGGTCCAAACTCAAAGAAGAATTTATCTCAACCTAAAGAGCAATTACATGAAAACAGCCAGAGTATTATACCAGAGACCACACTTGTCGTACTATTTTTAAAATATCTGTGGAGACAAGTACGATAGATTTATGCTTGTAATGAAACGAAATCTATCATTAGCAATCGAAAGACAATATAATTGGTTCCAGATTTTCAAGGCCTATATGCATAAAGAAAACAATGGGTAGGAGATTGCCTCAGCTCTAAAGCATAAGATAATCTACGGTCTATGAGCTTGAAATACAATTCCATTTAGTTTAAAAAATTTGAATAGGATCATTAGATGCCAGCTCAATGTCTATAAACATCCACAGTTAACACCATTACTACTTCCTCAAATTCTGAGGTCGATCGTATCAATTTGACATGACACTCAACAGGTTGTAATTATTCAAGACCAAATCAACGAGTCAGTATCACTGTTAATATAGGCTCAACAGAACATATTTATTCATAGTACAAGCATTGTCACAAAAAGGTGCAACGCATGAGTACCAAAATTAGCACAAAATACAATTTAAAACCATGATAATACTAAAGATCAACAGAGCAGGGATTATTAACGATAGCACATCTCAATTAGACATGAGGTTGACTGACACTAGTGAAGTTGACTACAGTAATACAACCCGAGAAAACTGAATTAAGGTTAAGTACTATACCACAACTTGAGAAAGCTGAATTATGTCACCGACTGATTCAACATTGGGGAGACTTTCCATATTTGCAGCAAAAAAATTAACACTAATGCCTGGGCTGGGGCGTGATCCATCCACAATCCTTAGCGTACAAAAATAATCTGCACAGATATGGTCAAGTTCTCAACGAATAAACTAAATGACGATGACATGACGCAGATGAACAGGGAAAAACTTGAAATCCTCGATAATCTACAAATGAATTTTGGAGAACGTGTACTTTCAGCCTAAATAACATTAATATATAGATATATACTCCCTCCGTCCCACCCGAAATAGGACGTTTTGCCATTTTGGGTGTCCCACTCGAAATAGGACATCCCAAAATGGAAAGCTTTTATTATTTTTTTATTAGTAGGACCCACTTGTCATACTCACAACAACTTTTCATTTATTATTCCCCACCCACTTTCTCTCTCCTTCATACCGACAACACCTACTTTTCAAACAACTTTTTATAATAAAAGATTATTATTCCTTAATCCCTGTGTCGGGACCAAGAATCCTATTTCGGATGGGACGGAGGGAGTAGATACATAGATATATACGTATATTAATAGAAAAACCAATTCAACTCAAATGAACAAAGCATTGTCCTGTGACCTGTATACTTTAGGTGGGCCATAGGATCTTTTTTTCCATAACTTATAGCATGAAATTTATCCCATGTTTATGTTACGACGGACATGAGTAAATCAGTATGGAGGAGATTGGGGGATCTTGCCCCACTTTCATTTAGTCAATCCATTATCAACTTTAGTTACATTTTTTTATATATTTTACCATCCCTTCTATATGACCCCATAAATTTCTACTTCCACGGCAACAACATAATCTTTCCATTCTTTGACCGATCCCTGACTCCTTCGATGTGTCGTATGCAACTTCAACTTACTTTTTTGCTGTCATATTTGGGAAATCGTACCCATAGTTGTCAAACCCATCGCCCGCCTCGCCTTTTTCTTCGCCTTTGGGGTAGTCGCCTTTCTCCGGCCAGACAGGCAGATGGTAGCCTTTTTGCGGGAAGCGTACGCCTTTTGTAGAAAGGCAAAAAGGCCACGCCTTTTCTTAAAGGCGTACAAAGCTGTATTTTTAACCCAATCATGCCGTCTTACCATTTTTATGCCATTAATATCGCGCTTTGGTTAGTATGGCAACCTCGTTATTGGTAAGGGCCAATAAATAAAGAAAGAGTAGAACGAAAACCTTAATTTCTCAAACATCGATCATGAAAAATAAGAAGACGGCGGTGACCCTTCTAGTATGTTTTTTTCACGTTCTTTTCTTCTCCTTCCTGACGGCAGAAAGAAGGCTCAGAGCTGCAATATCACGTCATTTTTCTTTTCCTTTTTTTTTTTTTTTTTGGTTTACTTCGTAGTTCGTAATCAGTTTCAACTTTTTTTTCTTTTCTTTTTAACCCCATTAACATATAATGGATCCTTAGTTTTCTTTTCCATTTTTACCATTTCACTTTCTTAAAATGTTACTAATTTTGTTAATTTGAACTTTGTAGTTTAAAACTCATTCGCATTTGTCTTAGATTTATCTCTTTTGTGATTTAAATTACGTTAGGATAATATTTTGCGAAAATGTGACATTTATTTAAAAATTGTTCTGATTCATAACATTTTTCAAGCTTTGTTTATAAGTTGCATGTATTTATATTTTGTGTGTGTGTATATATGCACACACACATACATACATAGATATGTTTGTATGTATGTGTTAATTTTTTGTACTAACTTTCGGTTTTGCTCGCCTTTTTGCCGCCCGCCTCTTGCCTCGTCTTTCGCATTTGACAACTATGATCGTACCGTGTGTAAGGTAATAAACTTGCTAGCATAAATCTCTAATATTTATGACAGGTTTCAAGAGAATATGTTAAGTCTTAGCCCGCCTTACAACTTTCTACGTATAATACTTAGAGAAGTCTGTTTGCTACAACATATCCATGAAAAGTGCCCACTAGCTTCGCCTAGATCTATCTGTCTCTTTTAACTTTAAGATATCCTCCTACACATAGTTGTGAAAAGCGGCGCCCGCGTCGCTATTTTCATCGCTCTTAGGGTTCGTCGCTTCTCACCCATCCAAAAAGGCGTTGTTCGCCTATTTTGAAGAAGCGCCGCTTATGTCGGTAAAGCGAGAAATAAGAATAGCGTCGCTTTTCAGTAAAAGCGTACAATTGTAGTCGACGTCGTTTTTTTTTTTTTTTTTTTTTTTAAATAATAGCTGTTGTCTAATCGACTTTTCGTATCCAATCGACTCCTCGTATTCCTAATTTTATATATCCCGTGATTTCACAAATTCTAGAAGAGAAGTCATTCTAGAAGAGAACTCTGAAGAGAATAGAACTCTGAAGAGAAGTGGGAAAGTCGAAGGGAGAGGGTAGTATCAGTTCAACGATCGACGGCAATCAGTTAAGTTTTCTTACTCCTTTTATGCGTCTTCTTTCTCCTTTTCACAATCTGTCTTTTTTTTTTTCCAATTATGACTCTTCTTTAGTTTACTCCCTGTTCTAGTTACTTAAAATGCATGCTTATTTCACTCTCAAACTAGCAGCCTAGTACTTTTTTTGTTAATTTGAACATCGTACCGCACTACTAGAACTTCCTTTTGTCTTGTAATTCGTACTTTGGATTTTAATTATGTTAATGTACTATCAAACGTGGGATTTTGATATTTATTTACTGTTTATTCTAGTAAATTACATGGTTTAAGCTATTTTTATGTATTACATGTATATATGTACATATTCCTAATTTTAACTAAATTTTTTTCTATTTTTTCAGCATTGCTCGCTTTTTGGTCGCCCGCTTCTCGCCTCGCTTTTCGCCTTGCTCAGGTACCCTTCGCCCGCCTCTTGCTTCTCACCTTTAACAACTATGCTCCTACAGGAGTCTCTAATTTTTTAATTATCCAAAAATAAGTAGCTAATCTCTTCGGAGTCCAAGCCCAGAAGAGCCACTAAGAAGGAGGAAAAAACACTCTTTCTTAGCCTATCCACAATGATTTTCCTCTAGAGAGAGAACTACAGGGAAGTACAACTGTCTTTCTTTGACAAACCCTACTATGTTAGAAATAATTTTCTAGTCAAAAATTTAATAACAACTCTTTCATCCGCTAACAACATCAAGTATCCGGACTGGATCTCACACACATTGGGGTTAAAAGGCCAAACATTTTTATGTAAATCATCAAAACAAGACGACAGTAATTCAATCATTAACCACCTTCAATTCAGGGTTGTAAGTAATAAGAGGAAAGAGATAAAGAAAACATAACCTCAACCCCTTCCTTAACTTGTCAAAAAAATGGGAAACAGTAAAAGAATAAAACAAATATGCACATAAAACAATATATAAGAAACAAAAATGTAAATAATGGAGCACCCATTTCTCTATAAAGTAACCTTAACAAGTAGTATTTCTTTTTAATGCCATGAAGGGGTAAAAACAGCTGGCTCAGATAAAACCTTTTAGAATGTCTCATCAATCTACTACCGACCAGATCCACGATGTGGGTTCGGTAGCAGCCGTAAGTCCGGCCTTTTTGTCATCATTGCCAGTTGAAATTCTAGTTCCGAAACAAACTCGGCGATTCGTGTGTGTGTGAGAGAGAGAGAGAGAGAGATTATACCGGAGCCCTTGGATTGCTTGGGGACAGTGGACTCGACAACAACGCCGAAGAGGTTGACTCTTTGGTTGATTGCAGTCATTGCGTCTACTAATTGAAGGAATTTGTAGTCGTCTTCTTCTCCCGTACTCGTCATTTCTCTCTCTTCCTCGTTGAAACAAACCCTAGTTTTTCACAAGGGTTTTCTGGAAAGGGGTTTTGTACGTAGCTGGTAATGGAGGGAAAGAGGGTGTTTAAATAGAAAGGGATGCTATTCACACGCATCAAAATTTTCAAGTACGCGTGATTTTTATCTTTTGAAAATGTTACTCACTCCTCGATATGGCAATTTCACCGAACCCGACCCGTTTCCGAAACGTTTCGGCCTGAATGTGGCGGGTTTGGTAACCAAATTCCAAAACCTGACGGGGTTCGGGTTTGGTAACACCAGTTGACCCGCGCTGAACCCGACCCGAACCAGCCCCGCATGCTTAGTTCATGTAGGGTTTTCCTATTCTACCCTTATACCACTCCATTATTACCCCACACTTAGTATCTACTGTATTATTAAGTCCTCTTTGTTGAAGTCTTAGTTAAAAATTTAAAATTTTTTGTAAGTTGAAAATAGGCTAAAACCCAAATAGGATGAAGTTATTGATGAAGCAAAAAAAAAAATGTTGTTGTGTAGCCGGGGCGGGTACGGGTTTGATGACCTTCGGGTCCTGGTTGAATGATGTTTTGTTCGGGTCGGGTTCGGGTTTGGACAAACCCGACCCGTTGCCATCCATACTCCCTCCGTCTCAGTTTCTCAGTTTAGTTTAAGGTTCTTATTTTCCTTTTTTGGTATATCTCAGTTTAAAGTTTTTAGTTGTTTTATTCCTTAAATGGAAAAGGATGAACAGTGTTTTGGATATTCTTGTCCTCATAAAGTTCATATATTAAAAAAAAACATCACTTACCCATCTACTTTTCACCCACTTGCATTATAAATGGACAATTATATCCTCCACCTACTACTATTTTTTACTCATGTTTGTCTTGATTCTTTAATAAGCGTGCAAAGTCAAACTAACTAAAAACCTTAAACAAGGACGATGTTTGCTTACCGGCTGAATATAATTCAGAGTATATTGTACACTTTTCATGGGTGCAAAGTGGGTGTACTAAAAGAATTAACGGGTCAACAGCAACGCTTTTTTAAATAGACTGCTAAAAAGTGTAACCCTAGGTTGCCCTATTTCTTCTTGTTTTTTTTTTTTTCTTTTCAATCCGAATGTGGCTATTAATAAATTAAGTGCAACCAACATTCCAAATTTACAAAAATTAAGGGTGTGGGAAAAAAAAAAAAAAAAACTAATATCCCATGAAATTGAGTCGAACCGAAAAATCGACACAAAAAAACCGATTAAACCGACCATTATAATTTTTAATTTTTTATAAATTGAAAGTTGGTAATGGTATGGCATTTAACTTATATATTAAAAAATAAAATTATACCGTACCATTTTAATTAAACTTAAGTAGTTTTTCGTCTTAATAGTTTTTATCACCCCAGACACCCACCTACCTACTAACTCACATGGAGTATACTGCATACCCACATTTAGCATCCGGAAACAATTTAAAATTTTCTTTATGCTTTCTCCCATAAATCTTTAATCTTTAGTAGTGAGGAGTGAGGACTGAAATAAATACTCGAGGAAAAATAAAAATACAATTGTATGTTTGGTATGTACCAAATTAACATCTTTGTTGTGATCAACATGTCAAATTTTTCTCTTCAGAAAAAAAAAAAAAATGTCAAATTTTTATAAATAATCAGGTAAAGTTCAACAGCATAATAATGTTACTCCATCCGTCGGAAAAATACATGCCACATTTTTCATAAAGTGTCACCCTTAATATTACACTGATGTAAGATTTTAAAATGGTCAACTCTACAGCTACAAAACTGGGCTAAACAAATTCAAGGTAAAAAAAAAAACTTTTCCCCCAACATCTATCCAACCTTAGGAGGAGCCGAGGCGGAGGCACATAACCACACATACTAAGCTAAAGATTCTTAAATAATCATCTGACAAAGCACGCCTTAATCTAAGCATTCGAAACAACCACCCCCACCTCCCCAAAAGAAAATAAAAAATTGAAACTATCATATACTACTGGTCTTGGACGCATCCCTCAACTTGGTATTGTTTTCTGTTTGCAAACTATCAACCACGAATGCACATGGATTCTTATAAGGCACTTCAAATGGCATCTTCCGTAATTGCGCCTCATACATTGCTTCCACCTCTTTACAGAGGTTCACAATTGCACTTCAGACGGGCAGCATTTCTTTCGAAATTTAAGTGATCACATCTACAAAAGGAAAGCCAGGTTCAATTCAGTTAAAGTTATCTTCTCAAAATAAAATGTGTGCTTTTGTGTGTCTGTGTGTGAGTGAGAGAGAGAGAGAGACTCACGAAGGGCAATTCCACTATCCAGGATTCATTGGCTTCTTGGGGGTGGTGGTCCTTGGCAACGTTTACACTTGCCGTTGCTCGCAAAATTCATGTAGTGACAACTACAGAAACCAGAAAATATATGAATAAATGGGCATAAAGTTTGTTTTTTTAAAAAAAAAATAAAAAAATATATAACCAGTTTAAGAAGAGGTACTATTAGGATATGGCCAGATTCAACATCCATGTCACAGTTACTAATGACATAGGTATACTCGTCATTTATACACGGTCTTTTGAAATTATTGACCTTAAAGTGAGGCTGGAGAAGCCACTTGCTAGAATAAGTTTTTTTTTTTTTTTTTTTTTTAATCTTTCATCCTATGTTAATTTGTCATCATCCACTTTAGAACTGTCTCATAGCATCAACTTGCTCATAATAACATTACTCTCTAGAAAAAAGGTGCAACCTTGACTGTTGCATTTTACTTCTTGTTTCAATTTAATCACTCAACCTTGTCCATTCCTCAATTTTATTGTCTATAACAGTGTTCTAAAAGACCCCCGTCTAGGCCGCCTAGGTCCCGTCAAGGATATTATAGTTATTTCTGAATTCTCGGCCCCGCCTAGATCCCGCCTAGGAGCTAGGCGGCCCTTCGGCGCCTAGCGAGCGCCTAGCGTTTTTTAGAACCTTGGTCTATAAGACTCTATAGTCTACATCATCAAAAGAATCAAAGCATACTTTGTTGGTTATGGAGTCTAAACCAACAAGGAGTAGTGTTTAGGGTGAAAGTCTAAACCAAGGAGGAGTATGAGTTGGAGTCAAATTACTCGAGGAGGAGGGAAAAGGAGGAGAAGAATGGGAAAAATCGGAGGAGCACAATCTGGATGGAAGGCGTCCAAAGGCGGCCGCCTTGGCCCGAAATCAGCTTTTTTCCAAGTTTCCTATTCTGACAGGGTTTCAATTCAAAATAGGTTTAGGGCTTTTGTAAACTCTATATAAACCTGGGTGACGGCCACAAAACATGTGTGCTTGTTGGAGAGAGCTAGGATACACAAAAGAGAGCCACAAATATTCTCAAGGAGGGGGCGGGGGCCTAGGAGAGCCATGGCGGGCGATCCTACTACCCGGCCATGACCGTGTTGTGTGTGTTTGTGTTCTTAAATAGGTGAGACAATATGTGTAAGGGGTTTTTCTTGGAGAGTGGCCATGTTTAGATCTTAGTGATTGCATGTGCGAAATTGTAACTACCATCATATATTATTATAGTGATAGCCTGGCTTGGTGCCCCCAGATGTAGTCATGTGTCGACGAACTGGGTTATCAAATCTTGGTGTTATTCTTTCATATTATCATGTGTTGATTATTTTTCATGTTAAGGAGTGATTGTAGGGGCTAGGAAGATGTGGAGATCCCCCCAAATCCCCTACAACTGGTCAAGAATTTTGGTTTGGGAGATTCAAAGGGTGCCGGATTTTATTGAAACGGAGGCTGCAGAATATCAAGATTCAAGTGCATAGATCTGGAAGATTCTGATGCTAGGTGCATGTGGAAGCAGATTTAGATGTTTAGATCTTAGTGATTCCATGTGCGAAATTGTAAGTACCATCATATACTATTATAGTGATATCTTGGCTTGGTGCCCCCAGATGTAGTCATGTGTTGACGAACTGGGTTATCAAATCTTGGTGTTATTCTTTCATATTATCATGTGTTGATTATTCTTCATGTTAAGGACTGCTAGTATGGGCTAGGAGGATGTGGAGATCCCCCCACCCTACATACTTGTCATTTCGTCTCTAACATTCCAGAGAACCGCGAAAAATTTATCCAAACTAAACTAGATAACCTCAACTCAATAAAAGTTAAGGTCAAAAATAACATAAAATAAAATTACTAATAATAAAAAAAATCCCCCTCAGTCTTCTCCATTATTTCGTTTCATCGAACTTTACCACATAAATTACATAGATGAAGTTGCAAAACTGAAGCAGGAGCAATATTAAAGTAAACTATAGTGCAGTTAGATTATATAATCCACCTAGTAAAATTTATGAATTAGAGGAATTATGTTTAACAGGTTGAATCTTGCAAATAGAAATGAACTTACTCTGGGCAATTCCAATCTCCTTTCTTCATTGCGACATTAGCAACTTCAAGTCCCTTCGGCCTAACTCCATTGCACTTCAGGCATTTAATATTTTTGGCGAAGTTCATGAACTTACATCTGCAATAAATTTGGCATTATTTCATTTCATTTGTCAAGAAATAAAGGTAAAGAAAGAAAAGTATCTAAAGTAACCACCTGGAAGCATATGTGTAGAATTGCTGTTCAATTATAACCTTTGCACATATTTAATCCATGACACTGAATTGCACAAATGATTTAAGAAACATAAAGATCTAGCAATCGGTCAATGTGAAGGAACATAATGTTTGTGTTCTCCTTGATAATTTACTGGTTTTCTTTTGTGGTTGATATCTTTATTTTAATCCCCATCTTTCTCTCCATCTTTTTCTTTCTTTTGTACTTTCACCAAAGTATCCAAAACACAAAAGCAATAAATAAACCACCAAGCCACGTGCATAATGATTTCCAAACGAATGTTCAGCGGGTAATGAGTAAAAGTAAAACTTACTGTGGGCAATCCCAATCCCCTCTCTTCATTTCAACATTATCAGACGCAACCCTCTTGCCAGCTCTTGCTTTGCATTTCAGGCACTGTGTATTTTTGGCGAAGTTCATAAATTTGCATCTGCAACAAAATTGAACGAGTGCTGGTCAACGAAAACGTTCATATCCAGAATGAAAAGAAAGGAAGGAAAAATGTATGGTACTAATAAACTGGATGTCCCACAGACAATATCGCATATCAATCACCGACTTTATATCAACTTTGAGCTCATGACCACAAGTTTCCAAGTCATCTCCAAAAATTAACTAATGAATTTTTTTAGTTGTCTGAACTCAAATTATGCTTAGAGACTCTGCCATCTAGAAACACTATTAAAGGACGCGTGTTTTTCAGAAGTATAGCAACTAAGGTTGAGATAGCAGGTGCTTTTAAAGAGCGGATACGTTAAGAAGCATAATTCAAAAATTATGATGCAAAATGTAAGAACTTACTCAGAGCACACCCAGTCTCCTCCTTTCATTTCAACTTGATGATCACTACTGCCAAGTGTAAAAGGACCATTTTCTTTGCATTTGAGGCAACGCTTGTTCCGAGAGAAGTTCATGAAATTGCACCTAAACAGCAATGTTCAAAGTATCAGTTTTGCAAGATTATGGTACACATACTATATGCATGCATGGAATGAGCTAATCTCACGTTTTCTCAAATTTCATTTTCCTAGGGTGTATTCCAGAGATAAATTCACTCTCGTTTAGAGTTCATACCTTTCATTTTCTACATCTTGGTAACACACCTCACAAGGGAAGGGAGAGCAGAGTTGCTGATCAGGATTCTGTCACAACTCCACGAAGTTTGGACCAGAAGTTTTATTTAATTATTAATTCGAAATTTTTTAATGGCATACCACTATTAAGATCAAGAATATAGTACTAAACCTAATCCCTACCATTTTTCTATTGATGGGGTCCATTTATTTTATCAAGCAATTATATACCTTCAATTACAAAGTAAGGTGGCCTTGGTCTCTAGTAACTGACTCCTTGGAAATGCTTGGTTAATTGTTAGGGTCGGAATATCAATCTGCCAAAATGGTCAAATCCCATACATGAAGGAAATCTCACAAAAAAACATGTGGGGTGTGGGATTCTGAAATCCCACAAAAATCATTCCTTCGGAATGATTTTCTTTTGACCAAATATACCGACATTTTTCTGTTGATCCTAAACTACCCTTTCTCTTGACCAACCAGCGTCACATAATTCGGAACGCGGTCCAATTCGCGATACGAAGTCGCATACGGAATTCGCTACCCCCGAGTGAATGCGATTCGCTTAGGTATTTTCGTTAAGAATTCGATTCATAATTCGCTTCATGTATTAGTAAGGTTAACTTTCATTAAAAAAATTATTTTTGGGATAAATTAAAATATTGCATTAGCATGAAACAGTTTATTTCCTTAATATTAAGTATAATGTTAATTAATGTTTAACAATATTTTTTATTTTATTAAAAGATATGCATATCCCTCATTTGAATTGAAACTGGGTTGGGTTTTAAATAGGATAAGAAAATGAGTTGTATCCAACTCAATCAGTATAATTAATTTTTCAATTTTCCAAAAGATAAGAAACCTTCCAATTTCTAAATTGTCCTTCTCGGTCAAAAAATAAATCCTATCCTTTTATATTATCCCTTTCTCTCTCCTTCCGTCCATACCCCTTCGCTCTTTCACCTTTCTCTCTCCTTGGTCGGTCATGGGCGCTTTCTCAATTTACCCTTTGATTTCGGCCGGAACCACCAATCGTCGGCATAAACCACCAATACAGACTCCGGCGACCATCACTAATCGACGGCGGCCAACTCCAGAATCTCCAGATCTACGACCATGAAACCGCCGAGTCTGGTTTCCCCAAGCCACATCCGACACGTATCCCGTGTCCGCACCGGCAATACGGCGTCTCCGGCGAACTCAGTCGCGAATTTGGGTGTTTTGATTCGGAATCGAATTCCGATTCGATTCGATCGAATGAATTCGGAATTCGACCCCGTTCTGGGCGAATTGTGTGACCCTGTGACCAACATCTTTTTGTTGATCACAAAGGACGATGTTTTGCAGATGTATAGCAACCTGTGAGTACCCCGTTCATACCAAGTGCTTTTAAAGGGGGTTTCGTTAAGAAGCATAATAAAAAAAATGTGCAAACTGTGAAAACTTACTCAGAGCAAACCCAGTCTCCTTCTTTCATTTCAACTTGATGATCACTGCTGCTAAGTCTAGGACCATCTTCTTTGCATTTGAGGCAACTCTTGTTCCGCCAGAAGTTCATGAAATCGCACCTAAACAGCATTGTTCAAAGTTTCAGTTTCGCAAGATTATAGTACAAATACTATATGCATGCACCAAATGAACTAATCACATGCTTTCTCAAAATCTATTTTCCTAGGGTGTATTCCAGAGATGAGTAAATCTTGGTAACACACCTCACAAGGGAGAGTGGAGTTGCTGATCTGGATTCTGTCACAACTCCACAAAGTTTGGACCAGAGTTTTTTTAGTTAATTAAAAAATACTTTCATCGCATACCACAATTAGGATAAAAAATATAGTACTAAACCTAGGTCCTACCATTTTTCTATTAATGGGGTCCCCTCAATTTATCAAGGCTTATCACACCTTTAATTACAAGTAAGGTGGCCTTAGTCTCCATTGACCGACTCCATGGAAATGCTTGGTTAATTTTTATAGTTGGAATATCAATCTGCCGAAATTGTCAAATTCCATACACGGGGAAATCACACAAAATCATGTGGGGTGTGGGATTATGAAATCCCACAAAAACCATTCCTTGAGAATATGTTTCTTTTGACCAAATATACCGACATATTTCTGTTGATCCTAAACTACCCTTTCTCACTTGTAGAACCAAACCTTAATAAGATAAGTTCTCCTCCCATTTCACGCCAACCCCCTCAATGCTCGTCCTGTTCTTCCAATATCCTGTTATCAGATATCTGAGGTGTTTCATGTTTGGGCATAAAGGCTTTGAACATGAATGTTAATGAAACTACAAAAGAATATTGAACGCTTTCCACTCTTATAAAATAAAATTACGCGGCAAGTGCAACTCGTTAAGCATTCAGATTTACAAAGTGGGGTTATTCACACTCTTGACCCACTGTACTTTGATGAAGCTCCGGCTTTAACAACTCATGTCTTTTAGCACTTTTAATCATTCTACTTTAGATATGCATTCACTATTCTCAAAAATAAAAAAATGGGTGCATGTTTTTAGCAATTATTGGGGGATAATGAGTCCGTATCTAAAGTAAAATGGTTAAAAGTGATCCCAAAAAAAAGTAACATGAGTTGTTAAAACTGGAGCTTCATCAAAGTACGGTGGGTCAACAGTGTGATAGGCCTATAAAGTGTTTGTATTGACAGTTAGCAAAGTGGCACAGGAAAAAATTGTAAGGCCATTAAGGAGAACCCCAATGCAGAATCTTTCCACATTCAGAACATTAGCTAGTACAATAAGATCATTAGGCACAAGGACGCATTTTCCTAATTCGGTTAATTTCATTTTCAACCCTTGTACTTTCTTTTTTTGCATAGAAACCACTGTACATTGGGAAACCTTTCATCCCGACCCTAGATTTCCGTGCCAAATTCATGCATTAATCAGCGATTTTTGGGTCAGGGTGAGATGTTTCCCAAAGTACGTCAGTTTTTGTGCAAAAAATAAAGTATGATGGTTAAAGTGAAAGTACGATGGTTGAAAATGAAACTAAACCTTCCTAATTTCATGACAAACATAAGTCCAGCAGGAGGAATGAATAAAACTGAATAAATAATCCATGAAGACTCACTTGGGGCAAATCCAATCTCCTTTTGTCATTTTAACTTTCTGAGAGGACTCGTCTTCCTTGCAAGATGATGTCTCTGATTTCTCCTTCCGCTGAGTTATTCTTGCCACAGGGGGTGCAAGTTCAGGATCAGGGATTGTCTCACTCAATTCAGTCAACTCCAAGAGCAATTTCCTAGCAGATAATTCAACAAGCCCTCTACTGCCAGACATATCGCCTGAACCTACAAGAGGGTCTACTGCAAAGTTTAATAGGATGCGCACAACATCAATTGTACGTGCAGTGGCTTCAGTGTCCAGTAGTGACGCATAAGCTCTATCACATGATTCACGCAGATTACAACCACTGCATACCTGTATTCAAGTCAATACATACAAATTTAATAGTCAACTAAGCAAAAAAAGAAGTTTAAGAAACAGGAATGACATTTATGTGACAAAACCGGCCTATTTAGCATGTTCCTCTTTTCTTAATTGAGTTTTGTAGATAAATGCTACTCTCTGGTCCTGAATGAAAGAGGTACTTTGACTTTTTGGTGCACTCAACTAATAATTGGATAGATAGTTAATAAATTTTAGTTGGATGATACAACTATAGCCTTTGGAGATTAACCCTAAAAGTACTTGTATTCACATGTTCAATAATTTTTAAGGACCTGCTAAATCCCCATCATATATCCATCTGAAACCTGGTCAATTGACCCCTTCAAATTGGGACGGAGGGAGGTTTATATTTGCCCCGGGGGGGTGGGGGGTGGGGGTGGTGTTAAGAGGAGGGACTTACATCTCCTTCCTCAAGTTGTACATATGCTCTCAATCTTTTCCCTGAATTAACAATCTTGCGAAAAGTATTAGGGCAACCATTTTCTATGAGTGTCTTCATGTTTTCTGTAGATAATGACCTGTGGAATGCAAATATTATTAAAATCAACTTCAACACTAATTCACTTTGCATTCAACCAAAAAGTAAACAAGCGAGTAAAAGAAAAAAAAGAGTAAATTATCAAAGCTCATGTTCACTGGTCAGAACAACAAAATGATGACAGAAATCTAGAACCTCAGATCCACTCTATCCAATAGTACATTTAGCTGAAGCACAGAGAATATAATCTGCTTTAGGGCAACCACAAGCCACAAATGTACTACATCCAAGTTAGCAGGTTTAACTTTACCAATCATGAGCACCTCATACCACATCATATCTCTCGTAATAATTCATCACGCTAACCCTAAGTAGTCGGAGCCAATGCCAATTAAGTCAGGGTTCTTAATGTAGCAAGTAAAAGGAAAACCTCTTCACAACTAACATGCATACAACCAGCGGCGAAACAAATGGTGGCTAAGGGGGTTACTTGACCCCCTTTAGGTTTAAAAAAAATGTCATTTTACCTCCAATGAATTCAGGAATAAATTAATGTTCACCACCAAAGGTCACACTTTTATCAAACTTGACTCCTTTTCTCTTTAAAAAGTGCTTTATGTTCTAATTTTGACCTCATTTGAACTCAAAAAGGTACATGCCAGTTTTTAATAACCAGCTCATTTGACCAGTTATTTTCTTTGTAAATGTAGTTGTTCAAAATGTACATGTCAATGTTTGAAAATGTTTTACATTGTGAACAACAAGATTTACAAAACCAAAACGAAACACCACTGTTAGTTTAGAATCTCTCTGCTAGGTGAGGAGTGAAGGGGCACTGGCCACTTATAGTAACTGGCTTGGTGCCTCTCTGAGCCAAAGTTAGTGATGGAGAAAAATCCCACGTGTAATAAAAACCTTGCAAGTGTACAAGTCACCGAAGTAGCAATGTACAAAAGTAAGGGTCGAACCACAGAGACTTGAGTGAAACACAAGTTGATTTAATTAGTGTGAACGTAACCAAAGGGGGGTTTGTTTGCTTTAATTGTTGATCAAACTAATTGCATAAATAAATAACAGAAATAAATAAACTACGAATTTGATCAGATTATGAGAAGTATTCACAAATTGGATTTCACTTTACCATCATTCTATGTTCTTTTCGTTAATGACAAACATCAATTTCATTCTAGAGTTCATTCACTTTTATAAGAATTGAGACGGTTCGGTCGCCGGATTGCAACTCTAATATTTCCTTATTGTTTACATATTCCGCAAGGTCAATATATTCAATTAAGAAATCTTGAAGCTCCTAAGAATAATAAAACCTAAATTAATTTGAATTCCGCAAGGTCATAAATTTAATCTATTCAATCAAGCAACGGTCAATGTATTAATTACCCAAATTAATGGCCCGTTTAATACCCTATTGTTAAAAGGCCAATTTGTATCTTAACATACAATTGAAATCCCTAAAACATGGAGTTAAGAATACTTGTTGAACTAGAACGAAGAAGAATTGGAATAATTAAAACAAAAACATAGAAATCCGGTAAAGTTACTTCCAATCGATGAATAATAAATTTAGCTACTCATAATATTAATCAAAACAATTACAAGAAAATAAGAAAACCTAGAATAAATCTTTGATGCTTGTTCTTGAATAATCCCAACCTTGAATCTTGAATAAAAGTATGTCTAAAATAATGTGTATGGAGTGTCATATTTATACTAGGCTTAAGGAGGTGTAAAAATAGGAAAAACCCTATGATTCCATGTTGAAAAAGGAGAAATAAAGTGCTGGTGACTGGAATTCCCTAGGAGCCCATGGTATTTTTGGGTTTCCATAAAAGTCCTTGAAAAAATCTCCAAATGTCCCCCAAAAATTCCAGAAAAACCCCTGGAATTTTGGAAATTACTGAAACACCCAGTATATTTTGGAAATTCCAAAAAGTCCCTGGAAAATTCCCCTAAGGTCCCTGGACACGTGGGCGCTTGGTAGGCACCAAGCGGGCGCTTACCTAGCCCTCACCTACTGTTTTTTCTGCCCAACAAGCGAGTCGGCGCTCGCTACGGATCAGGCGGGCGGGCGCTATGATCTGATGTTGAACTTTTTTCGCGCAAACTTCCGGAGGCCATAACTTCTTCATACGAACTCCGATTTGGACGTGTAAACTATCGTTGGAAAGCTCTTTTCGAGTTCTATCCAATGGTCTTAATTGCTCAGAGGTCACATCACTTTCTATCCTTCCTTTTCGCACTTTAATGCTCATGAATCCATACATTCTTTCGCTCCTTCCCTATACTCATATACACTCCAAAAACCATCAAAACACCCAAGGTTGAGCATCTAATAAGTCATAAAAGTATATCATTTGGATGGGTAGAAACACATCCATCAGTTAGGTTCTGACATGGAGTTTTACCCCCCCCCTAGAAGGATGTGTCCATCTTTCCCTTTGGCTTTAACAACTATGACTTTGTATATAGACAATAATTCTTAATCAACTCAATCCTTAACAAAGCATAGATTAGAGATTTATCACAATTGATTGCTCTGTTTCCGTTTCTCGTCTTGATTAAGGCTAGGTTGTTGAAATGCTAATAACTCCCATGTTTGTTAATTTCACCTTCTTTGTCTAAGGCCAATTCTTAATGAATTTAATCTGCATAAAGAGCAACTAAACACAAAGTTCTTGTTTGGTACAATCAGTTTCGTTACATTCCATAATTCTGGGTGCAAAATGGGCAGTAAACAAATTAGTGACTGAGCAAAGTTACCCTGTTTCATTTTTTCACCCTTTTTCAAGGACAAGTTATTGCAATACCCATAATTTCCCGTTTCTTTTTCTTCCTTTTTCGAAGCTTGGTCTTTATTGCATTAAATCCCAAGTAATAACAACTGAACAGCGAACACCTAGTGCAAAATCAGTTTCATTCCATTCCATCTTTTTTAGTGTAAGTCGAACTAATCAAAAATAACTAGCAGTAAGCAGATAAGTAACTCACTTGAAAATGTCGTAGCGGTCACGAGCAAAGCTAAAACAAACATCCTTCAAGATGGACATATCCTTGTAAACGGTTCCATCACTGCCATCCCAGTTCTCACTCTTGGTCGTCTCAAGGAAGTACCCTTTTGTCTTTAACCGGTCAACAAAGATAACCCATTCAGGCCACGGATGATGAGAGTCAGCAGCAGAAGCGACAATGGTCTCACTGCTACTACTAATGCTGTCATCAGTGTCAAGAAGCCCTGCGGCGGTGGAGTAAGATGAAACACGGCAGTTGTGGCGGCGTAATTTGAGGGAGGTGAAAGGGATGGTTTTGGGGGTGAATTGAAGTAGGGAGAGGGATGTGGGTTTATTGGGGCGGAAAATTGAGGCGCCGAAGAGAGAGATTAGTCTTGTAGTTGTAGCTGACATTTTCGTAAACAGGTGGTGTGCTTAGGATATGGGAGAGAAGATAGGGGCGAGGTTTATGAAGCCATTTCGGAGACTGTGATGACGGGAGGAGTAAGGAGGGAGGTATTTAGCAGGGTTTAATGGGGAGACGGACATCATCATAGTGTATTTTGTACTCCTTCCGCTTTCCTTTTTTGTCTGTCTCAAATTAAGGTTTTTACTTTAGTTTATTACTTAAAATGGAAAGTGTAACCCACTTGTCATTCTCATAATAAAAACTCCTTACCCACCTTCTCTTTCTTACTTTACTTTTCATATTCACCAACATCTATTTTTTCTTAATCTCCGTGTAAAGTCAAAGTAAGAACATTAATTTGGGAAGGAGAGAGTATTTCTAAAAAGGGAAATGACAATTTAGGGTCAAAAGTTTATGGGTGGGGCGCGCGCGCCAATAGGGGTCTAATGTATTAATTTTGTTAATTTAGGGTCCAAAGTTGCAAAAGTTTTGCAGATTAGGGTTTTTTAACGATTTCGTTAACAAAATCCAGTTAAGTCACATGTGTTTTACACATGGACTTAACTGGTGTTTGTTTTAATTATTTGCATGGGCATATCGTCGTTTCAGACGAATAAAATTAATTAAAAACTTTTGAAATATTAAATTTTACTTTCTTATATTAAATTAACTAATAATTAAGACATCATTTACCGAAAATATTTTTTCAATGAATAAAATAAAAATATTTATTTCATTTAGAACCACTATAAAAAAAGTATAATTTTTAAAATTAAAAAAGTGTAAAAAATTATATTCCAAAAAAAAAACCACTCTCTTTTTTAGAAAGAAGAAAGTCGGGATCTGGACAATTTTTTTTTTTTTTTTTGGTGGTGGTGGTTAGCATTGTTTCATTATTAATATTGGTATTCTAGTTATTTTATTTTTTTCATAAAATTATTTTCCCTTGTTTATAACTTCATTTTTTGCGGTTCCAAAAAAAAACCATTTTAATTTTTTATTTGCTTATTTATTTATTTATTAGTATTTTTTTGAATTAATAAAAATTATTCAAAAATATAATAATAAGATTAAATGAAAATTTAGGGTCCATTGTATAAGGGGTATGTGGAATGACACAAAGCCCAGGCGAACATCCAAAACAAACTTTAGTTAAGTTCTTCTGTTACTTAACTGAATTTTCTTTGCAGCTTAGTCCAAAAAAACCTTAATTGACTAACGTTGTTAACTTTGGATCTTAAATTGACAAAATTGATACATCGGACCCCTATTGGCACAGCCCCCAAACTTTGGACCCTAAATTGTCATTATCCCTTTCTAAAATTACAAATGTATTTATACTTATATTTATTTTCAATGTTATAAAGTAGAGTATGTCTTTTAAAAGTTGTGTTTTACTTTAAGGATTCATAAAACTGTTTTTCCAAATACGCTAACGCTAACGCTTGTTTTTAAAAACAAACGGTGGCATTTTTTGGAAATTCTGGCAAGCATAATAAATGCAGTGTGCATATTCTAAAGTGCCAGTCATTTGGACTGGCTTTTATAAACATTGTCGTTGGCACTTTTCAAAAGTATCAGTGTTAGTGTTTAAAAGTGTCAGCCATTACATTTGCACTTATAAATATTGATACTGACACTTATTAAAAGTGTCAGTGGAAGTGTCAATAAGTGTCAGTGTACATGGCTGTCACTTTTTAACACTACTACTGGGTGCTTTAAATCAACTTTCCGTTTATTACAAAAATGTCACTGCGCCCATTTTTAAAAAGGCGTTTTACACTAACTTAGCGTAAAACACATTTTTTCCCAGTTTTTCATTATAAAGTAAATGTTAATTTTCCAGAAATAATGCTTCATCTGACCCAAAATAAATAGGGGCGGTCTCCTGTGAGTAAGGCCGTCTCACGTCGTGAGACTGCTCACAGGCACCCAAGCCGTTTTTTTTTTTTTCCCTTCCAACTTTTTTTCCCCAACCATTTTTTGCTCTCCAGCAAATGTAACACTTTTTGTAAAGAAATGTAACATTTTTTTCTCATATGTAACAATTTTTTATTCTAAAAATGTATCACAATTTTGCTGAAATAGATTAAAGGTAACATAAGATAGACAACTAAACTAATGTTACATTTTATAATAAAGGGTTAATGACAATTTAGGGCCTGAACTCCAGGGGGTGCGTCTAAAAAGGGGCCTCGGGTTTTTTTCCCGCTAGATCAGGGCTTCAAATCAATTTTATTTTTTTTGCAATGAGGGGCTTTCTCACGTTTTCTGTCAATTTCCACCGTTAAGTCGACATGTGCGGTGCACGTGACTTTTGACTAAGGGTAAATTGGGCAATTTAAATTGGGTTAATGATAATTTAGGGCCCGAACTCAAGGAGGGTCGTCTATCAGGGGCCCGGAAGTTTTTTTTTCGCTAGTTCAGGGCTTCAAATGTGAAATTTTTGCCAGTTAAGGGCTTTTTGACGGAAATCGTTAGAAAAGTCAGTTAAGTGCCATGTGCATGGCACGTGATCGACTAAATGGATGGATTTGTAATGATATTAGTTAGTAAGGGCTTTAGTGAAATTTTTGAAACTCAAAAGGTTAAATAAATATTTTTTCTTAAAAAATAATCATTTTTCTAAATAATCAAGTATATAATAAAATAAGTAATTATCATATAAAAATAAAATTATTAAAAAAATCAAAATTATTAAACAAATTAATCTAGGGTTAATGACAGATTAAGGCCTGAACTGCAGGGGATGCGTCTAAAAGGGGCCAGAGTTTTTTTTCCCGCTAGATCAGGGCTCAATATCTCAAATTTTCGGCAGTTAAGGGATTTTTGACGGAAATCGTTAGAAAAGTCAGTTAAGTGCCATGTGCCGAGCACGTGATCGTCAAAATGGATGGGTTTGTAATGATATTAGTTTTTAAGGGTTTTAGTGAAATTTTTGAAACTCAAAAGGTTTAAAATGAAATAATTTTTTTTTAAATAATCAAGTATATAATAAAATAAGTAATCATCATTTATAAAATAAATTTATTAAAAAATTCAAAATTATTAAACAAATTAATCTAATAGCTATATTAAATATAAAAGGGTTTATATTATTTTCTAAATAATAAATTTAAAATAAAGAAAATTATAAATAAATTTAAATTTTATTCTATGAACATAATAAATTACTTTTTACATTCACCAAATTTAAAACAACATAAAGTAATTATCACTATTTTCAATGGAAAGCTTTTATTACTTTTTTATTAGTAGGACCCACTCGAAATAGATCATCCCAAAATGGAAAGCTTTTATTACTTTTTTATTAGTAGGACCCACTAGTCATACTCACAACTTCTTTTCATTTATTATTCCCCACCCACTTTCTCTCTCCTTCATACTCACAACACCTACTTTCAAACAACTTTTTATAATAAAATATTATTATTCCTTAATCCCCGTGTCGAGACCAAGAATCCTATTTCGAACGGGACGGAGGGAGTATATATATATATATAAAAGAATTCACAACATCTGTAGTTGAGCAAGATCCAATCTATACTGCAAAACTACAAACAATATACAAATGAAGTGATTTCACAAAAATAAATTCAAACAATTATTCCAATTCCAATAAAAGAGGTACTACAATGCATTTGATTACATCCAAACTTTACTCAGTCGAGATCAAGAATGCCGAAATTAGAGAGGAGGGTTTTGACTTGGTCAACTGTTGGGTATGCCCACATATATCTCAGTTTTAATGTAATAGGATTTATTAGATTTGATTGATCCATCACCTAAGTTTTATTTCATGGACTTTAGACCCACATGTAAGAAGTATTTATACTTCATTTTTTAGGTTGTCCATTGTTATAGAATAGGCTTAGAAACAGGGCAAGAAGATCAAGATTCAAGAAAAATCACATTCTGAGTTTGAGCCAAGTGACCATGCGCCTATGCGCCATGTACCTATATGCGCCATGCGCTTCATTTGCTCACGCGCTACTCATACGCGCCTGTGAAATTATATGCGCCTCTTGATCACGCGCAGCAACCATGCACCTAGATTATAGCTCATGCGCCTCTAATGTTTTTAATGCGCCATGCGCTCCTCTGGCTCTCGCGCCTCAAAGTGTTTATTCAACACTCAGTGATTTATTGAAGACTCAAAGACTTGAAGAGAATTCAAATTACGCCAATGATCCAACGGTGGTTAAAAGATGCATATGGGCCTAATCTATTGACACGTGTCCATAACGGTCATATTTATGTTGAGTGTCAAAGTGGCCATAATATTCGCATGCTCCAATCAACGAGTGACAGCACATCTTATCCACAAGGATTTCCAACGGCTAGTTTTTTTGAAGTTCACTATAAATACCCCATAACTTCAACATTTTGAAGTTGCTGAGTTTTGCTAAGAATTTCAAGAATTTCTCTCTCAAAGCATTTGTTGAAGATTTGAAGATTGCCTTCGTTTTTCCAGATTTCCTCAAGAACATCTTCATACCTTCATCCTTAGCCCAGATCTTCAAACTATAACACTTTAGTTTCATTGTGTTCTAAATCATAAAGATCTAAAGAGCCTTGATACTAAATTCACACACGCACCTCTTTAAGTTTGATCACTTAGATCCATCTTTTAGAGATACACCGGTTATTGTTTTGGATTTGTTCATTCATAGAATATTAGATCTTGAGTTAGTGTAGAAGCTCAAAAGTTGTAATTTGTAACACTCACTCATTATATAAGATCTCCATTAGAAATCCAAAACTAACCATCTTGGTAGAGGACGTAGATCTTTCATTGATCGAACCTCTCCAAATAGCTTGTGTTATTATCTTGTCATTTACTTTCAAGTTATTATCTTCACTCACTATTTGCTTGTTTACTCATTGTATATTGTTTGATCTGAATTGTGTTGTATTGTTATTTCATTTGCCTTAGTTCCTTATTGCAACCACTTTGAGCCAAAATACTTAGAGTGTGTGTGCGCCCCTTTATCATATTTTGCGCCTATTTTCATTACTAAATTCCGCTGTGCATTTCACTCACTCACTTAGGCGCATTTCATAACGCTTACTTGATAAAGTGCGCATTTGCAATTGAGTTTATCAAGGGTATGAAAAGATTATTAAAACAGCTATTCACCCCCCCCCTCTAGCTATTTTTCATACCCTTGTTGCCCTTTGGGACCAACAAGTGGTATCAGAGCAAACACCTTTATAAAACATTTTTCGTTTTTCAAGCTTAACAGCTTGGGTGCCGATTCTAAATGGCAAACTCAAAACCTATGGCAACTGCAAACTACACTCACGTTCCGGTCTTTGATGAAGATCATTTTGACGTGTGGAAATTCATCATATTGACTCATCTCAACTCAATCGATGAAAGGCTTCATGACACCGTCGTTTATGGACCTTACATTCCAATGAAGGCGAATCCAAATCCACGCACAAATGATGTTCAACCAACCGTCAAGAAACCAAGGGAAGAATGGACTGAGGAAGAAATTAGAAGAGTTGCAAATGATGGCAAAGCAAGAAACATTCTTCTAAGCACTCTAAGCACGGCTATGAAACAACAAGTCATGCATTGTGCTACTGCAAATGAGCTATGGGATGCTATTGAAGAGCATATAGAAGGAGACACGGTTTGCAAGGAGAACAAGAAATACGAAGTGCAAAAGAGATTCAACAATTTCTCTCAACTCCCCGGTGAAAACTTGAGGCAAACTTATGAACGCTACTGTGAAATTATAAATCTATGTATTTCACTTGGCATGAAGTTTACCAACAAAGATTTGAATGTAAATTTTCTACAAGCTTTTGGATCAAGATACCTACATAAATCTAGCGCTCTTGAAGACGCTGGAACTTTAGATGTATGGACATTAAGGAACCTTTATGCAAATCTCAAAGTTTACGAACTCAAACTTCAGCGAATTAGCGAAACTGAAGGAAAATCAAAATCTATGGCTATGGTGGCGCACAAAGAAACTGCGCCTGCACCTGCGCCTGTTCCTGCGCCTGTACAAGATGAGAAAAGTTCCGATCCCAAAATTTCCACTTCTGAGCTATTAGACATGGATGATGAAGACTTCGCTTTATTTGTGAAGAAATTTCAAAAGTTCAGAAAATTCTCAAGACCCGGCTCAACCAACAAATTTCAAGGATTTACCAGCAAAGCTCCTCAAAAGTTTACAAGGAGCAGCGATTCAAAAAGAAAAGAAGATCTTGTTTGTTTTAATTGCAGGAAACCCGGACATTTTGCATCAAGCTGCCCGATCCCCAAATTTGAATATATGCAGAAGAAGAGCAGCCATACTCCCAAATTCACTCCCAAGTTCACTCGTCACAAGGGAATGGTTGCTGAAGAAGAAGCACCAGCAAATGAGCACAACACTTGGATTGAAACAGACTCCGATGAGAGCGATGAAGATTCCGATGATGGACTCGTTTGTTTGATGGCAAATGATGATGGAGTTGATGCTTATGATTCTGATGATGACTTCTCCAAGGATGTTCCCGATATGAATGCCTTGAATAAACCTATCAAGAAATCTGCAGGTTTTCAAGAAGTGAAAAAGAAGAAAGGACCAACCATCAGCGAGCTCGTTGAACAAGGATTTCTCACTCCGGCTCAAAACGATGGTGGATTGTTATTCTCACGATGTGATCTTGGAGCAAGGAACAAATTGAGAAAAGGAGCATACATTAGACCATAGGTTGAACCAACTGCTCCAATCTCCAAAATCAATGATGATGAAGTGATTGTTGAACAAGAAAAATTGTTCAAGAAGGCTGAAAAGGTAATCACTAGATTTGATAGTATGAAGGAAGCTTTAGCACTATCATGTGATGAAATTTCCCAGCTTAAGACCGAGAAATCTCTACTTAAATCTGAACTCACCCTCCTTAAGGAGCAGATAAAGAGCATGACTCCTCTTACTGTTAAAAACACTTTTCTAACAGAACAGAACTCACTTCTTAAAGTTCAAAACGATGAATTGGTTGCTCAAATTACTGATCTTAAAAAGATTACAAATGAGTGGTCCAATTCTCGTGTCACTATGGAGAATATATTTGAGTCCCAAAAAGTTAGTGGTGATAAAAGTGGCTTGGGATTCTCATCAATTAGTGACAACTTTAAATGTGATGTTTGTGCTGAAAGAGATAGTGAATTTACCAACCAACAAATTTTTGAAATTCCTAAGGAAAAACATTCTAATTCAACGGGTAAAGGACAGGAAAAAGTCAAGAGACAAACATTCCATTATGTCTACCCAACGAAGCAATTTGGGAAAGCTAATGGGAAAGATATAGCTACAGATGAACCATCTCCTAGCAAAATCATTCTTGAAAATAGGCGCGCTCCTTCTCCGAGTGCTCATTATGCGCCTAAGAGCCACGCGCCTCATCGCCGTGCGCCTCCTAGCCCTATGCGCCCTCCGAGAAAAGCGCTCCAAAATTTCAAAAGAAAGATTTCGTTAAGGCTAGTTCATCTGACCCAAAGAAGAATGCCATCCCCAAGAAAAGTAAAGAGGTTGTGAAAACTCACGTGATTGGTGGCTTTCATCATTGTTCCATTTGTGATTGTTCAGGACACAAGGCCGTGGAATGCCTTTTGCGATTCACTCCCAATGCCAAAGGACGTAAAAATCCTAAGGTCAAGCAAGAGTGGATTGTCAAAAGTTGCTAACCCTAGGACCCAAAAGGAATAAAGGGGACCTGCTTAAATGTCTATATTTCAGGTTCTTTGTTTCATGGCTGGATCTTCAAAAGATATAAATTATGAATGGATTCTCGATAGTGGGTGTTCAAGACACATGACTGGAGATGAATCCTTATTAGAAGATGTCCACGAAGAAAGAGGTCCCTCCCTAACATTTGGCGATAATAACAAAGGTCAAGTTGTAGCATATGGAAAGCTCAAGAAAGACAAAGTGTGCATTGAAAGAGTCTCACTCGTCGAAGGGCTCAAGCACAACTTATTATCCATATCTCAATTCTGCGACAAAGGGATAGAATTCCATTTCACTTCAACGAAATGTCTTATCAAGAATGGCAAAACTGGAGCTATCTTACTCACGGGATATCGTAAGACAAATATTTATATTATTGATTTCCATAGTATGAACTCTAGTACTAATCTTTGTTTTGTAGCAAAAAGTGTGAATGAAAATAGTTGGCTGTGGCACAAGCGCTTAAGTCACTTGAACTTCAAGTATCTATCTAAACTCAGCAGGAATAATCTTGTCAAAGGACTTCCCAAGGTTGCTGATCATCATGACAAAAAGTGCGCCGCATGTCAACTTGGCAAACAACCGAAGCAGTCATTTTCAAGCAAGTCAAATCCTTCAACTACAAGATGCTTGCAACTGCTTCACATTGATCTATTTGGACCAGTTTCCACCGCAAGTATTAGAAGAAACAAGTATACACTAGTTGTGGTGGATGATTATTCAAGATATACATGGGTGGAGATGATGATTACAAAAGATGATTGTTATGATATTCTCACTACCTTATTTCGACTGCTCCAAACCCAAAAAGAAGATGACATCGTTAGTGTTAGATCCGACAATGGAACAGAATTCAAAAACAACGGTGTTGCTCGATATTGTGAAGATCATGGGATAGATCACAACTTTTCAACCGCCGGAGTCCCTCAACAAAATGGCGTTGTTGAACGAAAGAATAGAACGTTGATTGAAGCGGAAAAGACGATGATAGCTGAAGCTAAATTGCCTAAGTACTTTTGGGAAGAAGCTATCAACACTGCATGTTTTACTCAAAATCGTTCCCTCATCAATAAACTTCACAATAAGACTCCGTATGAACTTTGGCGTGGTAGAACTCCCAATATTGCATTCTTCAAGATCTTTGGTTGCAAATGTTATATCCTCTACAACGGAAACGAACATAGATGTAAATTCGATGCCAAAGCCGACGAAGGTATTTTTGTTGGGTATGCCAAACACTCTAAAGCTTTTCGTGTTTTTAATAGAACTACATTAGTGATAGTTGAATCTGTACATGTTACATTTGATGAACATTCTCTCCTTGAGCCACATTTGGCTCCAAATGTTGCTGATGATTCTATTTAGCTAAATGATACAGGTGATCCTATTTATGTTGCTCCCACTCAAGATCAGAATCTATCAACACAAGGAAATCCATCTACATCAAATGCGCCTAATTCAATGTATAATGCGCCTGGTGAATCCTCTATTGCGCCTCACTCAAATGATGCGCCTCATGATTCCTCTCACGCGCCTATTTCTACTGCTGCATCTGGTGTAAACCCTAATTTCAATTCCGAGCCAGTTCAACCCCCAAATTTTAATGACTTTGAATCTGGTGAAGATGTACCAATTGAAGACCTTCAAGTTTCTACGACTCAACCTAACTTACCTCCTGAAATTCGTGAAGTTAGAGGTCACCCAATTGC
Organism: Campanula takesimana; assembly: GCA_026119855.1. NCBI lineage: Eukaryota > Viridiplantae > Streptophyta > Magnoliopsida > Asterales > Campanulaceae > Campanula > Campanula takesimana. Next base: position 677,472 of record JAOWBW010000804.1, on the reverse strand, counting down.
TAATATCATCGGTGATCTACAAGTTGGTGTTCGTACAAGGAGAGCTACAAACTTTGATGCTTACACTGTTTTTATCTCTCAAATTGAACCGAAGAAGGCTGACGAAGCGCTCCAAGATCCTAATTGGGTTGTTGCAATGCAAGAAGAACTCAATCAATTTGAACGATGTAAGGTTTGGACTCTAGTTCCAAGACCAAATGATCATGGAGTGATTGGTACGAAATGGGTGTTCAGAAACAAGATGGATGAAAATGGAACCATCACGAGAAACAAAGCAAGATTGGTTGCACAAGGCTATAGGCAAGAAGAAGGAATTGACTACGATGAAACTTTTGTGCCCGTAGCAAGACTTGAAGCTATCAGATTATTTCTAGCTTACGCCGCTCACAAGAACTTCAAGTTATATCAAATGGATATGAAGAGCGCGTTTCTAAATGGTGAACTCCAAGAACAAGTCTATGTTGCTCAACCACCTGGGTTTGAAGATTCACAATTTCCAAATCATGTGTACAAACTCCAGAAAGCTTTGTATGGACTGAAACAAGCACCAAGAGCATGGTATGATACACTATCAAAGTTTCTCATCAAAAAAGGCTTCACTCGCGGTAAAATCGATACAACTCTTTTCATTGCCAAACATAATGGTCATAAATTACTTGTTCAAATTTATGTTGATGATATTATATTTGGTTCTACTAATGAATTGTTGTGCAAGCGCTTTGAGAAACTAATGAAGAGCAAGTTTGAAATGAGCATGATGGGAGAACTCACATTCTTCCTCGGGCTTCAAATCAAGCAAATGAGTGAAGGCATTTTTATCAACCAAGCCAAATACACAAAGGACTTAATCAAGAAGTTTGGACTTGAGAACGCTAAATCATACGATACTCCAATGGCCACCGGCAACAAACTCGACAAAGATTTAAAAGATTCAAACTTTAAACTTGTAGGTTATTCAGATGCGGATTATGCAGCGTGCACAATTGATAGGAAAATCACTAGTGGCACTTGTCATTTCCTCGGATATCGACTTGTGTCATGGGCAAGTAAGAAACAAGCTTCTGTATCTGTTTCAACAACTGAAGCCGAATATATCGCTGCGGGAAGTTGTTGTTGTCAAATACTCTGGATGAAGCAGCAATTGGTGGACTATGATATCATCGAAGAAAATTGTCCCATCTACTGCGACAATACATCAACAATTGCGGTTTCTGAAAATCCTGTCATGCACTCAAAGACCAAGCACATCGACATCAAATATCACTTCCTCAAAGACCACGTGGAGAAAGGCAATATTCATTTGGAACACGTGGGAACCGACTATCAAATCGCCGACATTCTAACGAAAGCACTCGACGCGAAACGGTTCATGTTTTTGAGAGGTGAAATGGGTATGCTTGAACTCAACTAAATTCAATATAGTTTTGTCAATACTAATGATTTTATGTTGTGTTGAGTTATGAGTATATTAGGTACAAATGTTAAATCAATTTTTCAAAGTTTCAAGGAAACTATGCGCCATCTATGCGCCTTACTAACTGCGCGCCCATCTCTCATTTTCCGCGCGCTCAATATCTGCGCGCCTATCAACTAATGCGCGCCTAGCATCCAATGCGCTTCAAACATTTATGCGCCCTCATATCTGCGCGCCTTGATGAGCAATGCGCCTTGATAAGTAATGCGCCCCTTCATACGCGCATTAACTTTTGAGGCTCAATCAATTATCAAATTTAATTTCAATGATTGAACGTATTAAATACACAAGTACCAGGTATGTTTATTCTATTCATTTATTATAGGAATCTATGTCTTTTGACATTCCTTTAATTGTTCAAGGGTACTTGTGCAATTAAATTTTTCCCTCGTTTTACGTTTTTCGAAAAATTTTATTTTCTGGGGATATATTTCTTGCACCTCAAACTTACACAAAAATAGATGTTTTTGGTGTTTGTGCAAAAATTAGTCAAAATTGCTCTTACACTTAAAGGGAAAGTGGAGCAGTTTTTCTTTTACTCAAAATTTCACATCATGACATCTTTGTGTCATTCAGCATTTATTGCCCATCATCTCCCAAAAATCCCTCATAAATGCGCTGTGCACATCTGTCATAATGAGCCGATTTTTCAAAATCTCTCATTAATGCACATCTCTTCAACTTCCCATCTTTTTAAATTTTAACCCTATTATTTCCTTATCTGTCCAAAATTTTAAATCATAACCTATATATACACTCCTAACCCTAACCCTTCTCTTTCCTTCTTCATCATTACCTACACCCCCTCCTCTTCCAACTCTTTCTGCTCCCTCTCGTCTCTCTCGCTCACACTTTTATTCATCTTTTCATTTTCTCATCGCTATATATACAACTGTTATGGGTCCTAAGAGAACTACAAAATCTACCCAAGACGAAATGGTATGAATTCTAACTCTTAAACTCTTAATTTTCGTTTTTTTTTTTTTTTTTTTTAAACCGACATTGAACTTTCTTTGTTTAATCTTGTTTCGGTGATCCGTTTTCAAAATCGTTTGTTAGGTTATGTTCGTTTTGTGATTTCGAGTCTTTATAACTAACTTTTTCAACGATCAATTCGCTATTTGGTGCGAATCTGAAAAATCACCATTTTCGACTTTTCGGATCTTTGAATCCATTTTTTTTGATTCGTTGTTGATTTTTACTTGTTTTGATTTTCATATTTGTTATCCTTGTCTTCGTGCGGTCATTTTGATATATTGTATGCTTGATTTGGTGAAGTTTCATAAATTATGTGTTCTTGGTGTTCTTGGTGTTCTTCGAGCACTCAAGGCATGTTCTTCGTGTTCTTCATTATTTTTGCTTGACTTGGGTTTCATAAATTTCAAAACTTGTTTTTCAAAATTTTCACGTTTTGATTCTGAAAACTTGCATATGAATGACTGTCATGTGTTTGTGTTCGTTTATGTGTTTACATACTAAGTATGAATTTCACATAGTCATGCGCCTAAATATAATTTTATGCGCCTCATATACTTATGCGCCTCTAGTTATTTTGCGCCTCATTATCTTATGCGCCTTATAACTACATGAGCCTAAATATCTCATGCGCTTAAAATCTATACTTAGTCAAATTTCTATGTTTAATTTTTTCTTAGTATTTCATAGAACCATAAATATGCGCCTTGTATTTCTCTGCGCCTCATAAATTTCATGCACCTACCATAATTATGCGCCTAGATTCATTGTGCTCTCTTTGTGCCTATGACTCTTTGCGCCTAATTATTCTATGCGCCTCAAATTTCATGCGCCTGGTATACACTTTGCTTATTTATGCTTCTATGCGCCTGATTCACACTAATTCCTTTCAATGTTTAATTTTTCAGGATCTATCTAACTTCAGACCTGGTGAAACATTTGATTTAAACGAGCTATCTGCTGATCCTATGGGTGTCGAAGTTATGGAATATATCAGACTGGCTGGACTTCTCCCTTTATTCACTCTGGAGCAACCTTTCTACTCTCCGCTCCTCGTTGATGAATTTTTCTCTACAGCAGAATTTGTGGAAATTCCAACAGACGTTGAAGGGATGGTGCGCTATCGCATTCGCGCCGTAGTTCAAGATGTTGAGATAACCATGTCTGCAGGCACTATAAAGAACATTGTCAACTTCAACAAAACTGGCCCCTTGAGTGTAGCTGGCAAAATCAATTCTTATTCAGCTGCCGCTCAAAACATTATGACGCGTACTCTTCTTCGTATCCCTACTCTTCAAAACAATATCAAAACGGTGGAAATTAGAGATGGTGGTGACTTACTGGCGCATATTGCGCATCTGGTTGGCACTTCCATTATCTTCAAAACTGGAAATGTCAACAGATTTACTATGGAGCAGTGGGAATTCACAGCTGCTATTATGGCAAAGACCATCCTCAACTGGCCTCAGATCTTATTTACTAATCTTCAGGACCAGATTGACAAGTACAATAAAAACAAAGCTGACGGCAAGACGAAGTTCAAGACTCACTGCCGTATTCTCACCAAAATCTTGCTATCCTACCCTGCGCTTGCTAATTTCCTTGCTCAGAACCCAGCCTACCAGACCACTGATGTCCCTATTTTTGGTAAGGACAGTTTAGTGATGAAAATGCGCAGAAAGCGCATGGCCAAGCGCGCGCCAAGGGTGAAAGGAGCTCAGTTGGTAGATGAAGCCACTGATTCTGATGAAGAAGCAGCTGGCGCAGATGGTGAAGAAGAAGCTACAGTAGCGCCACGCGCAGAATCTGGCGTAGTTAAAGGCAAAGGGATTGCTGAAGAACCAAGCAGACCTGCTAAGTGCCCCAAAACCGACACTGAAGAAGAAAAGGAGCTGAAACGCGCTAAAGAAGCCAGTAGACTGGAAGGCGCAAAGGCGCAGGGTCTAGCGCTGATGCACGCGCGCCTGCTCCTGATGCGCGTCCAACTGTCCATGCGCCTCCATCTTCTGATCGACAACAAGTCAGAGATAAAATCTCTGCAGATTTATTTGGTGAAGATATTGAGGATCAACCTCAGGGGGAGCGAGAACCTTTAAGGCGCAAACCATCTTCTGTGCGCCCAAAGGCTCCTGCGCCTCATCCTGAAGAAATTTCTTCAAGTGCAGAATATATTCCATCTCCTCCCCGCGCTCCTACTCCGCGCCCCTCTACTCCTGCGCCTTCTCCTCCCACTCCTGATATGAGTGTGGTTATTTCTCTTTTGAAGCAACTCCAGCAAGGTCAATCTCAAATGAACTCACAATTAGAGCTTCACACTTCAATGCTTACCCAGCAGGCTGATGAGATTGCTGCCATTAAGGGGGAGATAAAGCGCATAGATGCCAACATCAAGGACAAACACTTCCTGACCCCTCAACAGTGGAATGATGCAATTGATCAGATGAACGATTTATTCAAAGGTACTCTTGCTTCTCTTCACGAGCGAATTAGCGCTGGCATCCAACTCACCGATGGCCAAGATTTTATAAACGCTATAAAGGAAGTAGAGTTGAACATAGCGGGGGATATAAGGAAACTGTTTGAGATGGTGGCTGGAGATAGCCATAAGTTATTGAGCGTTGTTGATAAGCTCAACGAAGTTAAGGATGAGCTACAAATCCTGGGACTATCTGTATATGGCGCAGAACCAAATGATGAACCCAGTGCTGCTCCAATTGCTCCTAATTCACATGCGCCTGGATCTCATGCGCCCTCTTCCAGCCCTCTCCTGCTCCTAGCGCGCCTGTTGACATTAATTCCCTGCTTTCAAAGATTTAAGTCTTGAAGGAGTTAGTTGTCACCCACTTCAACGCTGCACACTCCAGCGCAGACAGGCGCTCAGATAGGATTTCCTCTGACATTGTTTCAGCGCAGGCTGCTATTGAAGCAAACTTTCAGAACGTTGCTGAAAACGTCGCTCAACAGCAAGCCATTACTCAATGCACCATTGATGAATATCAAAACATCAATGTTGGTCATTTGCGCTACCTCAGAGACGGCGTCACGGACACTCATGGTTTAGTGAACCGCGCCTATGAACTTTCCAAACAAATCCAGCGCTCCGTTTCTGAAATTGAAGAAGGATTGAAGGAAGACGACGCGCCTCCTAATCCTTAGTTTTCTTTGATTGTAAGTTAGAATTTTTTGTTAGTAAAACCCCTTTTGAAGATAGTGATTTTAGTGCTTACTTGTTTAGCACATCTTTTGTCTTTGTTCTATTCAAAACTTGTAATCTGTAACTCCTACCTTCCAAGTTTTAATGAGAACAATGCATCACTTATTATCAAACTTTGTTCACTCAAACTCCTTGTTTGTAGAACATTGAATATTGTTTAAATTCATGCATCATATTGAATTGTTTCATATTTTCATGCATTGAGTTTAAACTTGGCTTAAACACTTTTCAAAACTAAAATTCATACATCATTTTGAATGTGATAAACTGTTGTTTCTATCTTTCCATATGTAATTCTTTATTCTTAATGGAATAGATTAGAAATCTATATTTTGGACTAGTGTGTGCATTAACTTGAGACATGATTTACCAATTTCATTCATTTGGATATGTTTTTATCAAGTATAATGTTTGTCATTGATATAGTAGGTAATGGCATCAATCAAATAGGGGGAGATTGTTGGGTATGCCCACATATATCTCAGTTTTAATGTAATAGGATTTATTAGATTTGATTGATCCATCACCTAAGTTTTATTTCATGGACTTTAGACCCACATGTAAGAAGTATTTATACTTCATTTTTTAGGTTGTCCATTGTATAGAATAGGCTTAGAAACAGGGCAAGAAGATCAAGATTCAAGAAAAATCACATTCTGAGTTTGAGCCAAGTGACCATGCGCCTATGCGCCATGTACCTATATGCGCCATGCGCTTCATTTGCTCACGCGCTACTCATACGCGCCTGTGAAATTATATGCGCCTCTTGATCACGCGCAGCAACCATGCACCTAGATTATAGCTCATGCGCCTCTAATGTTTTTAATGCGCCATGCGCTCCTCTGGCTCTCGCGCCTCAAAGTGTTTATTCAACACTCAGTGATTTATTGAAGACTCAAAGACTTGAAGAGAATTCAAATTACGCCAATGATCCAACGGTGGTTAAAAGATGCATATGGGCCTAATCTATTGACACGTGTCCATAACGGTCATATTTATGTTGAGTGTCAAAGTGGCCATAATATTCGCATGCTCCAATCAACGAGTGACAGCACATCTTATCCACAAGGATTTCCAACGGCTAGTTTTTTTGAAGTTCACTATAAATACCCCATAACTTCAACATTTTGAAGTTGCTGAGTTTTGCTAAGAATTTCAAGAATTTCTCTCTCAAAGCATTTGTTGAAGATTTGAAGATTGCCTTCGTTTTTCCAGATTTCCTCAAGAACATCTTCATACCTTCATCCTTAGCCCAGATCTTCAAGCTATAACACTTTAGTTTCATTGTGTTCTAAATCATAAAGATCTAAAGAGCCTTGATACTAAATTCACACACGCACCTCTTTAAGTTTGATCACTTAGATCCATCTTTTAGAGATACACCGGTTATTGTTTTGGATTTGTTCATTCATAGAATATTAGATCTTGAGTTAGTGTAGAAGCTCAAAAGTTGTAATTTGTAACACTCACTCATTATATAAGATCTCCATTAGAAATCCAAGACTAACCATCTTGGTAGAGGATGTAGATCTTTCATTGATCGAACCTCTCCAAATAGCTTGTGTTATTATCTTGTCATTTACTTTCAAGTTATTATCTTCACTCACTATTTGCTTGTTTACTCATTGTAGATTGTTTGATCTGAATTGTGTTGTATTGTTATTTCATTTGCCTTAGTTCTTTATTTCAACCACTTTGAGCCAAAATACTTAGAGTGTGTGTGCGCCCCTTTATCATATTTTGCGCCTATTTTCATTACTAAATTCCGCTGTGCATTTCACTCACTCACTTAGGCGCATTTCATAACGCTTACTTGATAAAGTGCGCATTTGCAATTGAGTTTATCAAGGGTACGAAAAGATTATTAAAACAGCTATTCACCCCCCCCCTCTAGATATTTTCCATACCCTTGTTGCCCTTTGGGACCAACATCAACAAAGTCAAACCCTGTTGCATACTCTGTTAACATCCCCATCTTCATCCCCAACCCTAACCCTTAAAATCCAACCTAGATTCAACATCCCTCCGGCCACACCATCCTCTCCAACCACCACCCCAACGCCTTCTTGCTTTCCACTAGAGACCTAATTGGGAATCATGAAAATAGCCTAAATTGTACCTTGGTAAGACTGAAAATTGCCGGAATCGTACCTTGCTGACAACCAATACCCCTCGTTCCAACCAACTTCGACCAAATCGTGGCAGTACCTATAGAGAAAAAGAGCTAGATTTCACGGATCCAAGTAGAAGTAGAGAGAAATTGGGGATTTCGTTCATCAATTGGGTTTTCGAATTAGAGGAAGAAAGAAAGCAGAGACGACGAACTAATAGAAATAGATGACGACGGGTAAGGTAATCGCCGGCGCGAGGCATTGTTCGCTCGTCGGCGATGGAAAACGGCGATGACGATGAACAAAGAGAGAGAGCGAGAGCGATGATGAAGACGTGTTTGAGTTATTTAGGTATGATTACGTTAGGTTAGTCATTTTAATTTTAGAAATTTCAATTCACCTCCTTAAATTGGAAATCAACATCAATTTAAACCTTTTAAGTTTCAAAAATTTCACTAAAACCCTTACTAACTAATATCATTACAAACCCATCCATTTTGACGATCACGTGCTCGGCACATGACACTTAACTAACTTTTCTAACGATTTCTGTCAAAAAGGCCTTAATTGGCGAAAAATTTAGATATTGAGCCCTGATCTAGCGAAAAAAAACACAGGCCCTTTTAGACGCACCCCCTGGAGTTCAGGCCCTAAATTGTCATTAACCCATTAATCTAATAGCTATATTAAATAGGGTTAATGACAATTTAGACCCTAAAGTGATATACCACCCTCCCAAACAGACCCTGATGTTTTTTTACGCCAGATCAGACCTTAATATGAAAAATACTCGCCAGTTAGGGCCTTTTTTACGGTTTTCGTTAGAAATCTTGTTAAATACACATGTGCCAAGCACGTGATTAACATATTGACTTATTTTAATTGCTATTAAATTTGTAGGGGTTATAAATGACATGTTCTAAAAATAAGGGGATGGGATGAAACAATAAAAAATTAGTAAATATATATCTTATCTTCTTCTTCCTCCTCCCGTCAATCTCTCTGTAAAACTCTCTCTCTCTCTCTAGAAATTTGTGTCGCCCCATCCTCCCGTTGTTCGTTCTTCCCCGTCGCTCTACTTCCCTTCTTCTTGTACGTCTCCCCACTCTCTTCATCTCTCTTCTTTCTCCACTTCTTAATTGAACCCAGAAATCAGACACCCCATCCTTCTCCAATGATCTTCGGCAAAGAAAAAACCCAAAAGTCCAAATCCAAACCTTAAATTGAAACACCTAATTTCGCCTCCCACCTCCACATGCTCTATGTTCTTCTCGTAAAAATTTCAGAAACCCTTGTTTCTTTACTCTTCTATCAAATTGATTCAATGTTTGTAGAAGGTTGTGGCTCGTTCGATTTCTTCATGTTGTCTTGTGATTCACTGGAATGTCGTTGAAATCCATCATTTTTCTTTGTTATTTAGGAAAATATATTAGATTTGTGTTTAATTTAATTTTTCTTTTGATTTCTATATAGATGTTGTTTGATTTGTTGGGTTTTCTAAATGAAAAAAATACTAAATTGTTAGTTGATTTTGTTTGTGACGCTGGTGGTGTGATGGTTGTAGTGATTCGATGGTGGTTATGGAGGTTGCAGCTGGCGGAGATGGTGCAACGTGGTGGTAGGACACGGTGGTTTATGATCAAGGTTTGAGTTACAGAGTGAATAACCATTTGATTTTGTTAGTATTTTTGATTCACAAGCTTCGATTGTTGGTTTTATGAGTGATGATGGCTGGTTAGTTGTGTGTTTCTGATAGAGGTAAAGGGGCGGTGACCGACGTGAGGGACGGTTACCGACGCTGTTGAAGATGATGGTGGCTGCCGTTTGAAGATGATGGTAACATACAGACATCTAACACCAATTCCCAATTTTTATTTTTGTTAAAAATAATTAAAAATTATTTGGATAAGGCATTTGCTAAAAATATACTATTACATATACTCATTTGTCTCAAAAATTTATATAAGTATTGATTAAAAAAAATGGAAGTAAGAATTACATACATTCCTCAAATAATTAAGTTATTATATTATTTTTTTTTTCTTTCATAGTTATTAGATTTTTTCTAATAAAAATTAATTCCATTATTTAGAATAAAATTACTTTTTTTCTACCATTTTTAATAGGTGCACAAATATTGGTAAATTTTTATTTTGAAATGATAATTGTTTTGATCTCCAACCCTACTAAATTTGAAATTTTCATTAATCCCCTTAACAGAAATATCAACTTCAAACTACCTAATTCCGTTAGTCACGTGCATGACACATGCTACTTAACTGACTTTTCTAATAAAAACCATCAAAAAAGCCCTAACTGACGAGTATTTTTCACATTAAGGTCTGATCTGGCGGAAAAAAACATCAGGGTCCGTTTGGTAGGGTGGTATATCACTTTAGGGTCTAAATTGTCGTTAACCATGTTAAATATAAAAGGATTTAGATTAGTTTTTAAATAATAAATTTAAAATAAAGAAAATTATAAATAAATTTAAATTTTATTCTATGAACATAATAAATACATTCACCAAATTTGAAACAACATAAAGTAATTATTAATATTTACAAAAAATATATATATATATATATTTATTCCCATCCACCATAGCCACCACCGTTCACCACCATCCAACACCTCCACCACTTAGAACCACCATAGCTACCACCGGCCGCCACCATCCACCTGTTGTAACCACCACAACCACCACCGAAAATTAACAGAAAAATCAACCCAACAAAATCAAACACACACTCACACACGAACTGAAACAGATATTTTCAATCAAACACAGAATGTGTAAAAATTCACCGGAATCTGCAAGTTCAAGATGAGGCCGAAATATACGCCGGAAAATTGAACACAAAAACGCACTCACGCACTCTCCCACAAACTGATAAAAAAATCGAACACAGAGATGCACCGATCCAAATCTAGATATAGATCTAAATCTGAATCTTGAGAGAGAGAGAGAGAGAGAGAGAGAGAGAGAGGTGGATCAGAGGGAGGTAGAAAGAGAAATTGTGAGGCTGTGTGTGTGTGCTTGCAGACAAGGAGGGGTTCACCTGTGAGAGGGTTGGCTGGAGACGAAGGAGACAGCCGGAGAACAGAGGTGGATCAGAGGTTTTTTCCAGCGTCAGTGGCCGGAGTTGGATGAAAAGGGGGAATAGGAGGAGTCGCCAGAGGTGGGGAAGGGAAAAGTTCATCGGAGATAGGAGGGAAAAGTTCGCCGGAGTAGGGGTGATGGTCGATGGCGTTGGGCAGAAGAGAGGAGAGGAAGAAGATGCGTCGGAATGAGAGAGGGAGAGGAAGAGATGCGTCAAAGGGGAGAGGAGGGGTAGGGTTTTGTTTTGGATTTAACCCTTCAAATTTTAAAATTTACAGTTTGACCCTTTTTGACAAATTTTCATTTCAATTTCATCCAAATTTATGATCACGTGCGAGGCACATGAGATTTAATTGATAATTACTTATTTTATTATATACTCCCTCCGTCTCACTTTGACACTTATTTCTATTTTGGTCCGTCCAATCTCTCTTGACACTTCCCAAATAGCATATTTTTTATAATTTTGTATTCACTCTACCCCACCAGTCATTCTCTCTATTCATTTACCGCCACTCAATTTATTCAACCAACACTACTATTTACCCCACTCATTCTCTCTCTTCATTTTCTACCACACATTTTTCTTATTTTATTATTTTTCCTTAGTTATTGTGCCCACCTCTTGGGTGTCAAATGAGGTGGGACGGAGGGAGTACTTGATTGTTTAGAAAAATTATTATTTTTTTAGAAAAAATATTTATTTCATTTTTAAACCTTTTGAGTTTCAAAAATTTTACTAAAGCCCTTACTAACTAATATCATTACAAATCCATCCATTTAGTCGATCACGTGCCATGCACACTGCACTTAACTGACTTTTCTAATGATTTTCGTCAAAAAGCCCTTAACTGACGAAAATTTCACATTTGAAGCCCTGAACTAGAGAAAAAAAACTTCGGGCCCTTGATAGACGACCCCCCTTGAGTTCGGGCCCTAAATTGTCATTAACCCAATTTAAATTGCCCAATTTACCCTCAGTCAAAAGTCACGTGCACCGTACATGTCGACTTAACGGTGGAAATTGACAGAAAACGTGAGAAAGCCCTTAATTGCCAAAAAAAAAATAAAAAATTTGAAGCCCTGATCTAGCGGGAAAAAAACTGAGGCCCCTTTTAGACGCACCCCCTGGAGTTCAGGCCCTAAATTATCATTAACCCTATAATAAATGAATGTAACTTTTTTTTCTCAATTGTAACACTTTTTTAGGGTTTTACATTCAATTGAAATACAAAACTACTTATATACATGAATTTTCACTCTATTTTTAAAGAAAAAAAGTAACATTTACTCTATAAAACTGTTACATTCATCTATATATTATATTAAAATCATATATGCATTGTGTTACACTTCAATTATTAATTTTTCTAACCACAAAAACTATTTATATTATTTTACGAAAATACTGTTACATCTTATAATAAAGTGTTACTTTTTTAAGACCAAACTGTTACTTTCTTCATAAAATGTGTTGCATTTTTTGACGACGAGCAGCTCAAATTTTTTTGTGTTAAAAAGTATGTTTTAAAAAAAAAAAATCAAACCATATCATGACCTATCTAGTTTTGTTCGTCTCGTTGAGACAAACACAACGATATTTTGAAAAAAAAAAAATTTGACTTCAAAATCTCAAGATATAACATTTTAAAGTTATTGTGGATTTTTTTTTAAATGGAGGATGCGTGGCGCAAGCTGGAAGGATGGAGGAGTTGACTGGGTGGTTAGAGCGCTGGAGCAGGCGTGGGTGGGTTTTGACCCATGGAGGATCCATCTCACATGGTGAGACGGTCTCACATGAGTTTTTGCCAAATAATTACTATCACTTTTTTAATTTCAAAAGATAAAATAAAATTTTATATTATGAGAAGTCTTATTAAAATGGGGTAATGACAATTTAGGGTTTAAAGTTTGGGGGTGTGCCAATAGGGGACTGATGTATCAATTTTATCAATTTAGGGTTCAAAGTCGACAACGTTAGTCATTTAAGGAATTTTGGACTTAGTTGCAAATAAAATTCAGTTATGTAACAGAAGCACTTAACTGGAGTTTGTTTTGGATGTTTGTCTGAACTTTGTGTCATTTCACACACCCTTATACAATTGACCCTTAATTGTCATTTAATCTTATAATTATATTTTTGAATAATTTTAATTAACTCAAAAAATACTAATAAATAAAAAAAATTAAGTGGTTTTTTTTTGGAACCACAAAAAATGAAGTTATAAACAAGTGAAGTTATTAATAAAATTTAAAAATAAAAAAGTAAAATAAAATAATTTGAATACTAAAATTAATAATGAAACAATACTATCCACCACCACCTGAAAAACCAAAATACTCCCTCCGTTCTAGCAGAAGTGAAACTAGTGGTCAAATTGACTAAACTTTGACCAACAATTTAAATATAATATAATGATCATAATGAAAATTTAAAAAGTGTTATTGTATCACCATTTATAATATTTTCAATAACAATTTTTAAATTTTCACTAGGATCATTATATTATATATATAGATTGTTGGTCAAGGTTTAGTCAGTTTGACCACTAGTGCCACTTCAAACTAAAACTTAGTTGCAAAACAATAGTCATTATTGTTAAAAAGAAGTATATTATATAAAAAAAATTAAAATCCCTCATTCTAAAATTCGAAAATAAATAACATCAAATATTAAACATTAGCAATCTCATTTTATTTCATTAAGTGTATTGTAGTTTGATTTATGTAATTACATGAATAAACTCAAATAATCTCATCTATATTCAACGTATTATATATATATATATATATATATATATATATATATTCAACGTATTTGTGGTTTTTGTGTAAAATTGCAATGAAAGGAGAAAGGAGAAAGGAGAAACCTTGTTAATGAAACTACAAAATTTGTGTTCAAGTAATTTTTCATAAGACCTATTACATTATTAGATTAATTTCTATTTTTTTCAGTTGATTTGACAAACTTATTTATTCGTGCATTTAAGCACGGGTGTATGACTGGTTATATATGCTATGCATACTTTTTTTCTTTATTTTCTCACTAAACTTAAACAGGAAATTAATCATTTTGATCATACTTGCTAGCTAACGATCCAAATATTGTATGCTTTATTGTCAAAACAACTTTCAAAACTACTCACAATGGCTTAAATTCTCTCAAATTTTCCTAAAAATATCAAAATCTTTTAGAAGTTATTATTCACATGGGTTTATTTTTAGATACCGCAAATTATTATATTTATGAGTGTGTGATATACTAATATATATTAAAAAAAATTAAATACATTCAATAACAAATATATCCATAATTTCATAAGTTTCAAAATATTTTTGTTAGTATTATTTTAATTCTAAGAATATGTGACAAGCGAAAAAATGGTTTAGCGTGTTTCCGAATGCTAGTTTTTGTGAACGAAATTATGCCCAACCAATATAAATGCTATTTGGAGTTCATAATAAAAGTTTTGCCATTTGAAATGCCATATTACCGTATGGCATGCTCATTCGCGATGAGTTTATCGTGATAACTCTCAAGCTCTATGCGGTTTCCTCTTATTTTATTTCGCGTCTCTATGCGGTTTCCTCTTATTTTATTTCGCTTGATTAAATATGCATTCGGCTTAATTAAATATGCATGCATGCAATATTATAAGTTATCACTACCCTACGTTTTGTTAGCTATATGTCAACCACACGTATAAAGATACTTTGTGCATAAAGTGACTGGAGATAAATTACACAATCACACTACCCACTTTCTCTTCAAGAAAACTACAAATTATGACGCGACCCGAGTCCCGAGGTCCTATATGGTACCTCGAACCAGGTGCGTGAACTCTGCTATAAAACCAACATTTTTACCATAAACCTGTATAATGTATACTATATCCACAACATCGGCTACACAAAAGCCGGAACCATACTACACCAATACCAACAAACAACACCTCAACAAGCTTTTAGCTCGGAGACAACTTTACGCATGCGAAAGAAAGAACGGCTAATATATACACACGGTTGTGCTAAAGTCCACAGTCTAATTACAAGCACCATACGTTCTACCCAAAAGACAACAGTATTTACATAACACTATACAACCACGGCCTCGCCAAAAGCGACATATTAAACACTACAAACAACTACCCCAAAAGAAAAACTACCTG
The DNA here is from genome assembly GCA_026119855.1 of Campanula takesimana. Classification (NCBI taxonomy): domain Eukaryota; kingdom Viridiplantae; phylum Streptophyta; class Magnoliopsida; order Asterales; family Campanulaceae; genus Campanula; species Campanula takesimana. The sequence goes on along the minus strand of JAOWBW010000804.1, from coordinate 662,426 downwards.
AGGTTCCTCACCGGCCTACGAACTCAACGATGTGCCTCCCCAACCTCACTGCGATCTAAGGAAAACAACAAGAAATTAAGGGGTGAGTCGAAACTCAATAAGTTACTAAATGCAGTGATATGACATGTTATCATGCATATAACAATATAACAACGAAACGGTAACCATTCTTAATAAGTAATGCTCTAATCATTAAAAAGATAGCATATAACATGACAAACAATCTCAACTCTTCAAACATCACATAATAGCTGAAGTAAACACATTACAAAGGATAGGGGATCAGGAAAACCCTCTGATTATCTTCAATGCACACCTTATTCCTCCTCTCGTACATGTGTTGTATGTGCGGCATCCACATGTGATATGTGTCGTAAGATTGTAGCACTCAATTGTGAACCGGTATTCGTATTCACGCCACGTGACGTGCTGGCCCCTACAGCCCAGAAACTAGCCACGGGAAACTAGCTTGCCAAAGTTACGCTATTGCTATAACAGTGGGGCTATAAACCCCAACAGTGGTCATCGGAGGGGAAAGGTCACAGATGTATAGACCCACGTTTATTACTTAGCCCCAGCTCTCGCAATAACCGTACATCTATACACCCCCAAACACGTACGCCAACGCATAAGTAGATGTTTACTTGTCCTAAACCAATTCAACTAGGCCCAAAAGTAGTGGCATTTTTCATAATTCACATGAGCAACTGTATCATATCACTCAACAACATGTAACCATACGCAAATATCCATCAACCATATGCAAATATCCATCAACCATATGGCACATAAAGTGTCCATTATAACATAACCAATCCAAATATGAGCCCATAAATATTAGACCCAAATAAGTAGTAGTGCAGGTCATATTGTACCTCCTCACCGTTACTTAACACGCGTATAATCACAATTATAATTTGATCTCTCCTAATTTAGTCTAGGAACTTATTCATGGTACGAGGTAATTTTATTGCGCCCTATACGACTCCGTCGAGTCTTTTACTAATTTTGGGTCATAATTACTAGTTATAGTACCGCCACTGCACCGTCTCAAAATTATTATTACTAGCAACAATTCTAATCATGTAGCTCCATTTAACTAATTAACATGTATATAAAATAACATATTAACAAAGATAACAAACACCACAATTACTATTCACAATTTCATATTTGACAATACAAGTATCATTTATGAGTAAACTACTTTTCCGCCCCTCGTACTATGGCCCCAACATCAATTTGACACTCGTACTATTGAAACAACAAATGTATGATGCGTACTATAGTTTTATTAGCAAAATTAACCAATTTACTATTCAGTCGTTAACTTTTTTTAACACACGTTATTTTTTTAACGAGCATTAATTTATAACTAACTTTTGTTATCTCCATCAAAACCAAATCGCATATGTAAAAATCGAATTCCGACTTCATTAACTGTTGGATCGTCGTGAAACTTCTGGGCTTTGGTCGCATCCCCTAGGCGCACATGATGACCGTTGGGATCTTCCAAATAATTGCCGAGAGGGAGAAATGGCCGGCAGCGAAAACTGCGAAAATCTCCAAAAATTCGCTATATTAAAAATCAATTCCCGCTTCTTAACCGTTGGATCGTCGTCAAATTTCTGGGGTATGTTCGCATCACTCAGGCGCTCATATTGACCGTTGGGATCAGTAAAATAATCAGCGGTGACGGAGATATGGCCGACGGCGCAAATCCGGCGAAAAACTCAAAAATCGCCCCAAAAGTTAGTTTTGTTAAAATAAATTAATGCCCGTTAAAAAATAATGTTCGTTAAAAAAAGTTAACAATGAATAGTAAATTGTTTAATTTTGCTAATAAAACTATAGTACGCATCATACATTTGTTGTTTCAATAGTACGAGTGTCAATTGATGTTGGGGCCATAGTAGCGAGGGGCGGAAAAGTAGTTTACTCCATCATTTATAGCATTTATGCACAATACTGTTAATATAATTAACTGGGGAAGTAGTAACTTACCTACTAAAAATATCTTTTAATCGGATACAATTGATATACTTGACTCTGAGAGTGTTGCAGCGAAGTCGATTCGTCAAACAGAAGTAGAAATCGTGAACCACACAAGGTTATAATCCAAGTGATATGTATTAGATCAATCATATTTAAGCCTTGGTCACTCTTTGCATATGTTAGTCTAGTAAAGGAGGCTAGTTCTATTAATTTTATAATATTATCATCATCACCGACTCATTCCATGGAGTGATTTAAAATAAGGGCTAGTCTTGTTAAGTTTTTTTTTTTGTTTTTTTTTATGACACAAAAGAAAACCTTGATCCATGTGAGTTTATAAGGGCCAATCACAGGCAACTTAGTCAAATTTGCAAGCAACAATAATATGCTATATAGTAAAATAATAATATTATAATATACTTATATTGGAAAAAAAAACAAAAAAACATTGTTTACTCTAGCCCAATTATCGGTCAATGCATAAGTTTCATCAAATGAGGCGACAAGTTCTATTGGGTGGTCAAATAAGTCAAACTACTAGAACTGACGTAATTGGTTGAAACTTAATCACCAATAACAGATTTTATAGGACTATCTACTAACCCAACTTTAATGAATAAAATATACCTTAAAAAAAGCTCTAGATGTCTAGTTCATTCAGCTTCTTTCGAATTTGAATTTCGAATTTTCTACAAAAAGTTATGACCATTTTAATACAAAGTGTCAAAGATGGCCGAAAATCATAGTTTCAACTCATATTTATATTTTTGTGGATAACGTTTTATTTTTAAATATCAAAATTACATAGAATATATAAACACATATTTATGTCGAAGTATATAATATAACATAAGCAAATCAAAATAAACAAATAACATATATTCATGCTCATCTATATCTATATAATTATAAAAGCAAAAACATTTCAAGCCTTCTCATTAAGCCACGTGGAATTATAACGTGGAAATCCACGTGGCATTATTCTATAGGAAAATGTATATAATATTTATTTCAGGAAATGATTTAGTTTTTTAAAACTGATTTTTTTTTAAATCAAATATTTTCTGAGCTTTAATTACGAAAACATGATTACTTATTTAGTAGGCTAAAGATATGGATATCTTAAATTAAAATATTAGAAATTATAATCATTCAGTTAGTTGAATTTTAAGATATGGCTAAAGATAAGAAATGTGATGTAGTAGTATATCTCGGTGAAGAAAATCGAGCCACATATTTTGCAAAAATAAAAATAAAAATAAAAATAAAAATAAAAATGAAGGATTCTATTAATAAAGTATGTTGATGTTTTAAATTACTAATTGATGCGGACACTAACGCGTTGAAGTTTTGGGAGTAATTTCAGCGAGTGCGCCGAAACCGTCATACTTTTGACTCCGGATGAACCGCGGAACGCACCGCATATCAAATCGAACGTCGGAGCGAGACGGACAAAAAGTCGTTATCTTAATTTGGACGTAGATGTTGTCAACTTTGCATGCATATTCATTTTTATATGAGAATTCGTATTTTTTTGTTATTTAGTGAAAAAAAATTAAAGTTAATATTAATAGTAAAAATCTACACATCTATATAATATAAAAAGCAAAAACATTTCAAGCCTTCTCATTAAGCCACGTGGAATTATGACGTGGAAATCCACGTGGCATTATTCTATAGGAAAATGTATATAATATTTATTTCAGGAAATGATTTAGTTTTTTAAAACTGATTTTTTTTTAAATCAAATATTTTCTGAGCTTAAATTACGAAAACATGATTACTTATTTTAGTAGGCTAAAGATAATGGATATCTTAAATTAAAATATTAGAAATTATAATCATTCAGTTAGTTGAATTTTAAGATATGGCTAAAGATAAGAAATGTGATGTAGCAGTATTCTCGGTGAAGAAAATCGAGCCACATATTTTGCAAAAAATAAAAATAAAAATAAAAATGAAGGATTCTATAAATAAAGTATGTTTGATGTTTTAAATTACTAATTGATGCGGACACTAACGCGTTGAAGTTTTTGTAGTAATTTCAGCGAGTGCGCCGAAACCGTCATAACTTTTGACTCCGGATGAACCGCGGAACGCACCGCATATCAAATCGAACGTCGGAGCGAGACGGACAAAAGTCGTTATCTTTAATTTGGACGTAGATGTTGTCAACTTTGCATGCATATTCATTTTTATATGAGAATTTGTATTTTTTTGTTATTTTAGTGAAAAAAATTAAAGTTAATAATTAATGGTAAAAATCTACACATCTATATAATATATTAAAGCAAAACATTTCAAGCCTTCTCATTAAGCCACGTGGAATTATGACGTGGAATCCACGTGGCATTATTCTATAGGAAAATGTATATAATACTTATTTCAGAAATGATTTAGTTTTTTAAAACTGATTTTTTTTTTTAAATCAAATATTTTTCTGAGCTTAATTACGAAAAACATGATTACTTATTTTAGTAGGCTAAAGATAATGGATATCTTAAATTAAAATATTAGAAATTATAATCATTCAGTTAGTTTAATTTTAAGATATGGCTAAAGATAAGAAATGTGATGTAGCAGTATATCTCGGTGAAGAAAATCGAGCCACATATTTTGCAAAATAAATAAAAATAAAAATAAAAATAAAAATGAAGGATTCTATAATAAAGTATGTTTGATGTTTTAAATTACTAATTGATGCGGACACTAACGCGTTGAAGTTTTTGGAGTAATTTCAGCGAGTGCGCCGAAACCGTCATAACTTTTGACTCCGGATGAACCGCGGAACGCACCGCATATCAAATCGAACGTCGGAGCGAGACGGACAAAAGTCGTTATCTTTAATTTGGACGTAGATGTTGTCAACTTTGCATGCATATTCATTTTTATATGAGAATTTGTATTTTTTTGTTATTTAGTGAAAAAAAATTAAAGTTAATAATTAATGGTAAAAATCTACACATCTATATAATATATAAAAGCAAAAACCTTTCAAGCCTTCTCATTAAGCCACGTGGAATTATGACGTGGAAATCCACGTGGGCATTATTCTATAGGAAAATGTATATAATACTTATTTCAGGAAATGATTTAGTTTTTAAAAACTGATTTTTTTTTTTAAATCAAATATTTTCTGAGCTTAAATTACGAAAACATGCTTACTTATTTTAGTAGGCTAAAGATAATGGATATCTTAAATTAAAATATTAGAAATTATAATCATTCAGTTAGTTTAATTTTAAGATATGGCTAAAGATAAGAAATGTGATGTAGCAGTATATCTCGGTGAAGAAAATCGAGCCACATATTTTGCAAAAAATAAAAATAAAAATAAAAAATAAAAATAAAATAAAAATAAAAATGAAGGATTCTATAAATAAAGTATGTTGATGTTTTAAATTACTAATTGATGCGGACACTAACGCGTTGAAGTTTTTGGAGTAATTTCAGCGAGTGCGCCGAAACCGTCATAACTTTTGACTCCGGATGAACCGCGGAACGCACCGCATATCAAATCGAACGTCGGAGCGAGACGGACAAAAGTCGTTATCTTTAATTTGGACGTAGATGTTGTCAACTTTGCATGCATATTCATTTTTATATGAGAATTTGTATTTTTTTGTTATTTAGTGAAAAAAAATTAAAGTTAATAATTAATGGTAAAAATCTACACATCTATATAATATATAAAAGCAAAAACATTTCAAGCCTTCTCATTAAGCCACGTGGAATTATGACGTGGAAATCCACGTGGCATTATTCTATAGGAAAATGTATATAATACTTATTTCAGGAAATGATTTACTTTTTTAAAACTGATTTTTTTTTTTAAATCAAATATTTTCTGAGCTTAAATTACGAAAACATGATTACTTATTTTAGTAGGCTAAAGAAAATGGATATCTTAAATTAAAATATTAGAAATTATAATCATTCAGTTAGTTGAATTTTAAGATATGGCTAAAGATAAGAAATGTGATGTAGCAGTATATCTCGGTGAAGAAAATAGAGCCACATATTTTGCAAAAATAAAAATAAAAATAAAAATAAAAATGAAGGATTCTATTAATAAAGTATGTTTGATGTTTTAAATTACTAATTGATGCGGACACTAACGCGTTGAAGTTTTGGAGTAATTTCAGCGAGTGCGCCAAAACCGTCATAACTTTTGACTCCGGATGAACCGCGGAACGCACCGCATATCAAATCGAACGTCGGAGCGAGACGGACAAAAGTCGTTATCTTTAATTTGGACGTAGATGTTGTCAACTTTGCATGCATATTCATTTTTATATGAGAATTTGTATTTTTTTGTTATTTAGTGAAAAAAAATTAAAGTTAATAATTAATGGTAAAAATCTACACATCTATATAAATATAAAAGCAAAAACATTTCAAGCCTTCTCATTAAGCCACGTGGAATTATGACGTGGAAATCCACGTGTCATTATTCTATAGGAAATGTATATAATACTTATTTCAAGAAATGATTTAGTTTTTTAAAACTGATTTTTTTTTTAAATCAAATATTTTTGAGCTTAAATTACGAAAACATGATTACTTATTTTAGTAGGCTAAAGATAATGGATATCTTAAATTAAAATATTAGAAATTATAATCATTCAGTTAGTTGAATTTTAAAATATGGCTAAAGATAAGAAATGTGATGTAGCAGTATATCTCGGTGAAGAAAATCGAGCCACATATTTTGCAAAAATAAAAATAAAAATAAAAATGAAGGATTCTATTAATAAAGTATGTTTGATGTTTTAAATTACTAATGATGCGGACACTAACGCGTTGAAGTTTTTGGAGTAATTTCAGCGAGTGCGCCGAAACCGTCATAACTTTTGACTCCGGATGAACCGCGGAACGCACCGCATATCAAATCGAACATCGGAGCGAGACGGACAAAAGTCGTTATCTTTAATTTGGACGTAGATGTTGTCAACTTTGCATGCATATTCATTTTTATATGAGAATTTGTATTTTTTTGTTATTTAGTGAAAAAAAATTAAAGTTAATAATTAATGGTAAAAATCTACACATCTATATAATATATAAAAGCAAAAACATTTCAAGCCTTCTCATTAAGCCACGTGGAATTATGACGTGGAAATCCACGTGGAATTATTCTATAGGAAAATGTATATAATATTTATTTCAGGAAATGATTTAGTTTTTTAAAACTGATTTTTTTTTTAAATCAAATATTTTCTGAGCTTAAATTACGAAAACATGATTACTTATTTTAGTAGGCTAAAGATAATGGATATCTTAAATTAAAATATTAGAAATTATAATCATTCAGTTAGTTGAATTTTAAGATATGGCTAAAGATAAGAAATGTGATGTAGCAGTATATCTCGGTGAAGAAAATCGAGCCACATATTTTGCAAAAATAAAAATAAAAATAAAATAAAAATAAAATAAAAATGAAGGATTCTATTAATAAAGTATGTTTGATGTTTTAAATTACTAATTGATGCGGACACTAACGCGTTGAAGTTTTTGGAGTAATTTCAGCGAGTGCGCCGAAACCGTCATAACTTTTGACTCCGGATGAACCGCGGAACGCACCGCATATCAAATCGAACGTCGGAGCGAGACGGACAAAAGTCGTTATCTTTAATTTGGACGTAGATGTTGTCAACTTTGCATGCATATTCATTTTTATATGAGAATTTGTATTTTTTGTTATTTAGTGAAAAAAAAATTAAAGTTAATAATTAATGGTAAAAATCTACACATCTATATAATATATAAAAGCAAAAACATTTCAAGCCTTCTCATTAAGCCACGTGGAATTATGACGTGGAAATCCACGTGGCATTATTCTATAGGAAAATGTATATAATATTTATTTCAGGAAATGATTTAGTTTTTAAAACTGTTTTTTTTTTTAAATCAAATATTTTCTGAGCTTAAATTACAAAACATGATTACTTATTTTAGTAGGCTAAAGATAATGGATATCTTAAATTAAAATATTAGAAATTATAATCATTCAGTTAGTTGAATTTTAAGATATGGCTAAGGATAAGAAATGTGATGTAGCAGTATATCTCGGTGAAGAAAATCGAGCCACATATTTTGCAAAAATAAAAATAAAAATAAAAATAAAAATAAAAATGAAGGATTCTATAAATAAAGTATGTTTGATGTTTTAAATTACTAATTGATGCGGACACTAACGCGTTGAAGTTTTTGTAGTAATTTCAGCGAGTGCGCCGAAACCGTCATAACTTTTGACTCCGGATGAACCGCGGAACGCACCGCATATCAAATCGAACGTCGGAGCGAGACGGACAAAAGTCGTTATCTTTAATTTGGACGTAGATGTTGTCAACTTTGCATGCATATTCATTTTTATATGAGAATTTGTATTTTTTTGTTATTTAGTGAAAAAAAATTAAAGTTAATAATTAATGGTAAAAATCTACACATCTATATAATATATAAAAGCAAAAACATTTCAAGCCTTCTCATTAAGCCACGTGGAATTATGACGTGGAAATCCACGTGGCATTATTCTATAGGAAAATGTATATAATATTATTTCAGGAAATGATTAGTTTTTTAAAACTGATTTTTTTTTAAATCAAATATTTTCTGAGCTTAAATTACGAAAACATGATTACTTATTTTAGTAGGCTAAAGATAATGGATATCTTAAATTAAAATATTAGAAATTATAATCATTCAGTTAGTTGAATTTTAAGATATGGCTAAAGATAAGAAATGTGATGTAGCAGTATATCTCGGTGAAGAAAATCGAGCCACATATTTTGCAAAAATAAAAATAAAATAAAAATAAAAATAAAAATGAAGGATTCTATTAATAAAGTATGTTTGATGTTTTAAATTACTAATTGATGCGGACACTAACGCGTTGAAGTTTTGGAGTAATTTCAGCGAGTGCGCCGAAACCGTCATAACTTTTGACTCCGGATGAACCGCAGAATGCACCGCATATCAAATCGAACGTCGGAGCGAGACGGACAAAAGTCGGTATATTTAATTTGGACGTAGATGTTGTCAACTTTGCATGCATATTCATTTTTATATGAGAATTGTATTTTTTTGTTATTTAGTGAAAAAAAATTAAAGTTAATAATTAATGGTAAAAGTCTACACATCTATATAATATATAAATGCAAAAACATTTCAAGCCTTCTCATTAAGCCACGTGGAATTATGACGTGGAAATCCACGTGGCATTATTCTATAGGAAAATGTATATAATATTTATTTCAGGAAATGATTTAGTTTTTTAAAACATATTTTTTTTTTAAATCAAATATTTTCTGAGCTTAAATTACGAAAACATGATTACTTATTTTAGTAGGCTAAAGATAATGGATATCTTAAATTAAAATATTAGAAATTATAATCATTCAGTTAGTTGAATTTTAAGATATGGCTAAAGATAAGAAATGTGATGTAGCAGTATATCTCGGTGAAGAAAATCGAGCCACATATTTTGCAAAAATAAAAATAAAATAAAAATAAAAATGAAGGATTCTATTAATAAAGTATGTTTGATGTTTTAAATTACTAATTGATGCGGACACTAACGCGTTGAAGTTTTTGGAGTAATTTCAGCGAGTGCGCCAAAACCGTCATAACTTTTGACTCCGGATGAACCGCAGAACGCACCGCATATCAAATCGAACGTCGGAGCGAGACGGACAAAAGTCGTTATATTAATTTGGACGTAGATGTTGTCAACTTTGCATGCATATTCATTTTTATATGAGAATTTGTATTTTTTTGTTATTTAGTGAAAAAAAATTACAGTTAATAATTAATGGTAAAAATCTACACATCTATATAATATATAAAAGCAAAAACATTTCAAGCCTTCTCATTAAGCCACGTGGAATTATGACGTGGAAATCCACGTGGCATTATTCTATAGGAAAATGTATATAATATTTATTTCAGGAAATGATTTAGTTTTTAAAACTGATTTTTTTTTAAATCAAATATTTTCTGAGCTTAAATTACGAAAACATGATTACTTATTTTAGTAGGCTAAAGATAATGGATATCTTAAATTCAAATATTAGAAATTATAATCATTCAGTTAGTTGAATTTTAAGATATGGCTAAAGATAAGAAATGTGATGTAGCAGTATATCTCGGTGAAGAAAATCGAGCCACATATTTTGCAAAAATAAAAATAAAAATAAAAATAAAATGAAGGATTCTATTAATAAAGTATGTTTGATGTTTTAAATTACTAATTGATGCGGACACTAACGCGTTGAAGTTTTTGTAGTAATTTCAGCGAGTGCGCCGAAACCGTCATAACTTTTGACTCCGGATGAACCGCGGAACGCACCGCATATCAAATCGAACGTCGGAGCGAGACGGACAAAAGTCGTTATCTTTAATTTGGACGTAGATGTTGTCAACTTTGCATGCATATTCATTTTTATATGAGAATTCGTATTTTTTTGTTATTTAGTGAAAAAAAATTAAAGTTAATAATTAATGGTAAAAATCTACACATCTATATAATATATAAAAGCAAAAACATTTCAAGCCTTCTCATTAAGCCACGTGGAATTATGACGTGGAAATGCACGTGGCATTATTCTATAGGAAATGTATATAATATTTATTTCAGGAAATGATTTAGTTTTTTAAAACTGATTTTTTTTAAATCAAATATTTTCTGAGCTTAAATTACGAAAACATGATTACTTATTTTAGTAGGCTAAAGATAATGGATATCTTAAATTAAAATATTAGAAATTATAATCATTCAGTTAGTTGAATTTTAAGATATGGCTAAAGATAAGAAATGTGATGTAGCAGTATATCTCGGTGAAGAAAATCGAGCCACATATTTTGCAAAAATAAAAATAAAAATAAAAATAAAAATGAAGGATTCTATAAATAAAGTATGTTTGATGTTTTAAATTACTAATTGATGCGGACACTAACGCGTTGAAGTTTTTGTAGTAATTTCAGCGAGTGCGCCGAAACCGTCATAACTTTTGACTCCGGATGAACCGCGGAACGCACCGCATATCAAATCGAACGTCGGAGCGAGACGGACAAAAGTCGTTATCTTTAATTTGGACGTAGATGTTGTCAACTTTGCATGCATATTCATTTTTATATGAGAATTCGTATTTTTTTGTTATTTAGTGAAAAAAAATTAAAGTTAATAATTAATAGTAAAAATCTACACATCTATATAATATATAAAAGCAAAAACATTTCAAGCCTTCTCATTAAGCCACGTGGAATTATGACGTGGAAATCCACGTGGCATTATTCTATAGGAAAATGTATATAATACTTATTTCAGGAAATGATTTAGTTTTTTAAAACTGATTTTTTTTTAAATCAAATATTTTCTGAGCTTAAATTACGAAAACATGATTACTTATTTTAGTAGGCTAAAGATAATGGATATCTTAAATTAAAATATTAGAAATTATAATCATTCAGTTAGTTGAATTTTAAGATATGGCTAAAGATAAGAAATGTGATGTAGCAGTATATCTCGGTGAAGAAAATCGAGCCACATATTTTGCAAAAATAAAAATAAAAATAAAAATAAAAATGAAGGATTCTATAAATAAAGTATGTTTGATGTTTTAAATTACTAATTGATGCGGACACTAACGCGTTGAAGTTTTTGTAGTAATTTCAGCGAGTGCGCCGAAACCGTCATAACTTTTGACTCCGGATGAACCGCGGAACGCACCGCATATCAAATCGAACGTCGGAGCGAGACGGACAAAAGTCGTTATCTTTAATTTGGACGTAGATGTTGTCAACTTTGCATGCATATTCATTTTTATATGAGAATTCGTATTTTTTGTTATTTAGTGAAAAAAAATTAAAGTTAATAATTAATAGTAAAAATCTACACATCTATATAATATATAAAAGCAAAAAACATTTCAAGCCTTCTCATTAAGCCACGTGGAATTATGACGTGGAAATCCACGTGGCATTATTCTATAGGAAAATGTATATAATACTTATTTCAGGAAATGATTTAGTTTTTTAAAAACTGATTTTTTTTAAATCAAATATTTTCTGAGCTTAAATTACGAAAACATGATTACTTATTTTAGTAGGCTAAAGATAATGGATATCTTAAATTAAAATATTAGAAATTATAATCATTCAGTTAGTTGAATTTTAAGATATGGCTAAAGATAAGAAATGTGATGTAGCAGTATATCTCGGTGAAGAAAATCGAGCCACATATTTTGCAAAAATAAAAATAAAAATAAAAATAAAAATGAAGGATTCTATAAATAAAGTATGTTTGATGTTTTAAATTACTAATTGATGCGGACACTAACGCGTTGAAGTTTTTGTAGTAATTTCAGCGAGTGCGCCGAAACCGTCATAACTTTTGACTCCGGATGAACCGCGGAACGCACCGCATATCAAATCGAACGTCGGAGCGAGACGGACAAAAGTCGTTATCTTTAATTTGGACGTAGATGTTGTCAACTTTGCATGCATATTCATTTTTATATGAGAATTCGTATTTTTTGTTATTTAGTGAAAAAAAATTAAAGTTAATAATTAATAGTAAAAATCTACACATCTATATAATATATAAAAGCAAAAACATTTCAAGCCTTCTCATTAAGCCACGTGGAATTATGACGTGGAAATCCACGTGGCATTATTCTATAGGAAAATGTATATAATACTTATTTCAGGAAATGATTTAGTTTTTAAAACTGATTTTTTTTAAATCAAATATTTTCTGAGCTTAAATTACGAAAACATGATTACTTATTTTAGTAGGCTAAAGATAATGGATATCTTAAATTAAAATATTAGAAATTATAATCATTCAGTTAGTTGAATTTTAAGATATGGCTAAAGATAAGAAATGTGATGTAGCAGTATATCTCGGTGAAGAAAATCGAGCCACATATTTTGCAAAAATAAAAATAAAAATAAAAATAAAAATGAAGGATTCTATAAATAAAGTATGTTTGATGTTTTAAATTACTAATTGATGCGGACACTAACGCGTTGAAGTTTTTGTAGTAATTTCAGCGAGTGCGCCGAAACCGTCATAACTTTTGACTCCGGATGAAACCGCGGAACGCACCGCATATCAAATCGAACGTCGGAGCGAGACGGACAAAGTCGTTATCTTTAATTTGGACGTAGATGTTGTCAACTTTGCATGCATATTCATTTTCATATGAGAATTTGTATTTTTTTGTTATTTAGTGAAAAAAAATTAAAGTTAATAATTAATGGTAAAAATCTACACATCTATATAATATATAAAAGCAAAAACATTTCAAGCCTTCTCATTAAGCCACGTGGAATTATGACGTGGAAATCCACGTGGCATTATTCTATAGGAAAATGTATATAATACTTATTTCAGGAAATGATTTAGTTTTTTAAAACTGATTTTTTTTTTTTAAATCAAATATTTTCTGAGCTTAAATTACGAAAACATGATTACTTATTTTAGTAGGCTAAAGATAATGGATATCTTAAATTAAAATATTAGAAATTATAATCATTCAGTTAGTTTAATTTTAAGATATGGCTAAAGATAAGAAATGTGATGTAGCAGTATATCTCGTGAAGAAAATCGAGCCACATATTTGCAAAAATAAAAATAAAAATAAAAATAAAAATAAAAATAAAAATGAAGGATTCTATTAATAAAGTATGTTTGATGTTTTAAATTACTAATTGATGCGGACACTAACGCGTTGAAGTTTTTGGAGTAATTTCAGCGAGTGCGCCGAAACGTCATAACTTTTGACTCCGGATGAACCGCGGAACGCACCGCATATCAAATCGAACGTCGGAGCGAGACGGACAAAAGTCGTTATCTTTAATTTGGACGTAGATGTTGTCAACTTTGCATGCATATTCATTTTTATATGAGAATTTGTATTTTTTTGTTATTTAGTGAAAAAAATTAAAGTTAATAATTAATGGTAAAAATCTACACATCTATATAATATATAAAAGCAAAAACATTTCAAGCCTTCTCATTAAGCCACGTGGAATTATGACGTGGAAATCCACGTGGCATTATTCTATAGGAAAATGTATATAATACTTATTTCAGGGAATGAAATTCCAAAAAATAGGTTTTTTAAAAAATAATTACCAAAACAACAACCCTAAAAAACTTATTTACCAAAATAGCATTTTTTGGTAAAAACGGAAGTGGGAGGTGCCGGTTTTAGGGTTGAATCCGGAAGTCCCACTTCGGTTTTGACCCTTTAATTATTTTTTTTTTTTTTTGCGAAATCTGAGTTTTATTAATTTTTTTTTGAAACCGGAAGTCTCAGTTCCGGTTTTAATTTTTAATTTTTTTTTTTTTTTTTTCGAAATAACAAAAAACATTAAACTTGTTTACATAGGAAAGGGAGAAGGCATAGGGGAAAAAAAAAAAGAAGAAATAAATGATTATTATTTTCTTAGAATTTTATGTATTGTGGTTTTATTTAGTGACCACATTCCGGTCACATAGGAAATAAATAAATAAATAAACTTGTTCACAATTTCTGTAATATTTTAGAATTTTATGTATTGTGGTTTTATTTGACCTTTTGTTTTTTTATTTTTGCGAAATCTGGGAATTTTTTTTTTTTTTTGCTTGAATCCGGAACTGAATATCTGGCATTGGAAAACGTTGATTTTATAGGATAGAATAAACTTCTCCACAATCCAACATTAATACATTCAAACACTTAGTGACCACATCCCGGTCACATAGGAAATAAATAATATATAAATCCAATTATTCAGTGACCACATTCCGGTCACATAGGAAATATATAATACATAAATCCAATTATTCAGTGACCACATCCCAGTCACATAGTAAATATTACATAAGTCAAAATATTCAGTGACCACATCCCGGTCACATAGTTAATATTACATAAGTCCAAATATTCAGTGACCACATCCCGGTCACATAGCAAATCCGACATAAATCCAAATATTACATATCCAACAAATTAACTCAACAATCCTTAGGGAATACCTTAAAAACATTGGAAAGTGTAATGTTAAGGACTTTTTTGAGCGTGAGACGGCGAAGACAACAACCTAATAGATCAACAAAACAAAACATTTAGAACAAAATGTTAAGGAAAATATCCTTAGGGAGTGTAATGTTAAGGAAAATATTTCATACCTGCTTAAGAATCAGAACAGCACCAACACATATGTCACTTCCATACTCACTTTCCTTAAGCACTTTGTCACCAATGGTAGCTTCAATTGTATCCGTAGGATCTTTCAAAGTCACAAAAAGAGAGCCATAATCACTTCGTGTGCACTCCTTGAAACAACAACAACCTAATAGACCAAAAAAATAACGACCAATTATTTTTAAATATTAACTTAACTATAAATAATATTAATATTATACCTGTTCCACCCTGTCATATTTATGGCATTTCTCCTTGATCATTTTCAACGGATAATATGTACCCTCTGCAGTAAGATACTCCATTGCAGATAGCCAAGGTCTGCGCTGGAAATGTTCATCCTCCACCGGCTCTTCAATCGCTCTCCTTATGGACTCTTGTGTCGACATCGGGGGTCCCTGAGAGACATGAGCTTTTCCGGCGAGCGATGCCGACGCATGGCGGACTGTGCGACACCGGCGGGACCAGGGTATATATGAGGCGTGGAGATTCTAACTCTCGTTCGATTTGAGAGAATTAGATTGCGGATTAGAGGGTTGACCAGGATGACCAGGAAGAGGTCGTCCTCCAAGATACCAGCGGGGGAGCGATGGATCCATTTGAAGATGAATTAGTTTTGAGGTCGAGGGGCGGAGGTTTGGATGGAAGAATAGAGGAGGATGGATACGTTAGGTTTGAGTTAACCGATCTTTTTAAAGAGAGATAAATGTGATACAACCGGGATTGGCAGTTCCGGTTTGAGATTTTCGATAAGACCGGCATTGACAGTTCCGGTTTTGAGATTTCTGATAAAACACGGCATTCGCAGTTCCGGTTTTGAAAGTTCAGTTAATTAATGATAACTAAATTTCCATACTATTTTTTACAAAACCTAAAATAACAATAACAAAAAATTTTAAATAGATAAAATAACAATATAGAAAGAAACAGTACATCGTCAGAGACTACATAAATAGTGACCACATCCCGGTCACATAAGATAAAATCTCTCAAGGATGATCGGATGGGGTGTAAGTTGCAGGACGACGTGTTTCCCTCCTATTTGTTCTTCTAATGAAGCGAGATAGTAATGATGATTGTTGTCGTGGTTGCTGTGATGACGATGAAGGAGTAGGGTCTATATGAGTACTACCACTCCCACTATAAGATGGTACACTGAATGGAGGAATAGGAATACTACTACCAGCATATGGCTGAAATCCGAAGGAAGGCTCTGGAGTCTGAGGAACATTTCTTTGTGTGATGCCGCTCTGCCCACTTGGTAGATTGAAGTTACCAAAATTTTGCATCTGTGAATGTGAAAACTGATTATAATCAAACATGTTCGATAATCCTCCAATTCCCCCCTCTGCATTCCATTGTCCACGATATTCCGGTGGTGATGGTGGTGGTGGTGCTGAAAGATCCTCCTCCTCCTCCTCCTCCTCCTCCTCTCTCCTCCTCCTCCTCATCCTCCTCTTCTTCCTCCTCATCCTGTAACTGACTTCGCCTCTGTAACATACCTTGTCCATGATCTTGCGGTGGTGGTGGTGGTGGTGGTGTGGGGGGGGTTAGCATGGTGGGCATCTAGTCGTTGCACTTCCCGAATCGTTGTCAACGATTGTCGGATAATTGCACGGTTATACTCACAGTTGTTGGAGATGTATAGTTGTTGCAAGTTTTGAATCTGTTAAAGAAATAAGAAATATAATTATAGCAAATATAATTGTAAAAAAATGGAAAAAGCATTATATAAATCTTACCAAACTCTCATAGGCAGTAGCATGTGTCATGTACCCCTCATTAACTCTATGGAGAGGATTTGGATGGAACCTCCGAGTAATAGATCTGTACCATATCATATACTCATGAGAGTAATCCACATCCTCCAGACCATACACCCCATTAACGACCAACTCATCACGTATGTTCCATATATCTATGAACTGGCGTGTAAATCCATAAAGTTAGTCTTTGGCCGACCTCGTCGGTCAATCCGATGAAGTGCCTGACTAGTGTCACAATCCTCTGGATACTCTGCAGCATACGAACTGCTGCTCATAACACGATCTGGAAGGTGCCATTCCACCCTATCAAAGCAGATAAGGGGCGCCTTCGTCCTCCACACATGCTGTCCCTGGAAGCACTGATAATTTTGAGTAAAACCTAAGTATGGCTGCCAAACAACCTGATCCACGGTCAAAAGCTGCAGCTGGTCTCGTATCCATCCAGGTTGTGGGAGGTAATATGTGTACGGGACAACGGACTCCGCCACCTACATATATAGTAATTGACATAAAAATAATGATAAAAAACTGAAAATATATTAAACAAGTCATAAGAAAAATAAATCAATTTAAGTATACCTGCAACCAAATGGCAACGATCCATCCTGCTGGAGTATATCTAATTGCAGTCTCATAGGTCGTGTGCAAGACAACCTCTCCCATGCCCAGAGCTATAAGGAAAAATATTCACGTCACATAAACAACATGTTTAATCCACTACTATCATGTCATTAAATATTATTGACATACCTGGACAATCGTCAAGAAACCAGCACAAGTTTTGACTTGGGTTTTGTAGCTACACACAACCCCCTATATAGAAATGCCAATACTGCACTGCCCCAACTATAATCTCTGATCCCTTCCATATTCATCAGTAGTGGAAGGTAAATTAACTTCACGAGGTTATCACTTGAATCCGCCATAAGATTCGCTCCTAAGCATAGAAAAATATATGCTCGGGCGTACCTCTCAACCAACCACCCTTCAGGGCGTGCGGAAGTGCATCAAAGTGAGGGAAGGCTTGTAGAATCCTTGCAACAGACAAGGAATTGGATTTCATTTCTGTGGGAGTGGTGTAATACCAAGTAAAGTTTGGCATAACGCAATCCACTCATCCTTAGACTTATAAGTTTCATCACTAATGACTGCATCTCCGTCTATAGGAAGTCCAGTTAGCATACCAATGTCCTCCAAAGTGATTGTCATCTCTCCAACGGGTAAATGAAATGTGTGCGTCTCCGGACGCCATCTCTCAACCAACGCCTCTATCAATGCCAATCAATTTGGAAATGACCCAATTTGTGAACCCCATAAAATCCTGTATCATTTAACTTCTGCTCTATCCTCCAATCTAATATAGTTGGAAGCCTAGTTGAAGGTCTAATTCTTAATCGCTCAACTTCTTGACCATCCCATATAAATTGTGATCGATGTAATGCCTGTGAAGTCAATACTGATGTATCTATCGGCCCTGGATCAGCTAAAGGCTGCGCTGCGTATTGATTCATCTAAAACAGAGAATTTAGGGCCAATAAAATCAAGATTTTGATTAAATACTCAACTTTGAGCAACCATAACTCATTCAATTTAAGTCCAAATTAATCAAATAAACAGCCTATAGAAAGATCATACAGAGTACAACAAAATTTGTTTTATCACTTTTCGCCAAATCCTAGTCTAAGTTTGTCAAAAACAGCCTTCAAAATCATGTAAAAATCAAGATTTTGATTAAATACTCAACTTTGAGCAACCATAACTCATTCAATTTAAGTCCAAATTAATCAAATAAACAGCCTATAGAAAGATCATACAGAGTACAACAAAATTTGTTTTATCACTTTTCGCCAAATCCTAGTCTAAGTTTGTCAAAAACAGCCTTCAAAATCATGTAAAAATCAAGATTTTGATTAAATACTCAACTTTGAGCAACCATAACTCATTCAATTAAGTCCAAATTAATCAAATAAACAGCCTATAGAAAGATCATACAGAGTACAACAAAATTTGTTTTATCACTTTTCGCCAAATCCTAGTCTAAGTTTGTCAAAAACAGCCTTCAAAATCATGTAAAAATCAAGATTTTGATTAAATACTCAACTTTGAGCAACCATAACTCATTCAATTTAAGTCCAAATTAATCAAATAAACAGCCTATAGAAAGATCATACAGAGTACAACAAAATTTGTTTTATCACTTTTCGCCAAATCCTAGTCTAAGTTTGTCAAAAACAGCCTTCAAAATCATGTAAAATCAAGATTTTGATTAAATACTCAACTTTGAGCAACCATAACTCATTCAATTTAAGTCCAAATTAATCAAATAAACAGCCTATAGAAAGATCATACAGAGTACAACAAAATTTGTTTTATCACTTTTCGCCAAATCCTAGTCTAAGTTTGTCAAAAACAGCCTTCAAAATCATGTAAAAATCAGCCTTAAAAAAAAATATTTTACTTAAAACAATAATTATCATATTAAAATTGAAAAAATCCGGAATTCGGACTGCCGGTTTTAAAATTACAAAATATAAAAATAATTAAAAAAAAAAAACTTACAATTTTTTAAGAACAAATCTTCCTCCTTCTTCTTCTTCCTCTTCCTCCTCTCTCTTTCTCTTTTCTTTTCTTCTTCTTTCTTTTGTTTTTTTCCACTGCTCTCTCTTTCTCTTTTCGAAATGAAGGTGGATGGGTGGGGTTTTTAAGGAAATTTAAGCCAGATTCGGAAAAAAAAAAAAAAAAAAAAAAAAAAAAAAAAAAAAAATCAAAACCGGAATTGGCAGTTCCGGTTTCAAAAAAAAAAAAAAAAAAAAAAAAGCCAAAAGTACAAAACCTGCAGTCACGGGTTTAATGCCAAAAGTCACGGGTTTTTTCAATAATACTCCCTCCGTCCCACAAAATGATCTTCTCATTTGCTATTTTTCGTTGTCCTAAAAAATTCTTCATATTTCTATGATTTAGGCTTAAAAAGTGTGCTCACTCCGTCCCTATTTACCTTACAAAAGTTTAAATTTTTTTTATTGGGAATTTGTAAAGTAAATAGGGACGGAGGGAGTACTCAACATTTACATCACAAAATCCGCTCCAATCATTTGTTTATAAAAAAAAACATATATTTCACATTACTAAATGAAATTACATGTAACAACGGTTGAATATATTACAAGTTCAAATAAAACCACAATACATAAAATTCTAAAATATTACAGAAATTTCAAAACGAAAGATGAAAAAACGACTTGATTCTAAGCCCTACGAGTTGGACACTTCCTTCGCGTGTGACCTTCAACCTTGCAAATCCCACAACGATTCTTTTTTTTGGCAACTTGCCAATCCATAGTATTTCTCAATCTCCTTGACTTGGGTCTCCCTTGCCTATCGCGTCTATGGTCCTCGTTCGGTGTAAAAATGGGGACAAAACCGTCCACGTTCCAATAGGCCTCATCATGGATCGGTTGAAAAGTACCCCTCCATGTCTTGTGGTAAAAGTCAAGGTTGTAAAACTCTGAGATGTAGCCCACACTATCGATGTTTTGCGCTTTGAAACACGCAATAGCATGCGAACATGGGTAATGAAATTGGACCCATTTTCCACAAGTGCATTTTTGTTCACCCAATTTCACAACTTGAACGTGTCCACCTCTGTCACCCCGATGTCTCGTTGTCACTTCAAAATACCCACTGACGTAGTGTTAAACCTCGTAACATGATGATACCCGGCCTTATCTCGTTGTGCCGGTACTTCATATCAAGCCTGTGACTGAATTTTCGTGTGGCATTAGTGATATCCCCCCCTATAGCCCTTATTGATGTCTCCAATCTACTTTGAAAATATGCCACACACCTATAGAAGGAAGTCTCAACAATTGCTGAAACAGGCATCCCACGAGCTCCTTTCATCACCCCATTAAAAACTTCTGACAAATTGGTAGTCTTAATCCCATACCTGTATCCACCATCATATGCCAAAGTCCATTTTTTTCTATCCAAAAACTCCACCATTTATATGCCTCAGGGTCGATATATGAATCTGCCTCAGATACATTTGCATCTTCCTTCCTGGGTGGTGCTAACAGCACGCCAAAAAAGATCTTTCAAGCCAACACCCTTGCGACCGTGTAGAAAATTTGCTCTAATGCAACATGCACCATCTGTGTACAACTGTTCGTGGCCAAGAATCCTGTGCAGTGGTGGAAAGGATGCCAAGATGACGATCCGATATCAAGCAACATTCACGACCCTGATAACATGTTTGCAAACAAGCTCTAGAAACCAATTCCAGTTACGGTAGTCCTCTTTCTCAACAATAGCGAATGCGAGAGGAAGCAAACTATCATTCGCGTCAACACCCATGGCAATAAGTATAACCCCTTATATCTTCCATGCATAAATGTGCCATCAACAGAAATGACAGGACGACAATAAGAAAATGCATGTAGACAAGGGCCAAATGCCCAGAACGCAACGTCAAACGTAGATGAAGTACCAGGACGAGTTTGTTTCGAATACTCCACAATGGTTCCAGGATTAAACTTTTGGATAGCTCCTAACAAACGCGGCAACTTTCCATAAGATTCTTTCCAGTCTCCATAAGCCTCTGCAATGCCTTTTTGTTTACCACACCAAGCCTTCCTATATGAAATATCCTTCCCAAATCGTGCATGCATTTCCGCCCTCACAACTCCAATTTTCAACTCAGGATCAGCCTCACCATACTCAAAACCTCTCGTCCTATGAACTTAGCATCTAAGTTAGGATGATCTTGGTTTATCCTGTAGCCAAGCAACAATGAGGACCAATGTATTTTGTTACTTCCCAATACGTACCGTTCTTCAAACTCACATTCACATTAAAATTACATGGGAAATCTTTCGCCCAACACTCAATAGTCCACTTGCTGGGTGTGCTTCTTTTTACCTTGAACCGCAGATTCTTCGTAATATGAAATATCTTCATTTTCTGTTGAACCTCAAACTTCTTTGCAAACCGAAGACCTTTGTAAATTTCTGATCCTTCCTCTTCTGCATTCCAAACATCAAACTTATCTTGGTTATCATCATAAATCTCTGATCCTTGCCCAATATCTTGATAAAAAGGATACTCTGCTCTACCATAGTATTGATTTTGCTGCTCTACATAAGGAACCAATTCCACTCTCAAATCTTCCCTCACCCCATCATCACTCCTGTTATCACTAACATCAGTAGCACTATCCTCATCTTCATATCCATAATCATGACCTTCATTTATGTACGAGTCAATCATCTCTTCATAATCTACTTCCTCTCTTCATTAAACAAATCATTTATGTCTTCCTCGCCCCTCTCTCTTCCTCTTCTTCTTCCTCTCCCTCTTCCTCTTCCACATATCTTGATGAACTTGCTCCAAAGTCCCACTCACGGTGGCAGCTTAAAGAACCCATCTGAAGGTTATCTGCCTCATGACCATAGTCTTCCTCTCCCACCCCCTCTTCCTCTCCTTCATCAACATTTACATTATCAACTAAACTTATCTTAACATACAACTGTAAGCTAGACATCCCAACAAACTGAGTAGCAACATCAAACATGAGGTCCATACATGCATCATCCTCAATGATAAAAGGAATGTAATTTGCAACTCCATGACCAATTACATGAGGAAATCTACAAATAACTTGTAATTGAACAAATGTCGATCTACACCAATCGCATTACATAACCTCTTAATCAACTTTTTATACCTCCAACGAGTTTTAGCCTTAAGATGTTTGTTTGGCCCCTTTTCATAATGTTCACCTTCAAACGGATTTTCATCATCTCCTCCCCAATAGCACATGAAAACAAGTGGAAGTCCATTCATATTTATTCCTAAGAATTGAAAAAATCAATTGTCAAAACCTTAATTTAACATTATAATCACCATGTGTTTTAAAAAAATAAACAAACAAATGAACTACTCTTTTATAAATCACAAACACAAGAAATTGAACATCGAGCATAAACAAGCAAATTTCATACACAAATTTGTTAAGGCATATTTTAAATTTACATATGTATACTTGCATAATAACAAAAGGATGAACAAAATTTAAATCAACAGTTAAATATCTTACTTCAAACATAGAAAACGAAAAAAAAAAAAAAAAAACTAACCTTTTTTAAGATTTGCCAAAATCTTAAAAATCCTCTTTATTTCTTCTCTCTTTCTCTTCTCAGATTCTCTTTATCTTTCTCTTAAGCATAGAAACTGAAGTCGTGGTTGAATGGTTATATATATTCCCACTTCCAGAAATTTCACATTAAAAAAAAAAAAAAAAAAAAAAAAAAAAGCCAAAACCGGAATTGGCAGTTCCGGTTTTAAGTAAACGCCAAATAACTTTCGGTGGGTGGGTTTTAATGTTTTTTGTTATTTCGAAAAAAAAAAAAAAAAATTAAAAAATTAAAACCGGAACTGAGACTTCCGGTTTCAAAAAAAAATTAATAAAACTCAGATTTCGCAAAAAAAAAAAAAAAATAATTAAAGGGTCAAAACCGGAAGTGGGACTTCCGGATTCAACCCTAAAACCGGCACTCCCACTTCCGGTTTTACCAAAAAATGCTATTTTGGTAAATAAGTTTTTAGGGTTGTTGTTTTGGTAATTATTTTTTAAAAAACCTATTTTTGGAATTTCATTCTATTTCAGGAAATGATTTAGTTTTTTAAAACTGATTTTTTTTTTTAAATCAAATATTTTCTGAGCTTAAATTACGAAAACATGATTACTTATTTTAGTAGGCTAAAGATAATGGATATCTTAAATTAAAATATTAGAAATTATAATCATTCAGTTAGTTGAATTTTAAGATATGGCTAAAGATAAGAAATGTGATGTAGCAGTATATCTCGGTGAAGAAAATCGAGCCACATATTTTGCAAAAAATAAAAATAAAATAAAAATAAAAATAAAAATAAAAATAAAAATAAAAATAAAAATAAAAATGAAGGATTCTATAAATAAAGTATGTTTGATGTTTTAAATTACTAATTGATGCGGACACTAACGCGTTGAAGTTTTTGGAGTAATTTCAGCGAGTGCGCCGAAACCGTCATAACTTTTGACTCCGGATGAACCGCGGAACGCACCGCATATCAAATCGAACGTCGGAGCGAGACGGACAAAAGTCGTTATCTTTAATTTGGACGTAGATGTTGTCAACTTTGCATGCATATTCATTTTTATATGAGAATTTGTATTTTTTTGTTATTTAGTGAAAAAAAATTAAAGTTAATAATTAATGGTAAAAATCTACACATCTATAAAATATATAAAAGCAAAAACATTTCAAGCCTTCTCATTAAGCCACGTGGAATTATGACGTGGAAATCCACGTGGCATTATTCTATAGGAAATGTATATAATATTTATTTCAGGAAATGATTAGTTTTTTAAAACTGATTTTTTTTAAATCAAATATTTTCTGAGCTTAAATTACGAAAACATGATTACTTATTTTAGTAGGCTAAAGATAATGGATATCTTAAATTAAAATATTAGAAATTATAATCATTCAGTTAGTTGAATTTTAAGATATGGCTAAAGATAAGAAATGTGATGTAGCAGTATATCTCGGTGAAGAAAATCGAGCCACATATTTTGCAAAAATAAAAATAAAAATAAAAATGAAGGATTCTATAAATAAAGTATGTTTGATGTTTTAAATTACTAATTGATGCGGACACTAACGCGTTGAAGTTTTTGTAGTAATTTCAGCGAGTGCGCCGAAACCGTCATAACTTTTGACTCCAGATGAACCGCGGAACGCACCGCATATCAAATCGAACGTCGGAGCGAGACGGACAAAAGTCGTTATCTTTAATTTGGACGTAGATGTTGTCAACTTTGCATGCATATTCATTTTTATATGAGAATTTGTATTTTTTTGTTATTTAGTGAAAAAAAATTAAAGTTAATAATTAATGGTAAAAATCTACACATCTATATAATATATAAAAGCAAAAACATTTCAAGCCTTCTCATTAAGCCACGTGGAATTATGACGTGGAAATCCACGTGGCATTATTCTATAGGCAAATGTATATAATACTTATTTCAGGAAATGATTTAGTTTTTTAAAACTGATTTTTTTTTTTAAATCAAATATTTTCTGAGCTTAAATTACGAAAACATGATTACTTATTTAGTAGGCTAAAGATAATGGATATCTTAAATTAAAATATTAGAAATTATAATCATTCAGTTAGTTTAATTTTAAGATATGGCTAAAGATAAGAAATGTGATGTAGCAGTATATCTCGGTGAAGAAAATCGAGCCACATATTTTGCAAAAATAAAATAAAAATAAAAATAAAAATAAAATGAAGGATTCTATAATAAAGTATGTTTGATGTTTTAAATTACTAATTGATGCGGACACTAACGCGTTGAAGTTTTTGGAGTAATTTCAGCGAGTGCGCCGAAACCGTCATAACTTTTGACTCCGGATGAACCGCGGAACGCACCGCATATCAAATCGAACGTCGGAGCGAGACGGACAAAAGTCGTTATCTTTAATTTGGACGTAGATGTTGTCAACTTTGCATGCATATTCATTTTTATATGAGAATTTGTATTTTTTTGTTATTTAGTGAAAAAAAATTAAAGTTAATAATTAATGGTAAAAATCTACACATCTATATAATATATAAAAGCAAAAACATTTCAAGCCTTCTCATTAAGCCACGTGGAATTATGACGTGGAAATCCACGTGGCATTATTCTATAGGAAAATGTATATA
Source organism: Campanula takesimana (assembly GCA_026119855.1). Classification (NCBI taxonomy): domain Eukaryota; kingdom Viridiplantae; phylum Streptophyta; class Magnoliopsida; order Asterales; family Campanulaceae; genus Campanula; species Campanula takesimana. Next base: position 636,712 of record JAOWBW010000804.1, on the reverse strand, counting down.
ATACTTATTTCAGGAAATGATTTAGTTTTTTAAAACTGATTTTTTTTTTTAAATCAAATATTTTCTGAGCTTAAATTACGAAAACATGATTACTTATTTTAGTAGGCTAAAGATAATGGATATCTTAAATTAAAATATTAGAAATTATAATCATTCAGTTAGTTGAATTTTAAGATATGGCTAAAGATAAGAAATGTGATGTAGCAGTATATCTCGGTGAAGAAAATCGAGCCACATATTTTGCAAAAAATAAAAATAAAATAAAAATAAAAATAAAAATAAAAATAAAAATAAAAATAAAAATAAAAATGAAGGATTCTATAAATAAAGTATGTTTGATGTTTTAAATTACTAATTGATGCGGACACTAACGCGTTGAAGTTTTTGGAGTAATTTCAGCGAGTGCGCCGAAACCGTCATAACTTTTGACTCCGGATGAACCGCGGAACGCACCGCATATCAAATCGAACGTCGGAGCGAGACGGACAAAAGTCGTTATCTTTAATTTGGACGTAGATGTTGTCAACTTTGCATGCATATTCATTTTTATATGAGAATTTGTATTTTTTTGTTATTTAGTGAAAAAAAATTAAAGTTAATAATTAATGGTAAAAATCTACACATCTATATAATATATAAAAGCAAAAACATTTCAAGCCTTCTCATTAAGCCACGTGGAATTATGACGTGGAAATCCACGTGGCATTATTCTATAGGAAAATGTATATAATACTTATTTCAGGAAATGATTTAGTTTTTTAAAACTGATTTTTTTTTTTAAATCAAATATTTTTTGAGCTTAAATTACGAAAACATGATTACTTATTTTAGTAGGCTAAAGATAATGGATATCTTAAATTAAAATATTAGAAATTATAATCATTCAGTTAGTTGAATTTTAAGATATGGCTAAAGATAAGAAATGTGATGTAGCAGTATATCTCGGTGAAGAAAATCGAGCCACATATTTTGCAAAAATAAAAATAAAAATAAAATAAAAATAAAATGAAGGATTCTATTAATAAAGTATGTTTGATGTTTTAAATTACTAATTGATGCGGACACTAACGCGTTGAAGTTTTTGGAGTAATTTCAGCGAGTGCGCCGAAACCGTCATAACTTTTGACTCCGGATGAACCGCGGAACGCACCGCATATCAAATCGAACATCGGAGCGAGACGGACAAAGTCGTTATCTTTAATTTGGACGTAGATGTTGTCAACTTTGCATGCATATTCATTTTTATATGAGAATTTGTATTTTTTTGTTATTTAGAGAAAAAAAATTAAAGTTAATAATTAATGGTAAAAATCTACACATCTATATAATATATAAAAGCAAAAACATTTCAAGCCTTCTCATTAAGCCACGTGGAATTATGACGTGGAAATCCACGTGGAATTATTCTATAGGAAAATGTATATAATATTTATTTCAGGAAATGATTTAGTTTTTTAAAACTGATTTTTGTTTTAAATCAAATATTTTCTGAGCTTAAATTACGAAAACATGATTACTTATTTTAGTAGGCTAAAGATAATGGATATCTTAAATTAAAATATTAGAAATTATAATCATTCAGTTAGTTGAATTTTAAGATATGGCTAAAGATAAGAAATGTGATGTAGCAGTATATCTCGGTGAAGAAAATCGAGCCACATATTTTGCAAAAATAAAAATAAAAATAAAAATAAAAATAAAAATGAAGGATTCTATAAATAAAGTATGTTTGATGTTTTAAATTACTAATTGATGCGGACACTAACGCGTTGAAGTTTTTGGAGTAATTTCAGCGAGTGCGCCGAAACCGTCATAACTTTTGACTCCGGATGAACCGCGGAACGCACCGCATATCAAATCGAACGTCGGAGCGAGACGGACAAAAGTCGTTATCTTTAATTTGGACGTAGATGTTGTCAACTTTGCATGCATATTCATTTTTATATGAGAATTTGTATTTTTTTGTTATTTAGTGAAAAAAAATTAAAGTTAATAATTAATGGTAAAAATCTACACATCTATATAATATATAAAAGCAAAAAAATTTCAAGCCTTCTCATTAAGCCACGTGGAATTATGACGTGGAAATCCACGTGGCATTATTCTATAGGAAAATGTATATAATACTTATTTCAGGAAATGATTTAGTTTTTTAAAACTGATTTTTTTTTAAATCAAATATTTTCTGAGCTTAAATTACGAAAACATGATTACTTATTTTAGTAGGCTAAAGATAATGGATATCTTAAATTAAAATATTAGAAATTATAATCATTCAGTTAGTTGAATTTTAAGATATGGCTAAAGATAAGAAATGTGATGTAGCAGTATATCTCGGTGAAGAAAATCGAGCCACATATTTTGCAAAAATAAAAATAAAAATAAAAATGAAGGATTCTGTTAATAAAGTATGTTTGATGTTTTAAATTACTAATTGATGCGGACACTAACGCGTTGAAGTTTTTGGAGTAATTTCAGCGAGTGCGCCGAAACCGTCATAACTTTTGACTCCGGATGAACCGCGGAACGCACAGCATATCAAATCGAACGTCGGAGCGAGACGGACAAAAGTCGTTATCTGTAATTTGGACGTAGATGTTGTCAACTTTGCATGCATATTCATTTTTATATGAGAATTTGTATTTTTTTGTTATTTAGTGAAAAAAAAATTAAAGTTAATAATTAATGGTAAAAATCTACACATCTATATAATATATAAAAGCAAAAACATTTCAAGCCTTCTCATTAAGCCACGTGGAATTATGACGTGAAAATCCACGTGGCATTATTCTATAGGAAAATGTATATAATACTTATTTCAGGAAATGATTTAGCTTTTAAACTGATTTTTTTTTTAAATCAAATATTTTCTGAGCTTAAATTACAAAACATGATTACTTATTTTAGTAGGCTAAAGATAATGGATATCTTAAATTAAAATATTAGAAATTATAATCATTCAGTTAGTTGAATTTTAAGATATGGCTAAAGATAAGAAATGTGATGTAGCAGTATATCTCGGTGAAGAAAATCGAGCCACATATTTTGCAAAAATAAAAATAAAAATAAAAATAAAAATGAAGGATTCTATAAATAAAGTATGTTTGATGTTTCAAATTACTAATTGATGCGGACACTAACGCGTTGAAGTTTTTGGAGTAATTTCAGCGAGTGCGCCGAAACCGTCATAACTTTTGACTCCGGATGAACCGCGGAACGCACCGCATATCAAATCGAACGTCGGAGCGAGATGGACAAAAGTCATAGGGCAAAGCCTCTTAAGGCGGGGTCTAAAACAACAAAAAAAAATGTTATTTAAGGCCTTAAACGGGCTTCTTTATATCCTTGCAAATGAGATGGTGAACTTATATTCTGAGTTTGAAAATATCTTTCATCACTTAATATCCTTACAAATTATATGGTATTATATAGATCACTTAATTTGATTTTGTACCATTATCTCAGTTTGAAAATGCCTTTCATCAGTTTTTCTTAATTAATTAACTTTATTATTCCGTCGAATTCCGACGGGTTACTCACTAGTAATATTAGAAAGCAGAAACATTTAGAGCTCTCTCATTGTGCCACCTCATAATGATGACTCATAATACCACTTGGCACATTTCTACAATTCTATTGGTCAGCATATTTTGATGCTTTCAAAAAAAAAAAAAAAAAAAAAAAAAAACTATAAAAAATTCGGCTGGCTTGCACTAAAAATATAGTAAATTTAAATTTCAAATTTGGAAGCTTATTAAGGAGTGGATGTAACTGATTAAACCATATCCTAAGTTAGCTAAAAATTCAAATATTTGAAATTATTGATTACATAATTAAACTTCATTCAAAGAGATTTAAAGGTATGATTAATTTACCCTTTATATACTTAACTTTTTTTGATATATAATTTAAAGGAATATTTTTGAATACCAATTTTTATCAAACTCCAATCGAATTTCATTAGTTAAAAACATGTTAATTAAGGAAAGGATTGTAGTATAATTAGGAATTAAGAAAAGGATTGTATTATATAAATAAAAATAAAAAAATAAGGAAATGATTGTATTGTAATTTGAATTGTTTTGACTTTAGAATTTTATCTCATTAGACTTTAAAATTGATCAATATACTTAATCTTCCATTCACAAAAAAAAAAAAATCTTCAAGCCCAAATTATCCGGCCAAAATATTTACTTTTTCATTGATAATCTTAATTCAAATCATATCTCTCTATATATATACACACACTGTATTCTTTTTCCTCACGACTCCATCAATTTTATTTTTTTTAATTCTCGGTCTTTGTGTATTTTTAATATCCCTTTATGTATGTTGCAGGTTGAATCTTGAGTTGAAGAGAATTTGAATACATGGTGAGTGACCAATTCATTAAATATTATTGGAAAATATTAAAATTCTCTTTGCTATTTGGTTATTCTCTCATTTATAATTTGTTGTACATATCCTTATAATATTGTGAAAAATGTTTCTAGAGATGATTTAGATCAACCTTGCTACTTAGTTATTTCTTTATGTTCAATTTCTTTTGAATGTTAAAGGAAAGCTCTAATGATATTTGTTGATGATCTACATCAGGATCAATTGATATGCGATGAAAAATGTAACTCCTTCTCCCATTTTGATTTTTTGTTTCTTTGTTGCTCATTTTGCAGATCCAACTGAAGAATATAATTCTAGAAAAAATTACTCCATTTTTGAAAGAATAGATGTATTATTGAATTTTTTGTTAATCCGAATGAATGAATTAATACTCGCAAAAAAGATTACTGGCATGGGTTCCTTTTATGGTTTGTCTTTTAATTTTTTCGAGTATTACTTTAGCATTTGCTAAAAAAAAATACTCCCTCCGTCCCAGAAAGATAGTTCACCTTTTTTCGTTGTTACTACGAGGGAACTTTGAGCAGATATAAATGCTACTTATAATTATGTTAATGTGAATCTAAAAATTGATATTAATAGTATTTATAATAGTGTATCAAGAAAAATTTCAAAAAATTTATTACTAGAATAATTAAAAATAACATTAATTATTACTCAAAGTTCCTTCGTAAAACCCATGAAAATAGGGGGACTATCATTCGGGGACAGAGGGAGTATATCATTTTAACATATTGTTGAACGTAACTATTAGTATTCCTCTTTAATCGAAGCATTATTTTTTATTTTACGAAAGATATTATATTTTTATTTACTTGGTCGAGTTATATAGAAATAAAATAAATTTATATATCTTCATAAAATTTAAAATTAGTTATAAACATAGGGAGAAGCTATTGCCACTATACATTTTCTCATCCATTACATCATCTTTAATTATTTTAAGTTTATTGTTTTGTTTTTTTTTGAAACAGAGTAAATCACTTGCATTCATAATGAAACAATGATGGCACTCCACAGATGTCGAAAGCTCACCCAAATATCAATAATAATATCATCTCTTAACATACAACAATGATCTTTCCAAACAAAATTTTGAAATGTACGATTTCACTCCAAGAAAAACTTGGACACTCCCATACTTTGGCATTCAAAAAATCCCACCATTGATAATATATTGCGTTGAGCACTAGATAAATTTGAGAATCCGGGTTGACAAAGAAACACCCGTCAAAGATCTCAAATCCGTGAAACATCCCTTTATAGTAAGAAAAATGGCAACCTCTTTATTGTGCAAGAATGCAAGAGTCGTCCCAATTACAAAACAAATAAAACAACAAACAAACAAGAAGATAAACAACGACTCTCACAAGGAGAGAACACAACGACTCTCACTTAGGAGAGAATCTTATTATACATTATATTATATAGAAAAACAACAAGACAATTGTTTATATAATTTCAATATCGAAATTATAAACAATAGTGTTGTTGAAAGATTGACAAAATGAAGAAGATTAAGATTAAACTAATTAAAACTAGAAGAAAAAAAATTGAAGAATAGGAAGAGAAAGGAAAATAGAGAAGAAAGGCTGAGAGAGAGTTAAGTTTATTGTTGATTAGGAAAAACGTGCCCTTGAAAAGCTTGCCAAATATAAAAATAGACGGAATTATCCAAATCACCCATCAAATGTATCTTCTATCTCATTAAAAAAAAAGAATACTATTATATGTTTATCTCCATATACTAAATTAAAGTCAATAAAAATAAAAAAGATTCATTTTTATTTAGTAAAACACATAATGATAACATTTCTTTTGAAATAAATAATTTAAAAAGAGGTTACAACAATGCACAACATTAACATTGTAAAAGGAAATGTCAGAGCTAAAAAAACTCGAGTTCTAAGTGAGTAATTCGTCAAATGAGTATGATTTTATAAGTCAAAAGCTACAACACTGTAGTTTCATATACTCATGGAAATGAACATAAAAGAAATAATAAAATTAATTACATTTAACTTTCTGACTTATCATTTTGAGATCAAAGTTTTACTGTTATTGTTGTTATACCATTTTAGCTATAAAAAAAAAACTCAATCAAAAAGAAATTTCACAGTCTTTCACTTTCAATTATCACCAACAACATTGCACGGAGCTATCACAACCAAGCACATATCTTCTTTTTGAGATTGCTTAATGGATTTTGTGTAATGTTGTTTTAAACTAAATTCACGAATAGCTTAGGAGTAATAGTAGTGATATGACACTAAGGAAGAAATAATTTTGCATTCCATCTTAAATTAGGACATGTCATGTATATTAAACTATTCTTTAAGTTGTATCAGAATAAATAAATATTACATATTTTTCTTAATTTTGAAATTAGATATAAATAATATTATTCCAAGACATGTTCGAAATCTTATTAATTGATGCTAATAGTAGTGATACGACAATAATTTGTTACTTTCATCCCCAAATTAATATTATATTTTGTGTTTTTGGCACTAAAATTTTTTTAATTTTTATTTTGGACAACCTAATTAAATTGACAATTAAACTTAATTGTTTTTGTATTACCTTCATGATAGTTAAAGATAGTTAAATGTGATAATTTATTTAGGACTATTTTTTATTTAAAAGTTGACTCCAATTTACAGATAACATTTTGAAATGATGAACGGGGCCAGGGAGTAAAAAGCTTTCATGATTTTTTGACTTTGGTGTAACACATTTGAATTTCTATCAAAAGTATTATATTTATGATGTTGTGTTCCTACATTGCAGCACATAAGATGTCTGGAATCAACTTGGCAAGTACTGTCAGATGATATCATTTACAAGCATCAAAAGAATTTTAACAATCCTGGTAAATCTTTTGTTATGTTTGATTTAATTTTTTAATGAAATATATTAAAGTTTATTTGATTTGTCACGTTTTTTATATTATTTTTTAAACTGATATAAATTAATTATATTTCGATTATTTTTTTAATGTGAATCTTTTCATATTGCAGGGTTGAAACTCAGTGACGAGCAAGTAAAAAAAATTTCATTGGCTGAAATTGATAAGTTACTGGCAGCAAATTGCAGTGGTCTCCGAAATTTTAAAGATATGCCTCAACCAAGAACTTTTGTCATTTCTGATGCGGAGAATATGCTAATATTAGATGAAATGTCATATGACGTTGAGGAGATGCAGGCTGAGCACTCCAGATTACATAATTGTTTGAATGAAGAACAAAGGATGGTTTATGAAAAGATTATGACTGCTGTTGATATAGGAGATGGTGGAGTGTTCTTTTTGTATGGGTATGGTGGCACGGGAAGACCTTCATATGGAAGACTTTGTGCTCGGCATTGCGAAGCAGGAGGGACATAGTTCTTCCGGTTGCTTCTAGCGGTATTGCTTCCTTGCTTCTTCCGAGGGTTAGGACTGCTCACTCCAGATTTGGCATACCTATCCAGGTGAACGAAAGCTCAACTTGCAGCAAGATTAAACCTGGTTCTGATGTGTGTGGTCTCCTAAAGAAAACGAAGCTCATAATTTGGGATGAGGCTTCAATAACCCACAACCACTGCTTTGAGGCTCTTGATAGGAGCTTGAGGGACATTATGCGTACTTTTGCTGGTCGATGCTCTGATAAACCCTTCGGTGGATTAGTTGTTGTGTTTGGAGGAGATTTCAGGCAAATATTGCATGTTGTGCCTAAAGGAAGCCGACATGATATTGTACATGTTGCCATTAGTTCATCTAAACTTTGGAATTCGTCTGAGGTTCTAAAACTGACAAAAAAATATGAGATTGCAGGTAAATCATCTTATATTAAACTTTAATATTTTACATTTCCCTATTGTAGTAATTAAATTTTCTATCTCATTCATTGTCTAAATCTATGTAGGTTGGTTCCTCTTCCTCTTCTGATGCTATGGAGATCAAAAATTTTGTTGAATGGATACTACGGGTAGGAGATGGTGATGTTGGTGAAGAAAATGATGGAGAAGTTGACATTAAATTACCAGATGATATTTTGATAATGGATACAGCTGATCCTATTGAAACTATTATTCAAAACACGTATCCTGACATATTACATAATATGGGTATTGGTGGTTTTTTTCAGGATAGAGCAATTTTGGCACCAACTAATGAGATAGTAGATACTATCAATGATTATGTGATGTCATTGTTGCCCGGTGAAGAAGTGTTGTATATGAGTTTAGATAGCATCAGCAAGGAGGACGGAGATATTGCTGGCCACGAGGATGTATTTTTTGTTGAGTTTCTTAATACGATTAAATGCTCGGGCTTGCCGAACCATTCCATACGTCTGAAGGTTGGGTGTATAGTCATGCTACTCAGAAACATTGATCAAGCTTTGGAATTATGCAACGGAACGAGACTTATAGTTACAAATCTGAGAAAACATATAGTTGAAGCAAGAATGCTCTCTGAAAAGAATACTGGCATGAAGGTGTTTGTGCCTAGAATGATGTTGAGCCCATCCGATTTGACAAAATTCCCAGTTAAATTCCAACATAGACAGTTCCCATTGAATGTTTGCTTCGCTATGACTATAAATAAGAGTCAGGGACAGTCCCTTTATCATGTAAGGCTTTACCTTCCTCGACCTGTATTCAGTCATGGGCAGTTGTATGTGGCAATCTCGAGAGTTACAAGCAAAAAGGGGCTCAAAGTTCTGATTTGTGAAAAGGACGGTCAAACGAGCGATGTGACCACTAATGTGGTCTATAAAGAAGTTTTTCAAAAATTATGAGGTAATTCTAAATTTATAAACATTTATACTTGCAATAATTCATTTAATAGACATAACTTTAATGTGTGTATTGGTTTGTAGGTATCAAATTCAAGTTAATGTGGTTGCTGCTAAATGGGTTGTATAGTAACTATGTTGTTACTTTTGTATAAGACTTAAGGTTTGTGATATAGGACTTATTAATTTTGTATTTGGTCATGTATTCATGAGGTTAGTTGAATTTTAGTTAGCTGCAATAATTTTTTTGTATTGATTAGTTGTAGATTATTATCCAACTATTTCAGTTTCCAGTTTTCGGTTTCTATGCACATTTACGATTATTTTCCAAATCGAAGCTGCTTATCCAAATATAATGTTCATGATTTTGAATGATCTTTTATTTCGTGCAGTGTGTTAGTGTTTTGACTTGAAGGCCGAGTGCGGGGTACTGGCTGGCGAAGGTGGTGATTTATTACTTCCTTTTAATTTTATTTAGTCAATCACCTGAATGTGGTCCTGATCACCAAGTTTATTACTTCCTTTTAATTTTATTTAGTCAATCACCTGAATGTGGTCCTGATCACCAAGTTTATATCTAAGTAGCAGAAGTTAATGATTGTATGGTGATGGTTGTCCCTGTTGAATGCTTAAGCTGTCAACAAGGTTTGTAGAACTTAATACACTTAGCTGGGCAATGACAGAATTTTTAGTTTCAATTTGAGAACTGTAACGAAAGAAAGAGGTAGAATGTTTTAGAAGTACAAACTATTCTAGGGTTGCTAATACTTCCACTTTGTTAGTCATCCTTGGACATATATTTTTTTTCCTAAGAATCATGAAAACAGTTTTCTCCTTTGGTGATGTCTCTCCAGCAAGCACTGAGTCACTCAAACACACCAAAGTAGGAGAAATTTTCGATTCTGGTAATTCTGCTGCTAAAATTTCATGATGTTTACTTTGTCCAATAATTTTTCTCCACCTTCTCCCCCTTCCCTACTCTGGTCACCCTCTCTCTTTTGTACCCCCCCCCAAATTGTTTTTTTATTATTATATACTATTCTATGTTTTTTGACTTAGATTTAGCAGTCCATTATTGATTATGGTTTACTGAATCAAAGACAGAACATGCCCTATGAAACATCTGCGAATATGATTGGGTTTGCTAAAGTGAATGTTTGGTCTCATCCTACAGATTTTCTGAGATCATAATTGATTTGGAAAACGAGAGCTTGATTTGGGGAGTGGTCTGTGGAGCTGTTGCGCTTCGGGTAGAATGAATGAGAAATATTCTTAAATTGATACTCCATCCCAAAATGATCAATGACAAATTTAAACATCCATGTTGGGGGGGGGGGCACATTTGCAATTCTTTTGCATTTGTGATGGAACTTTGATGCTAAATTATTTCCTTTGTCAGTGGTTATGTGTAATGCTTCTCATCACTATTTCATTACATCACAAACAGTTTTCTCTCGACAGAGGAGGACGTTGCTAACTCAATTTGGGACGAAAGAGTATGAATTATAATTTAGCACTGTGTCCATGAAGTCTTAATGGATGTTTCGCTATCATTGTAAGTCTGAGGGCTTCAAATATCTTCCTTTTTCCGTTTCTTTTCTTCTTTTTTGTGTGTGGCTGTGGGTGTGAATAGGATGGGATGATATGCGCATATATCATATTTACATTGTTTAAGTGAATGCTTCATGTATGTATGGTTTTTTACATGGAGCTCTTGGGTTACATGAAAAGATAGTGGGCAGTGTGTATTGGAATAAGTTGGGTTATAAGAAAACAACATTCATTGTCAAGCTCATCCTCATCTTGATGTTAACATCATCGTTGGACTTTATATAGCAATGTAGATCATGGGGGGTTTATTAATGAAAAATGTCAAATTTGAAGATCATTAAGGGACGGAGGGAGTATTTTTTTTATTCTTAGCATTACTATGCTCCCGTCGAATCTCGACGGGTTACTCACTAGTTTTAATAAAAGCACGTCAATAAATGTATATGAAATGCATGCAAAAGTTGTGGTCGTTACAAATTACATATCCAATATTACTATTCATGTGACACATGTCTCACGAACTAAGAGCGACACACATTTTTGGACACTATATATACTCGTCCCTTTCAGTAAGGTATACCTCTTCTTCAAAATCAATAGTTTGTCGAATTATCTCCACAATTTACTGTTGGGGAATTTGGGGGATCTCCGCATCCTATAGCCCACTCTAGCAGTCATCAATATGAAGAAAGCAATTCAACACATGAATAAATAATATGAAAGAACAAATAACACCGATGTTTAATAGCTCATTTCATCAATACATGACTACATCTGGGGGCACTTAATCAGGATATCATTATAATAATATATGTAAAGATTACAACGTACCACATGCACTCACATAGATCTACCATGGCTACTCTCCATAAACATTCTCTCATACATATTATCTCACCTCCCCAATAACACACATACAACATGACCATGGCCCGGTATGGTTTGAACTCATTTCTCCTCTGTCTCCTCACGGTTTTAGGACTCCAATCCCAATATGTACTTCATACAGCTCAATTCTAATTCTCACCCAAAGATTTTTGTATTCGAAATTGCTCGTGCAAGCTCATAATTACCTAGTGCTTTAAGTAAAAGGCCCAGGCCAAGCCATATACCGTGCATTTCCGTCTCTGGCCAGAATCGGTGGCCACCCTTGTTTTTTGTTTACATCATATGTATCCTACTATAATTTCTCAAACATTAAGTACTGACATTTGACATATTTTCTTCACAAAATAATTAACTATTCAGTTTAAAAATTAATCCCAATCACTACTGAAAGTCAACAGATACTTTCAGGAATTATAGTAAGGTAATCCGTTTATTTCAAACCATTTGAAATATTAGTGCACTTCGTCGTTTGTTAAGAAATCGATGTATAAAGTATGATTTCTTTAATAACATGAAAGAAGTTCTAACATATGGATTCATTTGAGTGAGGTGGATAAAAGAGGTGTGGATTAAGCGAGAAAACTTGATCTAGAACTGATGCATGCGCCCACGTTGTTAAAACGCATGACAAGGCTTCAGTCATATGTCTCGAGTCTCACCTGAACCTTACATAAATGAGATTCCCCTTTTGATATAAGACTTATATTTAGTGAGATATCTACTTACCCTCCATCACTAATGTCACTATACATGATCAACTAGAATGGTCCCCCTTGAGCCATGGGGTGCTTGTGGGGAGGGTGTGCCACGATGAAACAAGTGAATGAAAGGCTCCTTTGTGTTAGGTGCATTTTATGTTCCCTACAATGATGGTCCGTTGTCTTGGGGGAGGTTGAAGCTTGCTTCTTCTCCAAAGTCTTATTGGTCATCAATATGACCGGTCATTAATAAAACAAAAAATGTATCATTTGGCTAATGACATCCATCTGTTGGATATTATGAATATCACTCTCTCTGAAAAAGGGTTGAGAGCTTGATTTTCTCCATCTCCCTCTCTTAAAATACAACATCCGAATCACGACATGACCTCAACTCGTAGGCATCTATCAGCTGGTTTTGTTTTACATGACTTTTTTTTTTAAATTTGAGAAATGACAAATATGCATGAATATCAAGTTTTGATCAAAAATTCCCACCAAAGCGAGTGCAGATCGAGAGAAGCTATAAAGCAGTTATGGAGGAAGTACATATACAGCAAGTTGTAACTTAAAATCTCTCTATTAATCGGTTAAACACCATAGGTGCTCACTACCAACTTGATCAGAGTCAAGCGTTACAAGAACAATCTTTTACAACTCTGTAAGACACAACAACGAAAACAGACATAATAAGTACACTAATCTCGCACACGAGTGATAAGATGGAGAGAAATTGAAGATATAATAGGAAAATCATTTTCAATCTTCATTTGGGCAATAGTCATAAAGACTCTATTGATGGGGGTTTGAAGCTCCAACTTATGAAAAGTAGCAAGGATGAATATTAGAGGAAAAGACAGCTAAAACAAGTTATAAGTATATTTTTTTTTTTACCAGTTCTTATGTTAGAGATTTTCCATCATGCCCACACCTAGCCAAGTTAACAGGAATTGACAATTTTAATTATTCAATTTTTGAAAGTAAACGTATTTTGGCCTATTTTAACATTAATTACTGGGGCAATTTGCAATTTGGTTCCTGACATTTACAAACTTTTGCAATGTTGCTCCCAACAGTTTTTTTTCTCCAATTGGTTCCCAACATTTACATTTTTTTGCAATGTTGCTATAAAAGTAAATGGGCGTTAGTTTTCTAACAGATTTTATGTTATGTGACTAGCACATGACGTTTTAAAATATTCGTAAAGCTACACATATCCGATTGATAAGATTCCTTTTTTATATTGAATCTAATATTTAAATCTACAACATATATTTTTTTCTTGGAAATTTGTTGGGTAGCTAAATTATTTTTACATTTAATCTTAATTTTAAATATTAAAAAAATAAAAAACACATGAAATATAATTTAAAAAAGATATTAGCCAAAGTATGGATATTTTTTTTTAAAATAATTCCGTTTGAGATCAATATCTACCCAAATGACACTATGGAAATTTTATGTACCAAAATGACCATTTCTTGGGAAGTCGGCATTGGCAATGCCGTTTTTGGCATGAAGTCGGCATTACCAATGCCTGCTTTAGGTCAGGCAAAATTTGTGCTGTCATTATAATTAGGGTTAGTGTTAATGTTAATCAGTTTTGCATGGTTTTGAGTGTAAAGTGAAGTCGGCATTGGCAACGCCGACTTCAACTAGGGTTTTTGAAAGTCATTGCCAAGATTTTTTTTCCAAATAATTCTCTTTTAAATCATTATCTACCTAAATGACATTTGGGAAACTTTATATACCAAAATGACCAGTTTTTGTGAAGTAGGCATTGGCAATGCCGACTTTACTGTGAAGTCGGCACTACCATTGCCGACTTTAGGTCAACCCGGTTAAGGTTAAGAATAATTAGGGGTTAAGAAGGATTAGGAGGGAATATTTTGGGGCAGAGTGGGTTTTTGTGTTGTACTGAAGTCGGTACTCACAATGCCGACTTTGACTAGGGTTTCTGAAGTCGGCATTGTGGATGCCGACTTTAGGTCTCCATAAAACACCCACAACTGGCTTCAGAAGTTTTCACTCGTTTCATATTCAAAACACAAACTTCTCTAATATCTGATTCTCATCTTTCATTTTTTTTCCTCTCCCTTTCAAGTTGAAAGCTCAAAAGTTGTATTTGGTGAATTTGATTCAAGCATCTAAGGTACATTTTAATCTTTGTTATATGTTTTTATTTGTATAATGTGAATGCAAACTAGAGTTATTAAACTATAAAGAGGTTGTTTGCCACGATACGAGGCAGTGGAGATTCTAACTCTCGTTCGATTTGAGAGAGATTAGATTGAGCATCGGAGTGTTGAACGGGATTACCATAAAGAGGTTGTTTGCCACAATACCAGCGGGGGAGCAATGGATCCATTATGACAGTTAGAAATTTTTGAGAGAGATTAGTTTTGAGAGAGATGGATGAGAAATGGATGAATTTGTTTTTGAGGTCACCAAGCCTTTTAAAGGGTAAGTATTCTGATAAAAAGGGTATTGGTAGTGCCGTTTTTGACAGTTCTGATAAAAACGGTATTGGTAGTGCCGTTTTTGACAGTTCTGATAAAAACGGTATTGGTAGTGCCGTTTTTGACAGTTCTGATAAATTTATTTGAGATGTTTATGTAAATCCTTCTTTGTTTGATTTTTTGTGATGAAATTCCATGTCAATATTTGGGGTCTAAATTTATTCCAAAAATTCCACAAAATATCCATTTTATTTATATACATATAAATACTACATCAATCCAAATAGTTATTGACCACATCCCGGTCAAATAGGAAATCCATCAGGGATATGCAGATGGGGTGTAATTGTTAGGAGGATTATGTGGCCTTCCACTTCTCCTAGGCATAAGGCGAGAAATTACACGACCTATTCGTGATGTGTTAGTTTGACGAGATGGCGATGGTACCTGAGTTGGGTCTATGTGACCAAAAGGTGTAGCCTCCGGAAGCGACATCGGAGGTAGAGTTGGAGTATAATCCATTTGAAAGCTTCGCCTTCCACTCCCACTCCCAGAAGCATACGATGTGAAACCCGTCCCTAGAGGTCGACTTGGAGCATAGTCAACGCTTCTTCTTCGACTTCCACTCCCACTCTCCGAACCATATGATGTAAAACCAAAATTTGGCGGGGGAGTTGGAGTATAACCCATCTGTGTATGAGAGAATCCATAGTTTCCTGCCTGGGAGAAAGCGTCATGTCCTCTAAATGTGTTTGGACCCTCGTTATCTCCGCCCTCATCATTCCCTTCCTCGTCATTGTCCCCCTCATTCGCTGCCTCCTCAACATGTGGACTTAAATTTAATTTATTTTAGAATACCTGCAACCATATGGGGATAATGCATCCTGAAGAATGACATCTCCACGTGTCCTTACGGGTCGTAAACACAACAACCGTTCCCAAGCCCAAAGCTAAACAAAATAACATAAAGAAAAAAATTTGTGTCACGTACAAAACATATTTTCTTCACTACAATAATATAAGAAAATATAATTGACATACCTGTACAATTGTTAAGAATCCAGCACAACTTTTCGCATCGGGATTTGTCGCTACACACAAGTCCCGATATAAAAAGGCTAACATTGCACTACCCCAGCTGTAGTTCCCGATCGTGTTAACGTCCCTAAGCAGTGGGAGGTACATGAGTTTCACTAAGACATTACTCGTATCCGGCATTAAATGTGACCCGATGCATATCAAAATATATGCCCGAGTATACTGGTTAACCAATTCGGGCGGGGCATTTGCAGGAAGCTCATCCCACTGAGTCAGTTCGTCTATAATCCATTTAATAGACAATCTACCACCCTTCAATACGCCATCAGGTGGTTCAATCCCTAGTAATTTGTGGCATAATTGAACCCATTCCAATTTTTGCATATGGGTTTGGGAACTAATCACAGGATCCCCGTCTATAGGAAGGCCACATAAAATTCCAACATCCTGAAGGGTGATGGTCATCTCCCCAACTGGCAAATGAAATGTGTGCGTCTCTGGACGCCATCTCTCAACCAAAGCCTCTAACAAATGCCAATCATATTTGAAAAAACCTAGTTTATAAACACCGTAAAACCCAACATCTAAAAGTTTACTCTGAATCCTAACATCCAAGTTTTTAGGAGGTTCCGGACCGCGCCTAAATCTAATATTCTCAACTTCTTGTTGAGCCCAAATATAACGTGACCGGTGTTTATCTTGCCATTTTAATACGGAGTCGTCTAACGGCCCGGGATCAACAAATGCTTGGTTATCATGATATTGGTCCATCTGAAACAAACAACAAAACTATTAAACTAAAATTCGTTTAAAAAAGAGGCTGGTCCGTTAAATATTTAACTGAAAAATGGCTCTTTTCTGACAGTTTAGTTAACTTTTTGACAGAAAATGGGATTTTTGATCAAAAGAGAGGCTGTTTGTTAAATAGTTAACAGAATAACGCAAAACCTGTTAAATTTTGGACAATTCAGTTAAGTTTCTAACGGAAAGTAGGCATTTATGTTAACTTTCCAACGAAATTCGGATGATAATGTGAAGTTCATCAACTTTTAATAAAAAGATTATTGTTAAATTAATATAAAGTCACATAAGCAAATTAACATGTATTATCAGTTAATATTCTAACAGAAAATGGGCATTTTTGTTAACTTTCTAACGAAATTCAGTCGATAATGTGAATTTTCATCAACTTTTAATAAATTGCTTTTTCTTAAATTAATTCAAAATCACATAAGCAAATTAAGGTGTATATTATAAACTCAACAAATTAACATATTCTAATTTCATCGAAAAAGATAAAGATGATAGCACTAACCTTATGATTTCGAATTTTTGACAAGATCTTCTGACAAAAAATGTGATTTCTGAGCAATAGACTGAGATGAAGATAGGGATGGGACTTGGTTTGAATGAAGATGGATGAAGATGGGGATGGTTTGAAGGATAGGGTTTGAATGGGGAAGGGGAGGGGGGCGTCGCTTTTTGAAGAGTTTTGACCGGTCCTGAAGTCGGCACTACCAATGCCGACTTCACCCATAAATCGGCAATTCCAATGCCGTTTTTACCAGACAATGGCCGACAACCAAACTCCCAAAATATTCCCCGTGTTAACCCTAATTCTTCTTAGAGTAAAGTCGGCATTGCCAATGCCTACTTCACAAAAACTGGTCATTTTGGTATATAAAGTTTCCCAAATGTCATTTAGGTAGATAATGATTTAAAAGAGAATTATTTGGAAAAAAAATCCATTGCCAATGCCGACTTCATCAAACACTACACTGCTATACATACCTCGACAGACACCACTCTTCTTTCTCATTCTTTCACAGACACCACCTCTTCTTTCTCATTCTTTCATAGCCATTTTCTCTCCATTTCAATTTCAAAGCTTAACATTCTCCAATATTTCGTGAATCAAGCATTTAAGGTATATTTTTTTTTTTTATATATATTTTGATATGTATAATGTGATTGTAGATAGAGTTATTTGTTGCTTTTTAATAAAATGCATTGCTATTAAAATAATAATTAAGATTTTGATTGTCAAATTAATTTGTTTAGGGAAAATATGTTCTTTTTAATATATTTTGATTTGTATAATGTGATTGTAAACTAGAGTTATTTGTTACTTTTTAATAAAATGCATTGATATTAAAATAATAATTAAGATTTTGACTGTCGAATTAATTTGTTTAGGGAAAAATATGTTCTTTTTAATATATTTTGATTTGTTTAATATGATTGTAAACTAGAGTTATTTGTTGCTTTTTAATAAAATACATTGCTATTAAAATAATAATTAATATTTTGACTGTCGAATTAATTTGTTTTGGGAAAAATATATTCTTTTTTATGTATTTTGATTTGTATAATGTGATTGTAAACTAGAGTTATTTGTTGCTTTTTAATAAAATGCATTGCTATTAAAATAATAATTAAGATTTTGACTGTCGAATTAATTTGTTTAGGGAAAAATATGAGTGTACTTCCACTTATTTTCTTGTGCTACCGGGGAGGAGATGATGAACACCCGTTTGGAGATAGTAATCTTGAACAGGGGCCGAAATTTCCACTTAGACATAGCCATTGTTGTGCTGAATAGTTTGGATCTTGGACCTTGCGGAAATTGAGAAAAGCCAAGTTTTCATGTTCTTAGATGCTTAATAAATTCTTTGTGTATTAATTGGACCTTGCGGAAGAATTAATTTACATAGAATAAAAGGATTGCAATCTGGCCACCTAACTGTCTCAATTCTTAAATAAGAGAATGAACCCTAAAACAAGATTAGTTCTTTCATCATCAAAATAACATAAAGTGAGTGTAATTGTGAACGCCAATCCGTGAACTGCTTGAATCTTCTTGAGTAAAACCCTTGCGTTATTTTGCATTTTAAATTAGTTTACTTTTCATACGAGTTTGGGTTCTCCAAATTACTACCCTGAGAGAGATGCTTGTGGTTTTGAAACACATGTGGAAGAGGAACCGGAAGTGGAAGCAGAAGTGGAAGGGGAAGGGGATGAGGTAGAGGAACGTGAAAATGATGATGATTCAGATTATCAAGCTCATATCCTTGCAGTAAGTTCTGATGCTGATTCGGGATATGAAGATTGTCCGAGTCCAACTGATAGCAAGAATGAGGGTGATGATGGGGAAGGTGGTGATGAAGGAGCACACATGATTACTTTTAAAGGTGAACTGCAGAATCAAATGTATGGGAGAAGAGACTATCAATTTTACCGCGATAATGGTGAAGGGTCGGAGAATTATGATAATAGTGAATACAAGTTTGCAGAATGGAATGCGGAGACTGATGGAATCGCCAAAGGTATTCGCTTCTCAAATAAGATTGAAGTGCAGTATCAAATAAAGAAGTACCATATTACGAAGAATCTGAGGTTCAAGGTGAAAAAGAGCACACCGCAAAAGTGGACTATTGAGTGTTTGGTGAAATAGTTCCCCTGTAATTTCTATGTGAATGTGAGTCTGAAGAAGGGTGGGTATTGGGAAGTAACTAAGTACAAGGGTCCACATTCTTGCTTGGCTTCAGATGTTAGCGGCGATCATCCTAATTTAGATGCTAAGTTTATAGGATGAGAAGTTATGGAACTTGTCAAGGCTGATCCAGAGTACAAGATTAAGCTTATTATGATAACAATAAAATCAAAGTACGGTAAGGATGTTTCATACCGGAAGGCATGGTGTGGTAAACAAAAATCCACCACTGAAGCATATGGGGACTGGGACGAATCTTATAAAAAGTTACCACGTTTGTTAGCTGCTATTCAAAAGTGGAACCCTGCAACCATTATGCAGTTTTCTAATCGTCCTGAAGCTGGTCCTCCAGGTTCGTTTGACCGCGTGTTCTGGGCATTTAGCCCTTTTTGGAAGCATTCTCTCATTGCCGTCCTGTCATTTCTGTTGATGGCACATTCTTGCATGGAAGATATAAAGGGGTAATACTTATTGCTATGGGTGTTGATGCGAATGATAATTTACTTCCACTTGCTTTTTCTCTTGTTGAAAAAGAGGACCATGCAAACTGGTCTTGGTTCTTACATCTTGTTTGCAGACATGTTATTAAGGGTCATGAAGTTTGTTTGATATCTGATCACCACAATGGGATCCTTGCCACTGTTGGAGAAAATGGATGGCCACGAACTGTTGTGCACAGGTGGTGCATGTTGCATTTACGAGCTAATTTCCTTTACGCTCATAAGGGTGTTGGCTTAAAAGATATTTTTTGGCGTGCTATTAGCGCCACCCAGGAACGGAAGATGAAAAATTTCTTGGCTCAGATTCGTATAATCAATCGCGAGGCAGTTGAATGGTTTGAGTTTTTGGATGTTAAAAAGTGGTCAATGGCGCATGATGGTGGATATAGGTACGGCATTAAGACTACCAATTTATCTGAGGTTTTTAATGGTGTCATGAAAGGAGCACGGGGGATGCCTGTTTTAGCAATTGTTGAGCTCGTCTTCTATAGGTGTGTGGAATAATTTCAAAGTAGACTCTCGGAATCAATAAAGGCTTTAGGGGGGTATCCTGGTAACCCCAACATAAATGCGAGACTACTATTCAGTCAAAGGGTCCAACAAAAATATGACTTCAACTTGAAGAAGGCTGGCTATCATAATGTTAGAAGGTTTAACAATAATCCAGTAGGTGTTTATCAAGTTACAACTTGGCGACGCGGTGAAAGGGGTGGAAAGGTTCAAGTGGTGGAATTGGGTCCTCGAACATGCACTTGTGGCAAATGGGTGCAATATCATTACCCTTGTTCGCATGTTCATGCCTGCTTCAAAGCCCAACATATTGATGGTTTGGATTTTGTTAATTCCTTTTACAGTCTTGAGGCGCACTGCAATACATGGAGGGGCACTTTTAATCTGATCCATGACGAGGCTTATTGGAATGTAGATCATCTTGTCCCAAGTTTTTATCCTAACCCGATGCACCGACGTGATAAGAAGCAAGGAATACCTAAATCAAGGCGGATTAGAAATAGGATGGATTCCCATGTGGAGAAAAGGAAGTTTTGTTGCGGGATATGCAAGGAAGAAGGTCACACTAAAAGAAGGTGTCCAACTATCAGGGAGCAGGATTAAATGTTATTTTCTAGTAGTTGTAATATGTTTGTTTAACTATTCATGAATGTTTGTTTTATTTGAACTTTGAACTTGTAATATGTTTAAGTATTCGTGGATGTTATTTTATTTGAACTTGTAATATATTTAACTATTTGTGAATGTTATTTTATTTGTTAAACTTAAATTACTAAGTGTTATTATTTTAATTGAACTTGTAATATATATATATTTACTTGTGAATGTTATTTTATTAAGCGTTTGAAAAAATGATGCTGAATATTGGTTTTTACTTGATAAAAATAACATGTCCAACAAATACTTCATTAATCATCGCAAACACTTACTGACCACATCCCGGTCACATAGGAAAATATTACATAAATAAAAATATTTAGTGACCACATCCTGGACACGTAGGAAATATAACATAAATCCAAAAAATTCAATGACCACATCCCGGTCACATAGGAAATCCAACATAAATCCAAATATTACATGTCCAAAAAATTAATTTAACAATGCTTAGGGAATACCTTAAAAACATTGGAAAGTGTAATGTTAAGGACTTTTTTTGAGTGTGAGACGGCGAAGACAACAACCTAATAGATCAACAAAACAAAACATTTAGAACAAAATGTTAAGGAAAATATCCTTAGAGAGTGTAATGTTAAGGAAAATATTTCATACCTGCTTAAAATCAGAACAGTACCAACACCTATATCACTTCCATACTCACTTTCCTTAAGCACTTTGTCACCAATGGTAGCTTCAATTGTATCCGTATGATTCTTCAAAGTCACAAAAAGAGAGCCAGATTCACTTCGTGCGCACTCCTTGACAACAACAACAACCTAATAGACAAAAAAAAATAACGACCAATTATTTTTAAATATTAACATTAACTATAAATAATGTTTAAATTATACCTGTTCCACCCTGTCGTATTTATCGCATTTCTCCTTGATCATTTTCAACGGATAATATGTACCCTCTGCAGTGAGATACTCCATTGCAGATACCCAAGGTCTGCGCTGGAAATGTTCATCCTCCACCGGCTCTTCAATCGCTCTCCTTATGGACTCTTGTGTCGACATCAGGGGTCCTTGAGAGACATGAGCTTTTCCGAAGCGATGCCGACGCATGGCAGACTGTGCGACACCGACGGGACCATGTATAATATGAGGCGGTGGAGATTCTAACTCCCGTTCGATTTGAGAGAGATTAGATTGCGGATTAGAGGGTTGACCGAGATAACCAGGAAGAGGTTGTCGTCAAGATACCAGCGGGGGAGTGATGGATCCATTTTGACAGTTATAAATCTTGTTTTGAGAGAGATGAATTAGTTTTGAGAGAGATGGATGAATTAGTTTTGAGGTCACCGAGCCTTTTAAAGGGAAAGTATTCTGAATAAAAGCGGCATTGCCAGTACCGTTTTGACTGTTCTGATAAAAACGGGATTGGTAGTGCCATTTTTGACAGTTCTGATAAAAACGGTATCGGTTGTGCCATTTTTGACAACTCTGATAAATCCATTTTTGGGACTGATGTCTAGTCTTTTCGATGTACCTGTCTCATAATTCATGAAATATAGAAAGTGATGGTTACATATCATTTTTTATTTTTTTTTAATTTATACCCACAAAAGATCCATTTTATTCATAAACATACAAATAATACATCAATCCAAATATGTAGTGACCACATCCCGGTCACATAAGAAATCTTTTATGGATAAGCAGATGGAGTGAAATTGCTAGGAGGATTACGTGTCCTATCACCTCTCCTAGGCAAAATGCGAGAAAATACACGACCCACCAAACGTGATGCGGAAGTTTGACCTGAACCAGATGGATGGGACGCCTCTGGTACCTGAGTAAGGTCTATGTTAGTGTAGACACCCCGCCTTGGACCGCTCACCCCGATTGCACATTTGATCTTGTGTTTCTCCCCATTTTAAGTGTTTCTCGTTAGTTTTTGTCACTTTCGTTAAGTTCCTGACTGACTTCGTTAAGTCCAGGGACTAAACTGAATAACAGGGGTGACTTTCTAGTCCATTCTGTCAAAATTGCCTTCTCTGAGTCGCGCGCGCCTCCCGCCCCCAAAGCCGGAAGCGCGCGCCTCTGGGCGTCAGTTACAGATTTCTGGCCAGGATTCTCTCCCTTGCTCAATTTACAGGATTTTGCCCGGTAAGGATTTCTTGGTGACTGAGTTTTGGCACCAAAAACATCTCTCTTTCACCTATAAAAACCTCCCTTTACCTCCATTTTCAAGGACCGGAAAGCTTAACCTTGACCTTGGACCTTGGGCTCTCAACCTCACACTTTCAATAAGAAACCAAATTTCCTACTTTCAAAGCATTTTCCAAAGGATTTCTCCAAGTAATTCAACAAGAAGTGTTTGAAGTCTCTTGAAGTCTAGGTAAAGCTATTTCTTTCCCCTTCTCAACTTCATCTGTTTTCTCTTTCTTTTGTATTATCAAAGTGCAATCACCCAAATCATTTTGGGACATGACTCTAATGATCACCTCATCTAATTGAGGTCGGTTAAAGAGTTATCTCCTACATTCCAAACTCTATTTTAAACCCCATTTTATGATTTAAAGAAGAAGAAGAAGAACATTGTCATTCATGTAGATTTTGATCAAGCAAGACCAACTTTAGTTGGGCGAGATGGGTGTTTCGGTACTTCCCATCTCGTAATCTAACCCCCGAACCTCAAAACAAAGAATCTCTGTTTTCGTAATCAAACTTAGGCTATCATCAATAGGTTTTTCTTATGTTCCTCAAAACATAGGTGGCGACTCTAAAAACAAGTTAGACATCCTAGGACAATTCACGCGCTCTAACCAAGCCGTGGTCCCCCGGGGTATCTACAGTGGCGACTCCGCTGGGGAGATTTGAGGGTTAAACTCGCATCTGATCAAAATCTACACCTTTTCTGGGCATTCTGATTCCTGATGGGGGAGGCGCGCGCTTCTGGCCTTTTCAGCCTAAGGCGCGCGCATCCCGCATCAAGGACCAGGGCAATCCCCTGAGTCCAAAATCTGACAATCTGACAGGTGTGCCCAGAAGCGCGCGCCTCCCAATAGCATCGCGCCAGGCGCGCGCGTCTCATATCAACACTCAGAGGCGCACGCTTCTGGGTTGGTTCCCGGAACAGAAACAGGTCTCAGAACAGAGCAGTGTGATGGGGGTGTGGGCACAGTTGCCTGCATCAGTGGTTATTCTGAACTTCAGACTGTTTTAATTTTATGTTTTATTTTATCGGTCACACGGGTGATTCGAAAGTTGTAATTATGTGCTTATTTGTTTTTTTTTTATTTCTTTTGAAAAAAATATGTTTTGTCACATGTTAGACCTCACACTACATGCACATATTCCTATGAACTGCTCACTATCGAGTCGCACAAGTTTAACCCCAAACCCGTCGAGGCCCGTCCTAGAAAGTTTCAAGCTCCACTCGACCTTGGCTCTTTCGAAGCGGTAAACCTCAGCCCGTGGCGTAGTTCAAGACTACATGCCGGGGGTGACCTTTGAGCCTCATATTCAAGCCGAGCAGAAACCACACAATTCTAGTTAAGGTCTAACACTCCGTGACTCAAGTCGGTTTCCATGTACCGAGATTTCCCTAAACTTTTGTCTTCAAATCATACATGCCAACTCGTTGAAACGGACGCAATAAAAATCCATCCCCAAAAGTGGTTATGTTTGGACGAAAATAAAAATCCGTCCCCGCATGTATGATTTACTACATTAATTTAGTTTAATCCTGATACATGTAGGATTCACAAACGCGATGGAATCCGATGAGTACATGGGACCGCGAGATGGTCTATATACTAGTGTGACGATTCCATTATTTTCTTAGAAACCCAAAAGGGATCCATTCCCTCCGACTTATTAAAAAAAAAAAGTCTTTTCTTATGTGGTTTGAGTCGTGTGCCCAACTGTGTGTTCTAAGCCTCTTCGTGGACCGCAAGTGTTACTCAAGACTGACAAGGACCTCTTCTGCAATATAGGTTCAATTGGTACTTACAGAGTCTACCGGGATTCGGCAAATCGGTTAGTCCGTGAAGAGATCACTCCAACAGCTCCTACATCAACCATGACCGGCACCATGTCTCTCGAACAGCTTTCAACCATGGTCCAACTCCTCCAAGAGCAAGTATCCACCCTTAATAAGGAGGAACAAAGCAAAGACGACATTTGGCAATCCCACATCGACAGCCAAAGGGAGGCCCACGAGGCCGAGATGGAGCTAATGAAAGAAAAGCTCACTAATCTTGCCAAGGGGAAGAACAAGAATAACGATGACGAATCCGAATGGACCGAGGGTTTGTTCAAAAGTCCTTATGTCAACACCCGCACCAAGAAAGTGGGAGAGCCGAGTTCCGAGAACAATGAGCCCAAAATGGTGGATTCTATCATGGCCTACATCGACCAAAAATTCAATGGGCTCAAAATGGGGAAAGGCTCCGACACAAGCCTTTATCAATCATCCATCCTCATAAGTACTATGGCCGCTCTTCCTGATAAGTTCAAAATGCCCGACATAAGCAAATTCAAGGGCAACTCTTGTCCTATGGCTCACATTGAGACTTATATTGGGCAATGGTTCCGAAGAAGGTCTCCCCCAAGGTGATGGCTCAATGCTTTCCTCTCACTCTCGAGGGGGCAGCAAAAGATTGGTATGCTACTCTCCGCTTACTGTCCGTCTTGATTGGGACTCCACCATGCTTGCCTTCAAGAACCAATACCAAGGCAACACCACTCACCGGCCCACAAGGAAAGAGCTAGAGAACACTACTTAACGAGACCACGAGTCCTTCATCGACTTCACAAGGAGATGGAATGATAAACTCTCTGAGATTGTGGAAAGGCCAAATACCAAGGAGCAAATGGACATCTTTCTCAAATGTCTCAAAATTGATCTCCGCACCCACCTAAGTGGGGCTTGCTATGCGGATTTCTTCCAAATGTATGAGGCGGGGGTCCGAATGGACGAGTTACTCAAGGAAGTCAAGAAAAGTGCTCCTAGCTACCGCTACAAGGCCGCTTCCAACTCCACAAAAGAGGCCTCGGTCAACGCCGTCACTCTCGACAAGGGGAATTACAAAAAGGTTCCTCCACCCCAAGGGAAGAAGTCTCGAAATGACCGTGTCTACATGCCTCTCCAAGGCATGGCTCAAACCGAAGTGTTCGAAGTCCTCAAAGCAAAGGGCCAAGTCACACCCGTACAAGGGTACCAACCTAAGACGGTCAACCCCAATCATGCTCACCACAAATATTGTGGCTACCACCAATATAGCGGCCACACCACCGAGGAATGCTTCGTTCTCCGCAATGTCATTCAAGATCTCATAGACAAAAAGAATTTGTAGTGACTAATGGCGAACATGTCAATGTAATAGAGATAGGAGAACTAGAGGGGACCACCCATTCAATCCCAATTGTGAATGGGGGCCCCAATGTTATGAATAAACTTGACAATTCTTGCTATGTTGTAACTTACGATGAGGTAATGAGGGAAGTACTAGAGAATAGGAAAAAGAAGCAAGATGGGAACGTCAACATGCTAACTCGATCCGGTCGAGTCATAGCAAGCAACCCTTCCACTTCCGCACCAAGCTCCTCTTCTCAAAGGCCGCAAGCTCGCGACACTCCCGAAGATCCTCTACTTGTCCAACTCAAGAAAACTCAAGCCAACATCTCTATTTGGGACCTCATTGCATCCTCAAAGAAACACCGAGATCTTGTCATCCGCAATCTCGATGATACATCAGTTTCTCCCGATACTACTCCCGAGGACCTCACGGCAATGATCGGTCACATCCATTTTGGCAATGTCATCACCTTTGCCGATATGGACCTTCCACCATTTGGTTCCAACCACAACGAGGCTATTTACCTCAAGGTACGAGCAAGGGGGAGGCCCATCTCAATAGTCTTAGTGGACGGTGGTTCCGCACTCAACCTCATGCCTGGCAGAATTATGGGCATACTGGGCTTAAGGATTCCGATTTGAAGCCTTCTACTCAAGTAATCCGAGGTTATGACAGCACCGCTCGTACAGTCATGGGCATGATTGAAATAGACATTGGGTTTGGGAGTATGGTCATGTCCGTCCCATTCCAAGTGCTTGACATCCCGGCCTCGTTCAACTTGCTTTTGGGTCGACCATGAATTCACAGTTCTAATGCCGTCCCGTCAACTCTCCATCAATGTGTCAAGATCCGAAATGGTGATGAAATAGTAACTGTCATGGCCGAAAACGTCACTATCCACAGAAAAGGTGAGCCCGTCCACCAAGTTCAGCATGGTTTACCAGACTTCACTCTCTCCGGCGTCTCAATCAACGCCATTGACAAAGAAGGGGGAAACGGATCATGGACCCCCAGTAATCACAAAGTCCTCCGCATGATGAGGAATATGGACTACTTCCCTGGTTTAGGCCTAGGGAAATATCAACAAGGAATCCTACATCCTGTGTAAGTCCCATTTGTCAAGAACACATTCGGTTTGGGGTACGAACCTTCCAGAGAAGACTTGAAACAAGAGCAAGTAATCAAGAATGAAAAGGCCCGAGCTCGTAAAGAAGGCCGTCGTTATGAGGTCCCTAATCTAAGGCCTTACCGCAAGACGTTGAATGGCTATTTTGTCCGCCAAGGGGAAGACGTTCCATACATGATCTTTCCCGAGCCGTGGGTTAACAATAAGGGTGTCAAAAAGCCCGGTCTCGAAATCTTCTCCGATTGTGAGATCCAGAAATCCGAAAGGGAACCAACTCCCATGTCGCCCCGTGAATGGTGGGGAAGGAAGGTGACTATAGAGTCCGAGACAGAAATCATCGTGGGGGAAGAACTGACAGATTTATCCTCCATGTTCGAAGAGCTTGCCATAATGAATGAAGGCCAAGTCAACGCCATCCATGGCACCGTCACCATGAACAAGACTATCAGTGAGATCCCGCCAAGCTCCGAGCCGATCAACAATTGGTATTCTACAAAAGGGCCCGTGGTATCCGAAGAATTCTTAGTCCAAGAAATGGGTTGCATACCCCGCACAGCAATAAAGGAAGAGCGGCTCACACTTACTTTCGAGTCCGAGAGTGTCTCTAATACCCCACCCAAGAGGATTTGGAGGCCATAGCCGAGTGTGTGTTTCCTTTCTTTGCTAATGAAAAATTTGATATTTCTGAGTACCCTGAGATTGCAAACATCATAAATGATGAATTAACTAATAATGAACTTAACGAACAAGTTAATAACGATTCAAATTATGAAGAAATAGACCACGAAAACACAACATACTTAAATGAACTTGCTCAACAAGTCCGTAGTCGTGGTGAAAATGGTCCAGAGGCTGACGAAGAATTGCATGTTGTTAATCTGGGTACCGAAGAAGAGCCAAGAGAAACTAAGATCGGAAGCTTCTTCAAGGGGGACGACAGAGACAGATTGACTGCATTACTACGGGAGTTCGTGGATGTGTTCGCATGGTCATACAAAGACATGCCGGGTTTGGACAGAAAGGTAGCGGAGCACAGAATTCCGATCAGAGATGATGCTAAGCCGGTAAAACAGAAGCTCAGAAAGATCAAGCCAGAATGATCTCTGCAAGTCAAAGAAGAGATCGAGAAGCTCCTCAGTGTGGGTTTCATCAAGGTTATCGAGTATCCGACATGGTTATCCAACATCGTGACAGTCAGAAAGGCAAACGGCAAGGTTCGAGTTTGTGTGGACTTCCGGGATTTGAACAAAGCTTCCCCAAAAGACGATTTTCCACTCCCTAATATCGACATGCTGGTCGACTCCACTGCTGCCTACGAGGTTCGCTCATTCGTGGATGGGTTCGCTGGGTACAATCAGATTCTCATGGCCGAGGAAGATCAACATAAGACAGCCTTCACAACACCGTGGGGTACCTTTTGCTACACAGTCATGCCATTTGGGTTAAGAAACGCTGGGGCTTCCTACCAAAGAGCCGTAACAGACTTGTTCCACGATATGATTCACAAAGAAATAGAGGTCTATGTGGACGACATGATCATTCACTCCAAAGGGACCGATGGTCAATATTTAATCGATCTCCGTAAGTTCTTCGAAAGGCTTCGTCAACACAAGATGAGGCTCAACCCTGCCAAGTGCACGTTCGGGGTTATCCGAGGCAAAGTCCTTGGTTATATGGTCACTGAAAGGGGAATTGAAGTAGATCCCTCCAAAATCCAGGCAATCATTGACATGCCTCCTCCAAGGACGCAGAAAGAGATCAAAGGTTTCATGGGCAGACTGCAATACATCAGTCGGTTTGTGCACCAACTCACTTCCATGTGCGAGCCAATCTTCAAGCTACTCAAGAAGAATATGGCTTTAGAATGGACCGACGCGTGCCAAGAAGCCTTCGACCAAGTGAAGCATTACTTGACGTGCCCTCCTGTTCTAGTTCCGCCGCACAAGGAGAAGCCTCTTTTGCTCTATCTCACTGTCAATGATGAAGCCCTATGGGCTATGTTAGCACAAGAGCAACAAGAGTCCACAAAGGAGAATGCCATTTATTTTGTCAGTCGCCGATTCCAAGGAGGCGAAAAGAACTACTCTGTCTTAGAGAAGTCATGTGCAGCATTGGTTTGGGTCACTCAAAAGCTCAAACACTATATGGAAGCTTTTCCGATCAAGCTAGTAGCAAAGGTGGACCCGCTCCGCTACATCTTCGAGAAGCCTTTCATGTCAACAAGAATATCCAAACGGTACTTCATGCTCGCCGGCTATGATGTCACTTACGTCACACTAAAATCCGTCAGGGGGAAAGTGTTCAGTGACCAGCTTGCCGAATTCCCGTGTGACGAAGTGAAGGGGGAAGACGTACAGTTCCCCGACGAGCATTTAATTTGTATTGCAACTGAGGAAAATAAGTGGCAATTTTTTTTTCGATGGCGCCGCCAATAAACACGGCTTTGGTATAGGAGTATTGCTTGTCGATCCAAAACACATCTACACTCCCATTGCCATCCGTCTGGAATTCGAAGCTACCAACAACATTGCCGAGTATAAAGCATGCATAGCAGGGCTCGAAGCAGCTCTCGAAACAAACGTCACGGAACTAGAAGTATTCAGCGACTCTTTGCTCCTTATTAATCAGCACCTTGAAGAATTGGTTGAACAATTCCAAGACATCACTTTAAACTACCTGCCAAGGGATAAAAATTGCTTCGCCGATGCACTGGCCACCATAGCTTCATTAGTCGAAATGCCCAAAGGGAAGATGGTGAAGCCCTTCAAAATTGCCCGAAGGAACAGTCCGGCGTACTGCATGAGTATCGAGATTAACCAGGTTCAAACAAACTCTCCGTGGTATTCGGATATCATGAATTTCCTCAAAGATGGCACTTATCCCGAGAATAGCAATAAGAAGTCTCAAGCGGCTCTGCAAAGGCTAGCCTCTCGGTGCGTACTGATTGGGGACCGAGTCTACAAAAGACACCACAACGGGATCAATCTCTTATGCGCCAATGAGGCCGAAGCTCAAGAGATAATGTGTGAAGTGCACGAAGGAGAGAGTGGACCCCACATGAATGGGTTTATGCTAGTCAAGAAGATACTCCGCATTGGTTACTATTGGAGCACTATGGAACGAGACTGTATCGAGAAAGTCAAAAGGTGTGCCAAATGCCAATTCCATGCTAATCTGCAGCATGCTCCACCCTCGCAACTTTACAACATGGTCACACCTTGGCCTTTCTCTTGTTAGGGGATAGACATCATCGGTAAAGTCCATCCTACCGGAAGCAATGGCAGTCATTCGTCCTAGTGGCCGTCGACTACTTCACAAAGTGGGTCGAAGCACAAGCCTATCGGACCCTCAACTCCAAGAAAGTGGCCGAATTTGTAAAGATTAATATCATGTGCCGATACGGCGTGCCTCATGAAATCATCTTCGACAACGGCTCTCACTTTGAGAAGGAAATGGATGCACTTTTGGTAGAATCCAAGATCACCAAGCACAAGTCATCTCCTTACCGTCCCCAAGCAAATGGCGCGGTTGAAGCAGCAAATAAGACCATCGTCAAGAAAATGGCCTCAACAGGAAGGGATTGGCCCGAGAAGCTACCATTAGCATTGTGGGGCTACCGCACATCAATACAGTCAGCAACAGGAGAAACTCCTTATGCATTAGTCTATGGTTCTGAAGCCGTACTCCCAATCGAACTTGAAGTCCCATCTCTACGGGTCCTCCTCGAGAATCAAGTCAACGAGGTCGACTGGATGCAAAGTCGATATGAACAGCTAGCCTTACTCGACGAGAAAAGGCTAAGAGCACTCGAACGCACAAGGGCGTATCAGCAAAGGATGGCAAGAGCTTTCAACAAAAAGGTGAAGCCTCGAAACATCAAAGTGGGAGATTTGGTCTTAAGACAACATCCTCCTAATGCCATGAATCCCCTGGGAAAATGGGGACCCCAATGGATCGGTCCGTACGTGGTAAAAAAGATACTAAGCGGCGGTGCAGTCCGACTCGTGGATTTAGATAGTGACCAGCTGCCAAAGGAGGTCAACCTCGACAAGCTCAAAAGGTTCTACGCTTAATAAACAAAGACCATAAAAAAAAATAAAAAAAAAATCGCTCGCTAGGTTGAAAACCCGCAAGGGCGGCCTAGGCAAAAATTAGAGCACGTGCAAAAAAGAAGCCCGCTAGATTGAAAACCCGAAAGGGTGGTCTAGGCAAAAAACAGGGTGCACAAAAAAAAAAAAAAAAAAAAATCGCTCGCTAGGTTGAAAACCCGCAAGGGCGGCCTAGGCAAAAATTAGAGCACGTGCAAAAAAGAAGCCAGCTAGATTGAAAACCCGAAAGGGCGGTCTAGGCAAAAAACAGGGTGCACACAAAAAAAATAAAAAAATGGTCTTTGTTTGTGGACTACGGAGACCTGAGAACTACATAGGACCTTCGGGTGCGGTCTAAAACATATCAAAAATACCCAATTCATTTCAAATAACAAGATGCAATTTTTATTCATTCAATGAATTATTCAAACCATTACAACGGATTTATTGAGCAACAAAAGACATCAAGACATTAAATCCTAAAACAAAGTGGTCTAATTTAATTGCAATCTCTTAGGGTACTAAGAAAAGTCCAATTTTCTCTTAGCCTTCAAAGGACCACCCGATCGTCTCTCAATCCTTTTCTTCTTGGGTAACGGAGGAGCACTGATACGCACCAAAACCTTTCGTGTTGCAACACGTCTCCTAGCATAAAAGTCATCCAAAGGAGTACTGAAAGGGTCAGCGAGATGTTACTCGAATCAGCAGCAGCCTCCCTATATCTCAAAGCGCTGCTAGGCTCAAAACCCTTTCCCAACAACTCGGCACGAAGCACATCGACCCAAGTGATGCCACGATAAAGGGTGCCAAATAAATAATCCAAGTAGCTCTCTGGAAGGAAGACACTCCCCCGATGCAGAGGAGCAAAAGCCCAACGGTTGCGATCATCTCCCCAAGCCGACTGAAGCTCACTCGAGAAGTCCGGACCCATGTAAGCAACTGGACGAAGCATTCCGTCCCTCAGAAAAGGAATTATCTGTTGGCGACCAAACTGCCGCAGAACCCGCTCTGGCTGGTAAAATGAAGAATCTCTCAAACCGGGTACAACCACGTGCTGAAAACCAATAGTCTATTCCACAAAAGGACGAAGACCCCAAGAAGGAGGACACCACTCAATATCAACGGTTACCCGAGAGGCAAAGAATTTCTTCCAACCTCTTCAGATAAATCCCAGATCAACAGCTTCCTTCTATGAACAGCAAAAGGAGACAAATCACCATCCGGGGAATAAATCTTGAAGTGCTCTCGGAGCCATATGGTCAAGAGCAAAGGGCTTCCCCGACACATCTTGCCCGTCCTATAACTCATCAAGGCCGTGCAACGTCTCCCCAATAAGAGGGATCATACTAAATTGTTGCTCCTTGGCTTGCAAAATAACCCAGTCAAATGCGCATCCGCAGTCCCGAAGGGTGCAACAAACAGTACTTCACTAAAGAGACAAGCAGCCATGGCATTCCTCTTGAAAGATTGAACCACCGGATCCTCCGAGTGTAAACTGAAGAACATCGGCAACTCAGTTATGTCAATCACAGTACCGTGCAATATCTTCCTCACGTCCTCAACAGGGAGATTCAGTAACTCAACCAAAGAGTCAATGGCACCACGGTGATATTTAGGGACGGCAATCCGACCGGCCAAAGGCATACCAATGATGGCCCCGAAATCATCAACAGTCGACACCATTTCATTAGCTGAAAAGTTGAAGGTATGGCTATCGCAATCCCAGAAAGCCGCGACAGCTCTCAACAAATCCCAATCCGGCTTCAACGTCCGCAAAGTGAAAAGAATTCGGAACCCGAAGTCTTTAATGAAGGCCTTCTTGGGATGGGTCTTGAAAGAATACACAAAAGTGCCCAAGTCCTTTTCATGACCACTAACAACCTTTGCATCAAGAACAAAAGAATTGGAAGCCATGGAAAATGTTGATCACAAGCAAAGTTGAGCAATAATATGATGTTCAAAAATGGCAGAAAAGAGCTGTGAGAATCAAGTGGTCGAACAGAAGATGGTATTATAGTTGTTGGGGTTTCTTTTGGCCAGCAAATGTCAAGCCCGGAATTCCGCCTCCCAGACGCGCGCGCCACCCGCCAGCGGTCTGAAATGCGCGCGCGTCCCAAGCCTACATAGGAAAGCGCGCGCCTCCCAAGTCTAGATCACTTCAGTAAAGGGCCTTGTCAGAGATCTCCAGCCTAAATCAAGACACAGTCCCGGTCCTCGGACGCCTAGTTGGGCACACCTTCTTCTGGTCCGCCCTTAAGGCATGTCAAAGATTGAAAGTAGGATAGGAACTCCCACTCAAAAGTAAGCTGTCTTTCCCACGGATTCCGAACTCCCTAAGTTCTGTCACGGGTGCCATACCCCCCTCAAGAGTCAATCTCAACATTCCATCCCCAGCAGGAACATTTTTTTGGTCGCGGTCAACTGTGCCCGCACCCCACAATTCAAAAAAAAAAAAAAGTCAAGTGTAACTCCAAGTGGCACGGGACTTCAAAGCAAGATTTCATCAACGGATTTCACTAACGGATTCGTCAACAAAGGTTCACTAACGGCCTCATCAACGAATTTCACTAACGGATTCGTCCTCAAAGGTTCACCAACGGCCTCATCAACGGATTTCACTAACGGATTCGTCCTCAAAGGTTCACCAACGGCCTCTCCAAAGGTTCACTAACGACCTCTTCAAAGGTTCACTAACGGCCTCTCCAAAGGTTACTAACGGCCTCCTCAAAGGTTCACTAACGGCCTCTTCAAAGGTTCACAAACGGCCTCTCCAAAGGTTCACTAACGGCCTCCTCAAAGGTTCACTGACGGCCTCTCCAAAGGTTCACTAACGGCCTCATCAACGGATTTCACTAACGGATTCGTCTCCAAAGGTTCACTAACGGCCTCCTCAAAGGTTCACTGACGGCCTCTCCAAAGGTTCACTAACGGCCTCATCAACGGATTTCACTAACGGATTCGTCCTCAAAGGTTCACTAACGACCTCCTCAAAGGTTCACTGACGGCCTCTCCAAAGGTTCACTAACGGCCTCATCAACAGATTTCACTAACGGATTCGTCCTCAAAGGTTCACTAACGGCCTCCTCAAAGGTTCACTAACGGCCTCATTCAACATATTCAGCCGGCAGGTTCACCTAACGGATCATGCCACCCCCTCTATCAACAAAAGCCGCTCACACAGGGAGCGCACCACTATCTCTCGCAATTTCACATTCCTGCTTTCATCGAGTCTTTGCTTTTTTATTGGTGATGTCCTCAGCGGGTGTTTTTAACTTTCGTCGACGCGTTTTGCTTTGCAATCCACGTCCGAGGGGCTCTGTAGACACCCCGCCTTAGACCGATTGCACATTTGATCTTGTGTTTCTCCCCATTTTAAGTGTTTCTCGTTAGTTTCTGTCACTTCCGTTAAGTTCCTGACTGACTTCGTTAAGTCCAGGGACTAAACTGAATAACAGGGCTGACTTTCTAGTCCATTCTGTCAAAATTGCCTTCTCTGAGTCGCGCGCCTCCGACAGGAGGATCCAGGCGCGCGCGCCTCCCGCCCCCAAAGCAGGAAGCGCGCGCCTCTAGGCGTCAGTTACAGATTTCTGACCAGGATTCTCTCCCTTGCTCAATTTACAGGATTTTACCCGGGAAGGATTTCTTGGTGACTGAGTTTTGGCACCAAAAACATCTCTCTTTCACCTATAAAAACCTCCCTTTACCTCCATTTTCAAGGACCGGAAAGCTTAACCTTGACCTTGGACCTTGGGCTCTCAACCTCACACTTTCAATAAGAAACCAAATTTCTTACTTTCAAAGCATTTTCCAAAGGATTTCTCCAAGTAATTCAACAAGAAGTGTTTGAAGTCTCTTGAAGTCTAGGTAAAGCTATTTCTTTCCCCTTCTCAACTTCATCTCTTTTCTATTTCTTTTGTATTATAAAGTGCAATCACCCAAATCATTTTGGGACATGACTCTAATGATCACCTCATCTATTTGAGGTCGGTTAAAGAGTTATCTCCTACATTCCAAACTCTATTTTAAACCCCATTTTATGATTTAAAGAAGAAGAAGAAGAACATTGTCATTCATGTAGATTTTGATCAAGCAAGACCAACTTTAGTTGGGCGAGATGGGTGTTTCGGTACTTCCCATCTCGTAATCTAACCCCCGAACCTCAAAACAAAGAATCTCCGTTTTCGTAATCAAACTTAGGCTATCATCAATAGGTTTTTCTTATGTTCCTCAAAACATAGGTGGCGACTCTAAAAACAAGTTAGACATCCTAGGACAATTCACGCGCTCTAGCCAAGCCGTGGTCCCCCGGGGTATCTACAGTTAGTCGTAAGGCTACCAAAATGTGGAACCTCCCCATAACTACCCGAAGGTAGATCAATGCTCCTTCTTTGACTTACAGATCGACGTGATGTCTCTAGTAGCTGAGTAGGGTCTATGTCAGTCGTACGCCTACCAAAATGTGGAACCTCCCTATACGTAACCGAAGGTAGCTCAAGGCTTCTTCTTCGACTTCCACTCCCACTCTCCGAACCATATGGTCTAAAACCAATTTTTTTGGAGGTTGAGTTGGAGTATAATCCATCTGTGTATGAGAGAATCCATAGTTTCTTCCCTGGGAGAAAGAATCATGTCCTGTAAAGGTGTTAGGATCCTTGTTATCTCCCCCTCGTCATTCTCTTCCTCGCCATTGCCCCCTCGTTCGCTACCTCCTCAACATGTATATCTTGATCCTCCTGCACGTGTTGAGCATGTCTACGAACCCGAGTTCGTCTTGGTCTCGATGGCACCCCTTGAGCATGATCTACTGGTGGTGGGGGAGGTTGGAGGGCATCCAGTCGTTTCTGCTGTCTAATAGATGATAAAGATTGTCTGATGAGACCGCGTGTAAGATATAGGTGTTGTGAGCGTAGGCCGTATCCCTCTGCCTCAGATATGGCATTCTCGTTGGATATGTACGCGCGCTGAAAGTTTTGAATCTGTTGAAATCAATTAAAAATGAATATAATTATGACGATAAAATGGTAAAAAAAATAAAAATGAACTAAAGTAATATATGTACTATTTAGCTTACCAAACCCTCATAACGACATCATGCACCCTGTACCCCTCATCCTCTACAACATTTGGATTCTGGATCAATAACCGGGTAATTCTATGGTACCATAACATATAGGGATGTGTGTAATCTACATCATCGATACCATATTGCCCAGCCACCACTAAATTAGCTCGTCCATTCCACATTCCAATG
This sequence comes from Campanula takesimana, assembly GCA_026119855.1. Classification (NCBI taxonomy): domain Eukaryota; kingdom Viridiplantae; phylum Streptophyta; class Magnoliopsida; order Asterales; family Campanulaceae; genus Campanula; species Campanula takesimana. The sequence goes on along the minus strand of JAOWBW010000804.1, from coordinate 599,966 downwards.
GGAACTATGTGGAACTCAACCCAATTTAGTTCTGACCGACCTCATCGATGCAGGTACTCACTCGTGTCGTGTGGGTCAGGGATATTCTGTAACATCCCGAATTGCCTCATAACTCGATCATGAAGGTGCCACTCAACCCTGTCAAAGCAAATGAGGGGCACCTTCGCTCTCCATATAGCCTGTCCCTGGAAGCAATATGCAGGACCCTGGACACTTGCGTACGGCTGCGACTCAACCTGATCATCAGTCAAATACGCCAGCTGATCTCGGTATCCACGCAAGTTATGGATGGTAAGATGCGTAAATGACAAGGGACCATGCCACCTATATATGGAGCAATTTGACATACAAAGTAGTAAGTAATAATCAAAATTAAGTACATAACATATTATGTGCAGTTAAAATGAATTAATTTTAGAATACCTACAACCATATGGCAATAATGCATCCTCAAGAATGGCATCTCCACGTGTCCTTGTTGGTCGTACACACAACAACCTTTCCCAAGCCCAAAGCTAAAAAAAAAGCATAAAGAAAAAATTTAGTTACGTACAAAAAATATTTTTTTCCACTAGTATAATATAAACAAATATAATTGACATACCTGTACAATTGTTAAGAACCCAGCACAACTTTTCGATTCGGGCTTTGTCGCTACACATAACTCCCGATATAAAAAGGCTAACACTGCACTACCCCAACTGTAATTCCCGATCGTGTTAACGTCCATAAGCAGTGGGAGGTACATCAATTTCACCAAGATATTGCTTGTATCCGGCATCAAATGTGCCCATAAGCTTATCAAAATATAAGCCCGAGTATACTGATTAACCAAAGGGGGTGGGGCATTTGCGGAAAGCTCCTCCCACTCAGTCAATTGGTCTATAATCCACTTAATAGACAATCTACCACCTTTCAAGTCTGATTCAAGTGGTTGAATCCCAAGTAACTCGTGGCATAATTGACACCATTCCGATTTATGCCTATTGGTTTGGGAAATAATCACAGGTAGCCCGTCTATAGGAAGGCCACATAACATGCCAACATCCTCAAGGGTGATGGTCATCTCCCCAACTGGCAAATGAAATGTGTGCGTCTCTGGACGCCATCGCTTAACCAAAGCCTCTAGCAAATGCCAGTCATATTTGAAATGACCTAGTTTATATACATCGTAAAATCCAACCTCTAAAAGTTTCTCTTGTATCCTAACATCCAAATTTTTGGGGAGATCCGGACCGCGCCTAAATCTCATACTCTCAACATCTTGTTGAGCCCAAATATAATTTGATCTGTGTTTATCTTGCCATTTTAATACAGAGGTGTCTAACGGCCCGGGATCAACAAATGGTTGGTTTTCATGATATTGGTCCATCTGAAAACACAAACAAAACAATTAAACTAAAATTCAGTTAAAAAAATGGCTAGTTCGTTAAATACTTAACTGAAAAAGGACAATTTTTTGATGGTTTAGTTAAGTTTTTGACAGAAAGTGGCATTTTTGTTAAATTTCTGACGAAATTCGTATAATGTCAAGTTTTAGTGAAAAAAGGGCTGGTCTGTTAAATATTTAACAGAAAAAGGGCAATTTTCTGACGGTTTAGTTATGTTTTTGATAGAAAGTGGCATTTTTTTTTGACAAAAAGACAATATTGTTAAATATTAAACTATAATTCATTAAAAAAGAGGGGCTGTCCGTTAAATATTTAACAGAAAAACGCAAAATCCATTAAATTTCTGACATGAAGTGGGCATTTTTGTTAACTTTCTGACGAAATTCGTATGTTAATGTCAAGTTTCATCAAATTTTAACAAATAACCTATTGTTAAATTAATACAACATCACAAAAAATTAAAATGTATTATCAAATTAAAAGAAACTCAACAAATTAACATATTCTAATTTCATCAAATTGTAACAAACACATAAATATACATAAACTCATATTCTAATTTCATCAAATTGTAACAAACACAAATTAACATATTCTAATTTCATCAAATTTATGAATAATACTAATCTCTTGATTTAAAAAACGTAACTGCGAGTAACGCTTTTAGAATATTTTCCCCGATTCCCTCTTCTCAACAAGATCTTTGACAAGATCTTTGATTTTTTGTCAGAAATTGACAACTGATAGAGATGTAGAGATGCAGAGATAGAGATGTAGAGATGTAGAGAAAGAGATAGAGATGGAGGAAGAGAGTAGGCTGGAAGAAGGGTTTAAAGGGGAGGGGGTGTCGGTGAGTGGGGTGGGTGGGCGGTGTGGTCAAAAGGCCTTTAAAGAAATCGGCATTGGCAATGCCGCTTTTGCCAGAAGTCGGCATTCCGAATGCCGTTTTCTGCAAAGTGTCAGCCGCGTGTCCCCTTCCCTCTTAATCCCTCCTCTTCTTGTTATCCATTAACCATTAACCCTAACCCTAATTACCCCTAAATTGTTCTGACCTAAAGTCGGCATTGGTAGTGCCGACTTCATGCCAAAAACGGCATTGTCAATGTCGACTTCCCAAGAAGTGGTCATTTTGGATATAAAATTTCCGTAGTGTCAATTGAGTAGATATTGATTCCAAACGGAATTATTTGAAAAAAGAATCCCCAAGTATGTTTCATATGAAGTAATTTCTATATGTTTCTTTCCTAAAGTTTATTTTTCTCCACCCCTCTGCCACTTTCCCGCAACACCCATTCCACATACGCTCTTCCCTCGATTCATCGTCCTCTTCTTCTCCTTTTTTTTTTATGAACTGATAATCTACATATAGAATTTACTTCATATGGAACATATTTGGGCTAATATCTTTTTTAGATTATATTTTACGTGTTTTCTGTTTTTTTAATATTTAAAATTAAGATTAAATGTAAAAATAATCCAACTACCCAATAAATTTTCAAAAAAAATATATGTTGTAGATTTAAATATTAGCTTCAATTTAAAAGAAGAATCATATTAATCGGATATGTGTAGCTTTAAGAATATCTTAAAACGTCATGTGCTAGTCACATGACATAAAATCTATTAGAAAACTAACGTCCAGTTACTTTTATAGCCACATTGCAAAAAAATATAAATGTTAGGAACCAATTGGTGAAAAAAACTGTTTGGAGCAAAATTAAATGTAAATAGTAACCGGATAGGCAATTAATCGAATCAACGACTAATTGACCCAATTCGAATCCACGAATTAGGGTTTGGCAAGAACAACACCAAGATTGATGAGATTCTTGATTACACGAAGGAATCCACCTTCAACAAGCCAATAGTCTTCAAGGTAATAGCCTCACAATTGCAAAACAATCAAATTAATAAAAATAAACTCTCTAATTTTCGGATTACAACTTTAGGCCTATTTTATAGTGCCCATAAAACTTGAAAAAGAAGCTAAAACCTTCTAGAATTACTCCTAACCTATATAGTAACCTAATAGGACTTAAAAACTAGTAAATTACCTCAAAATCTATCATAGAATCCTCTAAAATTAGAGTTAATTTTGGGGGAAACTAGTTCCTCCATAAGTTATAAAAAGTCATGTTTTTTAACCCTTCTTAAACCTTAAAAGGCCTCAACCCTAAACCTTAAACCCTAAACCCTAAAATTTAACCCCTATAAAAACATGACTTTTTATAACATATGGAGAAACTAGTTTCCCCCAAAATTTTCTCCTAAAATTAACCTACTAAAAATAATGACGAAAATAATAATAAAAATACTAATTAAAACCTAACTAATAATAAAATACCAATATAATTATAATATTTAATATAATCATATTTCTGTAATGCATCAATTACTTTATATTTCAAATAGTTATTAATTTAACGGTTTTAAAATTAACAATTAAACCTCGTTAAAATTTACAACAATTATTGAACAAAGGCGAGCATGATGGCTTGAAACATGAAGTATTAAAATGAGATGGATTTTACGCGGGGGTTGTAAAGTGGACTTTGATGTCCTAACTAACTCGGTCTCAATCTCAGAGTAAGAGCCTCTTTCGCGTCGCGAAAACTTATTAAAGACTAGTGGGTAACCCGTGCTATGCACGGGAAGCTAATGTTTGTATTTTGTTTGTCTATGCTTTTATTTAATAAAGCAGCATAATATTTTTTTTTTAAATATAAGTATATTGTATATGAATCAAAACGTTTAAACTTATAAATTTTTGACAATTGTGTTTTTTTTTTTAGCTTTTGTTGTAAACAATTTATTAGCTATTGTCTTCGACAATAAATAATTTTATATTATAACAATAAATTAATAATATTAGCTATTTTCTTTGAAAATGAATAATTTTATATTATACACACACATTATGATTAGTAACTATGAAAGTCTATGATGTATATCTAATGTGTCAGTAGATTAATAAATTTATAATTAAGTAATAGTTAACTTGTATAGTAACTATTATGATTAACTAATATTGTTAATAGTAATAAGTAACATATATAGTAATTATTATAATTAACTAATATTATTAGTAGTAATTTTTAATTTATATAAGAGTTAAATATAATTATTAATTATTATCAGTTATTTATTACAATAATTATAATTATTAATTATTATAGTAACTGTTTCAATTAGTAGTAATAGTTACTATAATATTTACCCTATATAGTAACTAATATTATTAGCTAATAAATAAAAAGTCACCTACTTAGTACGTATTTGAAAAGTCACCAACTTTAACAGTATGTTTGAAGGTAAAATTTTAAAAGATAATTTATTTTGGGATAAAACATGACATTTAATTTAGGACGAAAGAAATAACTATTATTATGATTAATTAATATGAATAATGAACTTAAATAATAAAAATTATATTTAATTAATACTATTAATAGTAACTAATACTATTAATAGTAATAATTATTATATATACTAATTATTATGATTAACAATAATAGTTACAATATAAGTTAACTATTATAATTTATAGTATTAGTTAACTATAATAGTTACAACATAATAATTAGTATATATAATAATTATTATAACCTAATAGTATTAGCTAATAGTTAACTCATAGAATAACTATTATTATAACCTAATAGTATTAGCTAATAATGAGAATAGCAAAAGTCACAAATAATTTAAGGTGGAGATGATGTGGCTTTACAAAAATGAAGTTTTAACCTTTGGATGTCCACATGGCAAATCTATAGCCCTCCTCACCAACTTTAATATATATATATATATATATATATATAGATTTTGGTGTTAAGTGAAGTAAAAAAAGCTTAATTGTACAAGGGAGATTTGTGTAATTATACCAAAAATCTTGTAGAATACGGTAAAGGTCAAATGTGGAGACCGGAAAAATTCACGCGCCGCATGTGCTGACCAGTCCCTGGCTCTTAAACCCCCACGCCGCCACTAAAATTCGCCGACGTAATAAAATCCCTTCCACCGCCCGATCCCCAAACCCCAAAAAAACCCCACAATTCCCAATACGGAACATCGCCGGACAAAATGAGAAGAGCTTCCACCCTCGCCGCCGCCTCCTCCGCTGCCGCCGTCGCCTTCCAATACCGCCTCTCACAGGCCTCCTTTTACCGCACCAGTACTACCACCTCTTCTTCCGGCCCTAGCCGTTGGTTTTCCACCGCATCTAACGAAGGTTCAGTGAAATTTGCGTCCTTGGGAGTCGTCGGGGCTCTGTCTGTTGTCGGAGCGGCTACACTGTTCCAAGATGCACACGCCAAGGAGCCGGTCTCGGCCGATCGTCTTCCTCAAGACGTTGTCCTGTATCAGTACGAGGCTTGCCCTTTCTGTAACAAGGTTAAAGGTAATTTTGATTGCGTTTTTTGTTTATTGATTTGATTTGATGTACTGCTGTTCTCATGGTAATGCTGGAAATGAAAGTCAAATTTGAAAATTTAGGTTCAATGCTTGCGCCACAAATTTGAGTTAGCAAGTTAGAGATAACCGAAAAAATGTTTATTTAATGTTTCACTTGCAAAGGTAAACTATGTGTAAATTAGATATTTGAGTTGTGAGTGGGTATTCATCTTCAATGAAAGAGGGGAGCTGGATTATGGTTGCTGGTGCTCTTTCTACTTGCTGTTATTGCTAAGGAAAAAAGTATTTTAGAAGATGATCGGATTAGGCTAAGAAAGGATGATAATGTTAGGTAGTAGAACAAAGTTAAGTTGATAAATTGAACGCGGAGAATGGGAACATTATAATTGTTTAGTTCACACTTAAGACTGCATTTGTGGATTGAGTAATTCATGTTATATGGGGTGTTGGAGATTTGGAATAGATGTGTTATTGTCCTGAATGGATCTGAAATTGTAAATGATTTTGGGATTGAACACAAGAAGGACAAGCCTGACTGCCAGAGTAAGTTTGGGATTGAACAGCAAGACATTGATTAATCAAATTAGAAGTGCGGGAACATAGCTAATCTTCTGGTTCATGCTTAAGAAAATGTTCCTGAATTGACCGGCTCAATTTAAGGAGTTGGTTGAAATTGCTGTATTATTACCCCAAATGGATGCTAATTCTCGCTGACTTTGGGATTGAATACCAAGAAGGATGTGAACCAGGTTTACGGTTGAGTATTAATACTTAATATGACTGAGAAATTCTAGAACTGAATTTTTATCGTGTGTCGTGTTAAACATGTAGGAGAATCAGCTGAATTGAAATATGTATAGTGACAAAACACATACTCCCTCCATCGCATAATGACTGTATTTTTTATTTTTTTTTGTAATTTTTATCCCAAAACGAATATCCACTTTCTAAGAAACTTTGTCCCTAAATGGTTCTTTATCAAAAGAAAAATTCACTATTCATTATTACCTCCGTCCCATAACAACTTGCTATTTATTCGACACGGGAATAAAAAAGAGAGTATATAAATTCAAAAGTATTGTGAGTGGGAAATGGGTGGCGAGTATGATGATTTGAAAGAGTGACCCACAATTTTAGAGTGTGAGTACAAGTGGGGTAGAGTGAATAGAAAAAGAATAAAAGGTGAATTTAAGGAAAAAGGGTCCTACCAATGGGACACCTATTAAAGATTTTTTAGAAGTGGATAGCGAGAATGTTTATGGAAACTTGTTTTTGATAGAAAAAGAGGATTATATTGAGATTAGAATTAAATACAAAAAGGATGGACAAGAGGTCCATCGATAAAGAAAGAAAAACACAATCAATACAAAGAACTACTCTATACTATAGCAGCCTTCCAGTCTCTCTTCAAATCATTGAGTGATAATCCTTTAAAAGCACCATTTGCATACACCCATAGAGAAGCTAAATACACTACTCTTTCCCACAAAAGATGATTCGGTAACGTCTGGTTCTTAAAAATCCGTGCATTCCTCTCCATCCAAATACACCAACAAATGGCAAACACTCCACAATCCCACAACTGTCTCGCATCTACCCATTTACCAAAGCCTCTGAACTTAGTCTGGAAAATGGAGGAGATGCACTCTGGCTCACCCACTCTTCTCCAGCAACCTCAAACAAATGATTCCCTAGAAATCGGGCTATACTACAATGAAGAAAGAGACGATCATGTGTCTCAACAGACTCCCTGCAATTTACACACCAATTAGGCAATAAGCATTTAGAAGGCCTACGAATCTGCAATTTGTCGTTTGTGTTAAGTTTATTAGGCATTAAAAGCCACACAAATGCCTGAATTTTTAACAGAGTTTTAGACTTCCACACATAGGAAGAAAGAGGAATGGAAGATGGATTGGGACTCTGAATCAAGAAGTTAAGAAAAGACTTGCAAGAATAATTTCCAAAACCCTCTAAAACCCAAATCCGAGAATATTGATTCTTCGACAAAAGAACTTGAGATAAAGAATAATGAAGAACATCAACAGACTCTCGATCATTAAGGTTACAGAAGAAATGAAAATTCCATGAAACTTCTCCCCCCTCACCAAACACCCGAAAATCAGAAATAGGACCCCAATGAACTAAAGAAAGGCGATAAAGCCGAGGATACAAGTCCCTTAATGAAGAAGTACCGATCCAAGTATCTTCCCAGAATCGAATATGAGCCCCATTACCTACCTTTAACCGAGTAAGAGGATTAAACAGTCTGTGACACTGATGAATAAATTTCCATGGGCTTTTGTGCGAGCCTGAACCGCTTAAAGAAGCATCACAACCATAGTTATTAAAGGCCCAAGGCGCACCAAGGTGCAAAAGGTGAGCCCGGAGCCTAGGCGCAAGGCGCAAGGCGGGCGCGCGCCCGAGTGACGATGCCCACAAAAATGCATTAAAATATTAAAAATATAGAAGTATAAAAGAAACAAGCATAAATAGATGTTTAAACAAGCATAAAGAGAAGTTCAAACAAAAAGACAAGTCTAAATCCTATAAACTTTAATTTACACATGCATTCAGATTGCATTTTTGAATGATAATATTTAACTGTAACATTTGTATACATAAACAGAGACTTGAGGGGGAAAAAATAATAAAGACATTGCATAATTTAACATGTTTAAACTTTAAATCATAAACTTTAATTTATACATGCATTCAGATTGATTAATAATATAATAATGTAACTTCTATAGTTAATAGTTCTATGTACTTAAACAGAGAGTTGAGGAAAAAAAAGAATCAGGACTTAAGAAAAATAAAAAGATAACACGAAGAGAACTCACCTGTCGGAGCTGCTCTTCTCGCCTGAGGCTCGCCGGAGGTCGACGGAGGTCGCCGGAGGATCAGACAGGTCGCCGGAGTTCGCTGGAGGTCGCCGGAGGTCTTCCCAGGTCGCCGGAGGCTTCTCTGTTAGCTTTGATGGAGTTCACAAGGATCGACTGCTCTTATATAGACTTACGGTGAGTGTATCGTGGCAGCGGAAGATTCTTAGTCGCGTAATACGTTCAATTACTAAGCAATTGACGGTCAATAGGATCAATTACTTCGAAATTGTCGGTCAATTAGGGTTTTCCGAGCCTAGGCGCAGTCGATCAAGGCCCACGCTTCAGCCCTAGGCGCGCCTAAGCCCTCGCCTGTGTGACAGCGCCTCGCCTAGCCCAATCGAAGCCCCAAATGTGCGCCTCGCTGCGCCTCGCTTCGCCTCGCTTCGCCTCGCGCCTAGGCTCGCGCCTAGGCGCGCTTTTAATAACTATGATCACAACCATTTCGTTGCATTCTGAACTAGCTCTTAATCACTTTATGCCAAATAGCTTGAGGTTCTCGAGGAAATCTCCATAGCCATTTACTAACTAGGGTGATGTTTCGATTAATCAGGTTACCCAATGCCAACCCACCCTCCTCTTTAGGACGACATACTTTCTCCCATGCCACCAAATGATCTCTTCTCTCCTCCCCCGAACATTCCCACAGAAACTTCCTCATCGCTCTCTCAATATTCTCTACGACAACATTTGGGATTTTAAAGAAAGATAGTAAAGCAGAATACTAGAAAGACACGCTCGCACTAGGGTAATGCGTCCACTTAAAGAAAAATAAGCACGTTTCCAACTAGCAAGACACTTATTAACTCTCTCTACCACTGGGTCCCAAAAGGAAATGATTCTCGGATTACCCCCCATAGGTACCCCAAGATAAGATATAGGCCAAGAGAGAACTTGACAACCTATCAAAGACGCATATCTTATACCCTCTTCATCTCCCAAATTAATCCCAACAACCCCACATTTAGCCAAATTAATTTTCAACCCAGAAACGTGTTCAAATAGCTGAAGAATGGTCATGACATTTTTAAAATTTCGAGTGCCCTCAGCTAAGAACAAAACCGTGTCATCAACAAACTGAAGATGGGAAACCATAAGATTCTCCTTACCCACCTAGCATCCTTCCACAATTCCTACCTCTTCTCCTCTATACAAAAGCCTACTCAAAACATCTGCCACAAGGGTAAACAAGAAAAGAGATAAGGGATCTCCCTGTCGTAAGTCTCTAGAAGCCTCAAACCACTTTTGAGCCTTACCATTGACTATGACAGAAAAACTCGGGGCCCTAAAGCACCCATAATCCATCTCCGCCATTGAACACCAAACCCCTTACGCTCAAGAACATGATCTAAGAAATTCCAACTCACTCTATCATAAGCCTTTTCAAATTCAAGTTTGACCACGACACCTATATTACCTCTCCTTTGTAAATCCTCAACCATCTCATTTGCAATTATCGCAGCGTCAATACCTTGCCTTCACCTTACAAAAGCACTTGAGCTCCAGAAATGGTAGCCCTTAACACCACCCTCAGTCTAAGTGACAAAACCTTGGTAATAATCTTATAAACACTCGTCACCAACCTGATAGGCCTAAAACCATTAATCATGACCGAACGATCTTTTTTAGGGACTAAAGTAATAAACGTAGAGTTTATACTTTTGCCTATGATACCATTCCCAAAAAACTCACTAAATACTCTCATATGATCGTGTTTCATGATATCCCAACACGAATGAAAGAAGGCCATCGAAAAACCATCAGGTCCACGAGCCTTATATTTAGCCATCCCATCAACAACACTTCGAATGTCCTCTGAAAACTCCTTTTTCCAGCCATTTAGACCCCTCAGACTCAATGGGACACCAATCTATACCCTCCTAACGAGGTCTAGTCTCACAATCTTCACGAAATAGATTCTAAAAAAAACGTAATGGAATTAGAAATCAAATCGGGGTTCCGCACAATTCTCCCGAGTCTAACTGAACCTCAGAAATGTAATTTCTTCATCTCCTACGTGTAGCAACCCTATGAAAAAGCTTAGAATTGCTATCACCCTTTCTAATCCATTTAAACATAGACTTTTGGTGCCAGCTCATATCCTCCCGCAAAAGAATCTCCTCAAGATTATTTTTCAACTCAGGCCGATGTAGCTCTTGCTCAGAAGAAAGAGGTCCCGACTCCTCCATACTATCAATACCAGCTATCTCTTGTAAAACCGCATCTTTTTCTTGTCTTATATCTCCAAAGACCTCCTTATTCCACTCTTTCAATTTCTGTTAACAAACTTCAATTTTTGCATATAGACAAACCCAGCCCACCCCTGAACCTGACATTCATTCCACCAACTTTTGACCTTATCATGAAAACTAGAATGAAGAATCCACATATTTTCAAAACGAAAAGGAGTAGGTCCCCAACGCACTGGGCAAGACTAAAGAAGAATAGGAAAATGATCAGAAACGGGTCTCTCTAACAATTTTTGGGTTTGGGAAGAAAAGTATCTTCCCAATCCGCCGAAAATAAGAATATGTCAATCCTAGAGGCAACTTGTCTCTGACCCGACACTGACCAAGTAAATTGACCATTGGAGATCTCAATCTCTCTCAGATCATTAGCACAAATGAACTCATTAAAATCTCGTATACTTGTAGTCAACCTAGAACCCCCCCTCTTCTCCCAAGACCGCCTTATCACATTAATATCGCCACCAAGACACCATTTTGAACCACACAAACCAGCTAGATCATTGAGCTCTTCCCAGAAATCCCCCCGCAATCTAGGGCGGGTAGGGCCATAAACTGAAGAAACCCAGCACTCCCCTTTCCCCCATATATCTAAACAAACAAACAAACAAACATATAACGAAAAGGAACCACTTATCACATCCTTTTTACAAGCAATTCTAGAATCCCATAAGACAATGATACCCCCAGAGGCACCAACGGGCGGAAGAAACACCCACTCATGAAACCGAGTCCCCCAAATACTCTTAATAAGCAAATTGTCAACCACCTCACGCTTTAACTCTTAATGAGTACTATATCAGGGTCAGTTCTCAACACCACCTCTCTTACTTTCCTCCTTTTTGTGCGGTCACCAAGCCCGCAAACATTCCAAGAAACGATCTGCATGAGACACACTTATGCAATTTTTTAGAAGTGGATAGCGGGAATATTTATGCAACGTTGGCATCATTTTTTTTTATATAAAATTACACATTGTCAAAATGTCGCTTAAATGAAAATAGACATTTAATTTGGGAAGGGAAAAGTACAAATGTACATTCAAAATGATGACATATGCACATCTGTATTCAAATGAGTAAGTAATCAGATGGTCTTACCTTTGATATGTACGTCTCGGCATGATCACTCTTTTTAAGCCTCAAATCAGATGGAATCCTAGTTTGTCTATTATGATAGTCTTGACACTGCGTGAGACTCAGAATTATTTGTATTGTCATGTTGTTATTTAGAGTCATCCTCGCTTAGGTTAAGAGTTCAAAAAGTGGACAATTACATGCAAATCTTCAACTTTCAGTAATCAAACTGAGAAAATTTGGTGGGAGTTTATTTCTATTGGAGCTCGGTTTGTAGTAAACATATATTTAGCACTTATAGCACATTTCCAAAGGGAGGCTAGTAGATGCAATTCTCTCTGTCATTAGATTAGAGTATGAATTTGAAGTTTTTTATTTTGACAAGTAAAGAAATATATCAGAAAGACAGAAAATACAAGCAGATGGATAAGATGTCCCGAATAGATATAAAAAAAGAGAGAAGGAATTGGACGTCGTGAAGGGTGTCAGTAATTCATATTGAACTATTGCAGGTGGATTTCCCTCTTATCTCCTTCGTTGAATCAAAGTAGCAGAAGCTTAGTCCTTTTGATAGTTCTTAGGAGCTCATGCAGTCATACTCTATGTTATCTAAAGACCCTAATGGGAGAAAGTGTGCTGTCCTAAAGTGGAGGGGGGTTTGGAATTGGGGAACTTGGTTAAGCGGAATATCTCCCTCATGAGTAAATGGTTGTGGCGGTTTCCTCAAGAACCTAATTTTATCTGGCATAAAGTGATAAGGAGCAAGTTTGGTATGCACTGTATTGGTTGGGATTCACATTTCCGAAGTTCTTGTTCTCATAAAATCCCGTGGAAGTACATTCATCAGTGCCATCATCTGTTCCGTCCTTTGACTCGTTTAAAGGTTGGGAATGGGGCTCGGATTCGATTCTGGGAAGATGTGTGGATGGGTGACTCCTCTTTGTGTTTGTTGTTCCCTCGCCTATATCGTTTATCTTCGGTTCATTTGGCTCCTATTATTGATTTTGTTGTTCTTGGGGATGAAGCTCAACTTTCTTGGAACTTTCACTTTTGTCGCAATCTTAATGATCGTGAATGTGTGGAGGTGGGTGTTCTTCTTGATTCTTTATCTCGAGTTCGTTGGTCTCATAATCAGGATTCTAGAATTTGGTCTCTTGAAGGGTCAGGAAAATATTCTTGTAAATCTTTTATGACCTTCTTGATTTCTAGTCCTATTCCTTCTCCTTTCCCCCTTGTTTCATTTGTTTGGAAGTCTAAAACTCCTTTTAAAATCAGAGCCTTTATTTGGACTTTAGTACTTAACAAGCTTTCAAGTGTATTTCGCCTAATTGGTGCGTGAACTGCAAGCTTTCGGGTGAATCTCATGACCATCCTTTTCTCCATTGTACCATGGCTCAATATCTTTGGAATAGTCTTTTTGAGGTGGGTGGAGAATATTGGGTGTGCCCTAGTACTTTGAACTCCTTTTTGCAAATTCAGTTTAGAGGCTTCGGAAAAGGCAAAGATGTAGTTCTCTTATGGGATTGCGGAATCTCAGCCGTCTTGTGGTGTTTATGGATGGAGAGGAATAACAGAATATTTCAAAATCATCATATTCCGAAACACTTACTATGGGAACGGGTGATTTCTATTGCTTCTCTTTGGGCGTAAGCTAACGGGGCTTTTCGGGGATTGTCTATTTCTGATTTGAAGCGAGATTGGGCGGCTGCGATTATGTAGATTTTGTTGCTTTATTTTGTGTTTTCTTTTTCTGTGTCCTCTTTGATGGATACCTTATCCGTCTTTTGTATATTCTTCTCTTTAATCTAATAAAATTCTTTTCCTATAAAAAAAAATAAAAATTTGTTCCCTTTTTACCCAGCAAATTCTTAGATGAAGTGTACTTATATTTAAACTTGAGTCAACCATTGACATGTTCATAAGAGGAACTTGTGCATTGTAGAGTTTGGAAAAAGCACCCAAATTGAACCAAAGTAAGGTAACTGGATTCGAAGCACAACTTTTGTCAATATACTTGACTTGTTGACCTGTAGTCCTAATGGGAAAGGGAGTTGTCCCTATTTTTGCAACTCCATATGCAGCCAAGGAAAAATGAATAATTTTGATGTAAATGCTGCGGGCATTCTCAAAGACCAAAACAAAAAGAAAAGGAAATGGAGGGTGTATTTCACATGTGTGACCAAAAATGATAGTCCCCGCTTATGTACACCTTGACGACATCTTCCCATGATTTTGCAAAAGAAAATCACAAATGAAGACGTGGCTAGGTTTGCAAAAATATCACGAAATGGGTATTTAAGAAGCTGGGAGGTGGGTTATGATATTAGGGCTCATCTTGTGCACTGGTTCGAAATCGGGAAAAAAATCTGGTTTGCCCATTAAGTGAATCGATTTGGATGTATTTTTTTTAGTCCATAAGTTCAAAAATATACTCTTTGTACATATTTATGGATAAGTGAGCTACTTCTTATACAATTGATTATCAAGCAATAACAAATGTACAATAAACACACCAATTTTAATTTAAAAAAGGTTAGAGTGATTTATATAATGACCATAATTAATTTATTTATACAACAACAACAAAGCCTTAGTCCCTAAATAATTTGGGGTCGGCTAAAATGAATCCTCATGTCATCGTGAAAGAAAAGATGTAAGAAAAAAGTATTTTAAAAGAAGAAATAGGTGGGGAAAAAATTGAAAATGAAAAGAAGAGATGAAGAAAAAAGTAAAAATAGTGAAAATAAAAGAATAAATAAATACTCCCTCCGTCCCAATTTAAATTTCAATTTTTTTTGGGTTCAAGAATTAAGAAAAAGGTGATGTGTTGTGAGTGTAGGTGGTTTGGTAGGAGAGAGAAAGTGGGGGTAGGGAATAGTTAGTGGGTAATTGTTGTATGACATGTGAGGCCCACAAATAAAGATATAAAAAACTTTCCTTTTTAGGTGCTAATGCCCACATTAACCCTGAGTATTAACTATATTTCTTTCTTACAGATACATACACACACACACACACACACACACACACACATAATGAAAATTTACTAAAAATTTCCTTCAAAGGGTCTCGTTACAAAAGGAATACTCGAAGAAACATAAAGGGAGTTTTGAGGCTGGTGGTATTTATAAGCAAGAAATGTACATTACATGGAGCACAAAATCAGTGTGGCAGTAATAATAATCCTTAAAAAAGAAGCAAAAGAGGGAGCAAATGATCTGTTTTGCCTCAAAAAGAGGGAAATTAAAATTGTAATTCACCTCCAAAATTTTAACTATAGTGCATTTGCATGGTTTGACTATTTTGATATTGAGGGACTTTGTTTACAATTATTTTTTTCCTTTTAATGATGACTTCCCAGAATATTAGATGATAAGATCATTAAGTATGGATTAACTGATAACCTGTGTTCGTTGAGCGGAGCCGTGTCTGGTATGTGGGACAAAGGCCGAGTTGAGACTCCTTAACTATTTTTGCTGGGTGCTATCGCTAGTATGCTCTTTCATCAATATTGAAATTTTCAACAAGATATCTTTATAGTTACTGTTGCTTTATTCTTCGATGCATTCGTAGTGGCTTACAGCTTCTAATAGTGTTTGCCACGTTTAAGTAAACTACCTGAAGCAATATATTTTGTAGGTAGATCCGAGTGACAATTTATTACAGAGTTGGCTTATCTGTTTGTTATGCTAAAGCATTAGCAAATTTTTTCATTTAGATGGATTTGAAAATTGGTGTTTTTGGTATGTGCCGTAAATTGTTGTTCTCCGTGATTGAAAACTAGCAGGGTATAAGCAATTAAATGTTGGTCGTTATGAAGCCAAAGATGACATATATCTGCTTCTCTGTCTTGTAAATGAAATGGTGGTTGTTATGAAGCCAAATAGAACATATATCTGCTTCTCTGTCTTGTATGCTGCTTTTCTTTCATTGGCTGATATTGTGCTTCCCAAAAATTTCAGCTTTCCTGGACTATTATGATGTACCATACAAAGTTGTGGAGGTAAATCCTCTTAGTAAGAAGGAAATCAAATGGTCCGGATATAAGAAGGTGCCTATATTGATGGTGGATGGTGAACCGATGGTTGATTCATCAGGTTCTTGTCTTCATCCCAGATGATTTTTATTTCACTCATATATTTATGCTTTGAAATTTAAGCTGGCTTAGTATGACAGGGAGCTGATAGAATTTCTATCACTTGATCAAGGAACTGATATACCCGTTGAACCTGTATGTGATCTTGTTGCAGCTATTATTGATAAGTTCAGTGAGAAGGTCAGCCTTAAGGAATCTACTAAAGCGGTCACAGACAACGATGAAGAAAAGAAGTGGCGCCAGTATGTTCCTTTTCTGTTTGCAGCTAGATTTCAATTTTAAGAAACTTGCATACTTTAAACATTTCCGATTAACATAGTATATATGAGTTCAAGTTCCTATTGAAATACTAAAATATTGGAAAAGGATGAACAGTTATTTACTTGAATTCTTTGATGTACCAGTGATAAAAAAATTGGATCTGCTCATAATGTCTATGTAAGATCCTACTGGTTTAATTGCAACTTTTGAAAAGGAGGCTTAGCTGCATTTTACCTCTCTTATCCAGTTACATTCAGAATAACGTCTTCCTAGATTACTAGATAGATGAGTGCTTCTGCACGTGTGACGTGTTGCTTTCCATACACCAGTTACAAATGCATTGCTTCAGTTTACTGCTACTCAGTGGACTTCTTTCTGGGATGAGAAAATCATTAAGGGATGACAGAGTCCTCTGGTTGGCAAATGTAAAAACTAGAATAAAATTTAAAGGTAGTCAACTAGACCCATACTTCAATTCTCTCCGAAAAAAAAAAGAAAAGTGCTCCCTGGAAGCTTCACAGTATGTCTCATCGAGGACTATTACATCCCTCCCATAGTTATTAAAGGCCCTAGGCGCACCAAGGCGCAAAAGGTGTGCCCGGAGCCTAGGCGCAAGGCGGGCGCGCGCCCGGGTGACGATGCCCGTAAAAATGCCTTAAAATACTTATAGTATACATTATACAACATCAAGATAAGCAATAAATCAAATGCAAGTAGTAAATCAAACATACGTTATAAGTAAAAGAAACAAACATAAATAGATGTTCAAACAAGCATAAAGAGAAGTTCAAACAGAAGGACTCTAAGTCTAAATCCTATAAAATGATAAAAGCAGTTGTTAGTTTGAAGGAGTTCCTGGTGATTGCTACTCTTATACGAAGTTATGGTGCATGTACATGAGAGAGTCATGGGAGAGGAAGAGTAATAGTCACGCATTAGGTTTTAATTACAATTTAATTGATGGTCAATTGTTGTGCCCGGAGCTAGGCGCACCCAGGCTCCAAAACTGAGCCTCTCTGTGCCCGGAGCTTAGGCGCGCGCCTAGGCGCGCCTTTAATAACTATGATCGCTCCTATCTGATTTTTCTCCATACAAATTGTAGCTGGTTGTGTTCTCTCGCGCTGTTCTAGAAGCCACTTTTACTAGAAGTTCTCTCTTGACATCACCATTGCAACCGGATGAACTTCGTTTGCGGTATTTGTTCAAACATGTACGTGGATGGCAATGGCTGTAACTATAGCTGATTGCCTTACCAAGGAGTGTCTTCAGCCTTCTTTCCTTGAAAAATGATGCACCAGCTGGGAGGTTTCTCACCATCTTACACAAGCCTAGTCTGTGAAGGAAGCATTCACTCCATAGGAAGTCCCAGTATCCAACTACCACTATAAGTTCAAATGTGGTTGATCAATGGAATCGTAGAACTTGGCTTTCAGTTAATTTGATCAGGAGTAACGCTTTTTTCTATATTATTATTGTAGTGCCCCCCAATATAAGTCCTCTAACCTTACTGATTTCAGCACACGTCAGTACTATCTGATATATAAGTATGTCCATCATCTGCGATGGACTTGAAAGTTCCCTACCAAGTGGCTGTTTCCTCGCTAATGCAGATATCATGAAGTAAGCAGTCGCTTCTTAGATCACGCCAGTCTGATATTGTCATACAAGTTTTAGGTTAAAACTTTAGAGAAATGATTGCGCGATAGAATACTAGTTTGACATGATAAAAGTTAGAAAGGAAGTTCGAACTTCTAATAGGAAAAAGCGTTTAAGAATCACTGATAAAATATATCAAACTGTTTGAAGCTTACATGAAAAACTTCTCTAATTATGATCCTATTAGTGCTTAAATAGGAACGTTTCAACATACAAGTCAAGATTTAGAAGGTGGTGTATACTTCCTATTCATCCTCGTTTATGTATGTTTACCAAATCTCTTCAGTTCTCACTGGTTAATTTGGAGTATGATGGTCCGCGAGTTACTGCGCCAACATTGTTTATGGTTGTGTTTTCAGATTGCTGAATCTTTTCGTTGCCAAACTCATTTTGGGTTTTGGTTTCTGATATATTAATAATGTATTTGCCGCTGCTGGTATAACCTCTTTGAGATTAATCTTTTACCTTGTTCATACCTTTAAATGATAACATGCAGGTGGGTCGATAACCATCTGGTGCATGTGTTATCACCAAATATATACCGAAATGTTTCTGAAGCTCTGGAATCCTTCGACTATATCACTAGCAATGGTACGAGCATATTGTTATTGAAAAATTGTTCATCTGCATGCATAATATATCTGGTGTGTGGTGATTTTTTTTATAGCATCAGGAGTGGTTGAGCTTGGAATCCATTTGCACCATAACATTCATTACAAGATGTATGTTTTTTTTTTTTTAAATAAGTCAGTTCGTTCTTCTGTTCCCCTTGGTCATGACATGTTTTAAAATGGTTTAATACCTGTACTCATAGTCATTTCAGTTGTACCTTTTTAGAATCGTTCAAGCTTCAGATTGTACCTTCGGTTCTATCTATGTAAGATTTGTTAATACTTAATATGCTTATGAATCACCCTCAACCACTAAATCAGGAATGAATTGGGTAATTTATCCCAAATCAGTATGATAAGGTCTCAAGTCGAAAATGAACCCTGGATTATTATTGAATTCCTTCAATCTTGGAAACTGAAATACTTACCTGTGCTAAGGTACTCTTTAGTTAGTACTTACGTCGTTGGATGACTTTAGAAGGGTTGACAGATATCCGCATTTTTTAGGACCCAGACATCTTAAATTTTGGTTAGGTGGTCATATGTTAAGACTAGACCATCCCCTTGGCAAATTTTATCAATCAGAGTGTTATTAATATTTTTACTTTATGATTCATAATTCTCAATATTAATCCAATGTAGTTCTTAATTCCCGCATTAAGGGAATGCCAGATATAAAAATTCACGTGCATAATTCCTTCAGATACGTTTTGGTTGTTTACAGATGACATTGGCTAGATAAACGTATGTTTCAGAATCAATGGGTTACTTTCCTTTGTGTCGCTATTCATTGTTGTATCATCAGGGAGGCCTTGTTGTTAGGAACTAATTGTTCACTAGATTTGACATGCACATGTGACGGAATTTTAAACTCCTGATGGATTGTACGAGTGGTTAAAGTGTCCTATGTGAATCTTGAAGCACATTGAGGTTTATAAGTTACTTAAGTTCTATTTATCTTTGTTATCAAGCTGTTGATAGTCAATTACTCAACTTAAATGTTCCCTTTCTATTCATCAATCAGAAGGAGATCATTTATCAATTGCAATAGGTTAGTTTTTCGAGTATTTGGAGGGCATTTTGGATATATATTTTTTGCCGTAATTCTTCGCCTTCAAATCCATAATGATATTTAAGTAATATGATCTCTCATTATCTTGGTGATATCATGAGCTGCTTAGTTGAAGATGCTGGGTAATTAGAGCTGTTTCTTTGGGTTGATTTTCAAACCCTTCGCCGATATAGCAATGCATGGATCCTTTTAGCATTTTTATGTCCCGGTGGACCTTCCTTTTGCAGTACATCTGTGACCTTCAGTACATATTTTCATCCTGAAATTGCAGTACGTGGTGCAAATATGTGAGTAGTAAGCCGGAAATAAATGAAGATGGACAATCATGGTCTGAGTCAACCTCTTAGAGATTTTGCTCAAAAAAATGCAAGGTAGTATATGTTTTGAATGTTAGGCCCATAAAGTCTTTGATGCAGTATTGATATTGGTCCTCTGTCTTAATGAGATTGGTTCCTTATCAAAGCACCTTCTGCGCTCTTACTTTGCCGACAACTGTGGGTCCACAACTCTCTTGTCTGGTAACCAATCCTTAAGTTCTCTAATGATGAGTTTTCTGTTTTCTGCGTGGGGGACTCCTAGTTCCTTGTTTCTCCCACAGTCCCGAAATAATTGTCGCTCTTTCTAATTTGGTCCGTCCCAACCAAAATGAATGTCACCTTTCTTAAAAATAGTACTATATAATGTTTTGTCATCTCCCTAAATTACCCTTTCTTAAAAGTAGGCACTAAAAACCTAACTCATGTAAAATGCACACTCAACTTACAGTGTAGTGCTTGTAATGTTACTCTTTTGCCTATCAAGCTGATACTTGTGCGGAGAAATGTCAAATGATTTAGCGCAATTTAGAAAAAAATAAAAAGAGGTTAAAAACGTTGGCGCGTCAACTATGGCCATTATCCCGGGACGGAGTATAACTTCTGATGATATTACATGCTGCCTTCAAGATGAGCGTCTCTGTTTGGATAGAGATGATCAACGGTATTCGAGACTTTTGGCTGCTTGAGTAGGCACCCGTGGTTACTATGAGATTTGTTTTGTCTTTCGTTATTTTGAAATCTGGAATTTATATTTGGAAATTCTGTAGTTTGTTCTGAATGCTCAAGTTGAGATTGATACTCTGGAATCATCAATATATTGTTGATATATGCCCACTCAAGTCTATTGAATTTCTCCCCTATTTTTAGTCTTTCCTTACTGCTCACCTCACCAGCCTGCTTAGATTTTGGTCCCCAGTAAGTTATGTGGGAATTTATAAATGTGTAAGATGGTAGATATGGGCTTGCTACCATTTGACTCTAGCACGTATATCACATAAATCTTGCTTTGGAATTCACGCCTTAAACCCTAATTTTTCACCATAGATGCTGTCCCCCCCCCCCCCCCCCTTCTCCTTGTTCCTTGAGAATGCCTTCAAGTGTTCAGTTGTTGCTGTGGCAACAATGTCGGTTTTGCTAATTACTACTCCCTCCGTCCCTAAATGAATGTCCGAAAAACTTTCAAATTTGCTCTTGAAATTTGAAAGTTTTTCGGACATTCATTTAGGGACGGAGGGAGTAGTATTATTTGTCATGTTCTGTTTTGCTTTGTTTCACGGGTCAGTTGGAGGTTGGCAAGGACTTATAATTGCTTTCGTTGGTGATTTATCATGATTGACTTTAGTTACTGTTCACCCTGGGTGTGATTTCTCATTTGTGGAGATTCTGAATTGTCACTCTGGTCATCTACGTGTAGGTAATTTCAACCTCTATGAGAAATATTCTGTGAAGTATGCTGGAGCTGCAGCAATGTACTTTGTGTCAAAGAAGCTGAAGAACAAATATAACATTACCGATGAACGTAAAGCTCTGTACGAAGCTGCAGAAACGTGGGTGGACGCACTCGACGGCCGGGAATTTCTTGGTAAGTTTTTTTGATCTTGTCTTGTTGCTTCTTTCTTGAATACTTGCTGCATACATGCGCAGCTAAAGCTGATCACAAATACCTTGCCTAAAAACCCAAGGAATTCCTCACTATAATCTCTTTTCCTAATCCTCATTTATTGCATACTCTTCCAATACTTATGTGGACCCAAAAGCGTAGTCCTGCATCAAGTATAGCTTCACCCACTGGCGAGCTAGGGCCAGACCTAAAGGGGCAATTGCCCCCCTCCCCCCTTTGTTTTTCAAAGTGTGCAAATTTAGTACTAGACAATTTCAAAAATATTGCTAGTTACCTTTAAATTTAATATCCCCCCCTTTTGTATTACGAATAAGTACCACTATATTAAAATGACCCCCCTTTACATAAATTTAGTTATTATTTTATAATAGTTCATATTCAAAAAAAAATTGTCCCCGTTTACAAAATTCTGCCACTCGCTTCACCATACTCCGTATTAAAAGTTTTCATCTTAGCATTCACTTATGTACTATACTACTAAAAGTTTTCCTTAACTATCTACGTTAAGCCCATGTGCCATGTGGGTCCGACCCTTCCTTGAACACAATCACAGTGAGAGCTCTTTTAGCACCAAATAATCTTTTCTTTTTAAAAAAATAATAATAATCTTTTTCTTATCTATTGCTTCAGGTGGCTCCAAGCCTAACTTAGCCGACCTAGCAGTTTTTGGGGTATTAAGACCAATCAGGTACTTGAGATCTGGTAAAGATATGGTGGAGCACACCCGGATAGGCGAATGGTACGGAAGAATGGAACGAGAAGTGGGCGAATCTACGAGGATAAAGGCACCCTAGATTGGTATTCCTTTTGGTATGCAAGAGACCTTCAAGGCTAATGCAAATTAAGCGAAATCATCTTATAAATTAGGAGAGAACAAGTACCAATTATACATATGAAATTTTGGTTCTCTTGATTTTTTATTTTTTTTAAAAATTGGTTGTGGTTTATTTAAATTCATAGAATAAGATTGGTACGGCAATTCATTTTCTTGATCCAGTGCGTATCCATTACCACGTATCACACTAGGGTTCCAGTGTGGAACTGGTCGATTTTTATTTCTAAGTTGCAGAATAACAGCTTCATCTTGGCTTATTTTTGTCTAATTGTATGAATGCCATGAAATTTTCAATGTTATGAACTTGGAAGCTTTATTTATCTGGATTAGAGAGGGAAGCTCTTTTATTTCTGCATTTGCTCTATTCAGTTTTCCTTGCTTCCTCCTTTTTTTTTTTTTTTTTTTTTTTTGTCCCTTTCTTCCCTAATACTCCTCCTTCTGTCCCCGAATAAATTTCATAGTCGACAAGTTAATATTTTTAAGCTTTTAGTATGTTTCCGTGATTGTCTCAATTTATTCATATGGGTAGAGTGACACCTCTCATATGATATTGCAGTGTTTGTCCCTATTAGAATTGGTACTCTACGAGAATCACCAAACTATATAGTTTATTTTTAGTAAGATGATATTTATTTTGGGACAAATGAAAATGAAAAATAAGACAACTAAAGAGATCTATTCATTCATAAGAAAAAGAAAAAAGTGACGCCGTATTGGGATAATGGTGGAAGGGTTAGAAGATTTTTTGTATATTGTGGATACATAGTCAGACTCGCGAGACTATCTGGGTGTTCGGACATTCAATATTGGAGTGGATAGCTAATTGATTTATGAAATTTAAAGAATTCAAAATTATTCAACAGACTCTAGAAGGAAATCAGGGGGCGTATGAGAATTTAGAAATCCGACTCTTTGATAGAGTAAGGGATCCCGGATGGAATGATTTTGACTATCGATTCATTAGTAAAAAACCTTCTCCGACTTTTGAATTGTTGAAGCAAATATTTTATGTCAGAGTCGAAGCGCCAAAAGGAGAATTGAGAATTTTTCTGATCGGAGATAAGAGTGTTTTTCCTTGGCGATGGAAAATTCGCCCACCCGCTTTTATTAATTTGCAAATTCTTCCTCAGTTAGTTAAAAGAATGAAATTGGCCGATATTATGACTATACTAGGTAATATCATTATTATGGGAGAAGTTGATCGTTAAACTGACAAAGGGAAGGGAGTATGAAAAAGAGAATTTGGACCAGAACAAAGAATGGTGACTTAAATGTTAAATTAGTCTATTTAAGTATTTAACGTCTAAAGTAAATGGCCATTAATAATGTTATCCAATTGATAAATATTGTGAGTTCAGCAATTTGATTGTTTTTTTTTTTTTTTTGACAATTTAGTTACATTTCATTCATTAAAGGCAATTGATATTGTGTTACAAACTCCTATTAAATCTATTACAGATCTATTGCCTAGTTTAGTACGATTCCTTATTGGAGTTTCACCACGTCAGAACCTATTACAACGAATGAAACTACGCCTTCAGAAATCTCTCATCGACGTCCCGCGCCATCTGGTGGTCTCTTCCTATAGACGTCCCGCGCCATCTGAATGTTCACCTGCAAAAGCTCCCAGCCGCCCTCAGAAGGGCTAAGTAAAACAAGTCCACTTGCTCCCGGAGGGAGTCGAATTTTACGGATGGGGCCTATTAAGGCAGAGGTTATGAGAGTTATTATTGCCGCCACTTTCCATTAATTTCAAAAGACACTACAGCTTCTCCAAAATTTTAAAAATAAAGAATGAGAAATATCGAAAGTGATAATGGTTATTTGAAAAAATGTGACAATTGTCAGATAGCTGCCAATCGAGCAATTATTATAATGACTAAAGATTATGATTGTTTGAAAACTATGACAATTGTCAAGTAGCTACTCACTAATCGAACAATCTTCAGAATGACTGAACATCATGAATATTACAGATGGCGAACCAACCGATCACCATAAATAAGGTTTTGGGTCGATTGAGAACTCTACGAAGAATCAAAGCTCAGATATGAGATTTTGAGTTTCTTTTGCTTGCTTTGGCCTAATTGGTAACGACAATGATAATTGAAACGTGTAGGAGGGGTGAATTAAGTGTTGGAGTAGGGGGAAGGGAAGGGGTTGCGATGGGAGCGGGAACAAGAAGTGGGAATGGGCAAGTTGAGGAAGGGGGAAAAATAAAAAGGGTGGTGTAGCGGTGGAGAACGAATGTACGAGAAAGGTAAGATATAGTTGGAGAAGATAACTTCTTTTTTTTCTTTTTGGGAAAGTGAATCTTAAAGGCAACACACGTTCTACATTTTCATCAAATAAAATGATATACTCATTAGAGTCGAAAAGTACAATATAATTTTACAGTTTTTTCATACAAATACAATACAACTTTTGCTATATAAAATGGATGACATTAACGATAGTTAACGCCTTGATAATAGGGTTATTATCTAACAACCGTTAAACCTTCTCCCAATCCCACTTCCACCTCTACCCTACCCCAACCTTCCACTTCCGCTTTCATCCCCGCCAAACCTTCTCTCCACCAACCCCGCCTCTAGCTCCGCCCTCTCCTTAACCCATATCACAACATCCCACTGCCCCTCCACCCTCCATCCTCCTCCTCCTCTCCCTCAATCGTTCCATGTGCCTCTTCTCTACGCCGTCCACCACGAGCCCCACCCTCAATCGTCATCAGTCGCATCCACTATCTTTGACAACACCGTATTCACAACTATCACTCCCTTTCCCCTTGTTCACAAGCTTTGAAATGAGTGGTTGCTTGTTATAATATAATGGTGGTGGAATTGTGGTGCTTATAGTGGTAGTGGTTAGGCAACGGGTTATTGTGGTGTTTGAGAAGGATGGTATACAAATTTGAAAGGGATGATGAAAGTAAAGAAAAGTTAGCTTTTACATCACCATTTCGTTAAAATTTCCCACTAGCATTTCGTTAGAACTTTTAACACTTTGTTGAAAAAATAAATAAGACATTTGTTATATTATTTGGAAACTAATTCAAATGTATATTGGATCATTGAAACACTAACTAGTACATTACCTGAGGTAGTTTTTTTTTTTTTTTTTTTTTTTTTTTTTTTTTGTAAGGTTTTAACTAGTACATTACTTGAGGTAGCCTTTTAAATTCAAATTTGAAATTGTTTAAATTTATAAGAGGTAGTTTGTAAAGTTGAATTAATTTTTGTTTTTTGACAAGCTAGTTACATATCATTCATTTAAGGCAATTGCCATCGTGTTACAAATCCCTATTAAATCTATTAAAGATCTATTGGTTATTTTAGTACAATTTTTTGTGGAGTTTCACCAAATTATAAATTATTTAATCTATTTGATTATTCATATAATCTTATATTTTATGAATGGATCATCTTACCTAGGGTTGTTATACGAACCGAGCTGGCTCGAGCTCGGTTCGTGAAAGCTCGAGCTCGAGTGAGCGGAGGAGTGGAAATATCAAAACTCTCTAAGAATTGTGGTCCAAAAACAGCGTTTTGGCTTATTTGAGAGTAGAGCACGAATCAAACAAAATTAATTTATCTTTTTATTTTACGCTACCCTCTCTCTATTAGGTCTCCTCGTTCGCCCCACCCTCTCTCTCTCTCTCTCTCTCTGTTATCCTCTTCCTCCATTTATCTCCCCCAATTCATTTTCTTTTTCAAATTTGAAGGGGTTTTACTTCAAACAATCTACTAAAAAAATTACTAGTTTATTAGAATTCTCAATTAGTTATCTGGGTAGGAGGAGATGGCGTCGGCGTCATCGAATTTGTGGGTGTTACTGGGTTTGGGATTGGCTGGAATACTGTTAATGACGAATAAATTCAAGAAAGTTGTGAAGGAAGACTTTGGGGCATTTATTGAGAGGTTTCAGCTCTTGCCACCGCCTCAGCCTGCTCCTCCTAAAGCTCCTCACCCACTCACCGGTTTATCTTTCGCCGTCTCCGATATGTAAGCTAACTCGTGCTCTCTCTCTCTCTCTCTCTTTTTTTTTTTTTTTTTTTTTTTTGCAAGTGTTTTTGCATGTTATCTCGTTAAACCCTGGTGGGTTTTATTGGAATTTTGAAATAAAGTGAATTTGGGATTGGTTTGAATGCGGTTAGTACAGCTACTTTGGCCTTGGAATGTTTGATAGAGGGTTTATTATTATACGATTTTCCCCCCTGTGAAATCGAGCTCCATGTGTGGTTTGAGTTTTAATATTTTGGGCAAGAAGAAGAAGGAATGTGTTAAGCAAGAATTCTAAGTTCGCTGTTTGGTTATGTAGGCAATTAGCTTAAAAAGGCGATTGGAAGAATAAAAATAGTATAATTATGAAACAGAAATGGCCTTTTATTGACTAAGTCATTTATATGGTTGAGAATGGATTGCATTTTAGGAGGAGGGGAAGAGATGATCGAAAATGCAGGCACGTCAGCATTGAATAATTTAGAACGTTTGGAGTTTTTGGTAGTTACTATAATCATAGCTGTTAAAGGCGAGAGGCGGGCGAGAGGTTCCTAGAGAAGGCGAAAGGTGAGACGGTTAAAGACGGCCAAAATGCGAGCAAGACGGTACAATAGGGGAAAATTGTAAAAGTATATACGGGTAACATATATTTAACAAAACTTGAGCATGTAATAGATAAGAATTTTGTAGTAAATAAAGGTTACAATTCCACATGTAATAACTTTAACACAATTTAACCCTTTTAAAGTGAGAATTCCAAGACAAAAGGCACATTAATTTAAACTGTGATGTTAAATCAATAAACAAGAGGTCTTTTAGTAATGTGAGTAAAATCCAAAACATGTTAGAAACGATAATAATATATGAAGCTAAGTTCATGTATAACTTCAAATCTGTAATTCCATAAATAGAGATGATGAAAAAAGAGATAATTAGAACCTCAAAGAATATAAAGAGACCCAAAGTACAGATAACAAAAGTGAATCATTTTTTTTTCCTTTTGTATTACTTTTGTTAAACTCGACGTTAAAGTAGAACAAATCAAGCTATTGGTATTGCTGTTGTTGCACTTATTTGCCGTTGTTCTCGTTCATTGTTTGTATTCCATATATAATAATTAAAGACAATTTAACACTGTCTGCGCTTCTTTGTGATGAAGCAGCAGTCAGTCCATGCAATTTTCGACGCAATTTTCATCATGGGTCATCTGGAAACAGTCTCTCTGTGCTTTAATACAGGGGCAAGGCTGCGTACATCCGATCCCCCCTTACCCCACCATAGGTGGGAGCCTTTGCGGCACTGGGGTAATGTTGTTGTTGTTGTTGTATTAGGAATGAATATAATATATGAAAATAAGTTAATACTCCCTCTGTCCCAGCACAAGTAGGACTAGAGGAGTGGGCGCAATAATTAAGAGAAAAGTAGTGTATGTGTGGTAGAAAATGAAGAGAGAATGAGTGGGGTAAATAGTAGTGTTGGTTGAATAAATTGAGTGGTGGAAAATGAAGAGAGAGAATGAGTGGAGTTAAATGGTGGGGTTGGTTGAATATAAATATGTTAAAACATTTCCATTTTGGGCCGTCTCAATTGTTGTGGGACGGCTTAAAAGGGAAAGAAGTCCTACTTGTGCTGGGACGGAGGGAGTATATAATTTCAAACCTATAATTCCATCCTTAGAGATGATGAAGATAAGAGACAATTGGAACTTTAAAGAGCAAATAGAGACCCGAAGTAAAGGAAAAAAGTGAATCAGCCATTTTTTTAGTATTACTTTTGTAAAACTTGATTTAGAAGACACATCAAGCTATTGGTATTGATGTTGTTGCACTTCTTTGGCGTTGTTCTCGTTCATTCTTTGTCACACTTATTTTCCTGCGGTGGCTCGAGAGAAAATAGGGTTACCTATCTTTCTTTTACACCCCACAAGCTCTCTTTACCCCATTTTTTTTCTTTCAAATAACGACACAGTTTAAGCTAAAATATTAAAACTAAAATTAAAGATGACCCAACTTAAGATTGCACATACGCGTATTACACCTTTTGATAAAGGCGCCTCACGCCTCTTGCCATAACCAAGAAAAGCATCGCTCGGGACAAAAAGGCGTGCAGCATCCCACCACAATACGAAAAGGTGGTTGACCGTTAAAGGCGCCAAAAAGGGGAGGCGGGTGCTCGCCTTTACTACTATGGATATTATGAACTGAACAAAGTTTGTAATTATTACTTAGGCTTTGTGGCCTACCAATTTGTTCCTATTGTCTCTTTCTAATTTCCTAAAATATTTGATAAGCACAAAGGTGTCATCTTGTTGCCCAAAGGGGAGGAACTGTATTCCTTAAAAACACCAGTTTATCCAGAATCTTGCCTTCCGTCATGGAGCGAAACAAAGTTTAGTGCTTTGTTATTTACATACGAAGGATTCATATATAGGAAGATACAACCTCATAAAACCTTCTGCAAGTTGCCCGTTAAGCTTATTATATGCTAAATCAAAAACAAAATCCTGTAAAAGTGAAAATTTGGTTTTCTAATTCAACTTGGCGATTAAGATCTTTTGATTAAATATGTTCCACTTTTGTGTATTTGGTTGCTATCTTGGACATATGGTTATTTGTACAAGGCTTTCTGATACTGTAGTTTCTGGCTATCCACTTGTAAATTTTACAAACTTTTGACTGTCCAGATTCAACATTGAGGGATTTATTACTGGATTTGGCAATCCAGACTGGGCAAGGACACATGAAGTTGCTGTACAGACATCTCCTGTAATTTCAACACTTGTCGATGGAGGTGCAACATGTATTGGAAAAACTGTTGTTGATGATATGGCATATGGGTTTGTACTTGATTCTCAACCTTATAATTTTTCTTGCTATGGACTCTATCAAGTAGATGCTCAAGGTTTAGGCAAAAAAAGTAACCTATTTTACTGCGTAGTTTTACTAAAAATGAGCACAGCTTCTACCACCTGTTTATAATTCAATGTTTTTTTCCTGGCATGTTACCTGCACAGCATTTCTGGAGAAAATAAGCATGTCGATACACCCACCAATGCCATTTCTCCTGCACGTGTACCTGGAGGATCATCAGGTGGAGCAGCTGTAGCTGTTGCTGCTAAACTTGTTGATTTCTCATTAGGTAAGCTCTCTTTCACTATTCTTAAAGAACATTTAGTTTATTCTTTGTTCTTATTCTTGAGGAGTTAAGAAAATGAAAAGGCAAAAACATATTCGAGGAAGTTTTACGCATACACATGCTTTAAGTTTATATTGAGAGTCTGGTCGACAGATTTTCTTATTGATCTGTGATACCTACTGTTCCTTAATTAAGTTTTCTACATTTAGTAATTTTTAGTTGTTGTATTAGGAGCCTACTCCAAACCTAGATTGATTAGAGTTTCGCTAGTTTAGGTTTATATAAAACCTGTTTATTTATTCATCAGGAAGTCAATTTTATGGGTATCAGATGCATTAGCATGAAATTTTTGGAAAGGACCTATCTATGCATAAGAAATTATTTCTTCTTCCTATAGAACGTTAACGGTTGCGGTCACAGAATATAGAGAGGCTGTGAGAGTATAAATGAGTACGTCAGTTGTTAAAGCGTGACTGCATGCTAGAGGTATATCCAAAACCTTATATGATATTTAGCTTCTTTGAGTAACACCGAACAAAATAAGTTCCAGTATCTTAGTGTGCCAATCTCGCTCAAAAGAGCATGAACAATCATATCACTGGGCCTGGCTTACTCGGATCGTTGAAAAGTATAATTAAATGCTTTTGCCTTGCTTTTTTTTTTTTTCTCTCAATATTTTTTTTTCTTTCGAATGTTTAGGTTTATATTGAAATACTACTATGGTTTCTTTACCATTTCATGGCTATTCTGGTATTTCTTATTTAGGAACATGCACTTTGTAATTGACAGTTTATGACAGGTGTTGATACTGTTGGTGGTGTGAGGCTACCAGCTGGATATTGTGGTGCACTTGGATTTCGACCTTCTCATGGCTCTGTTTCACATTTGGGGATTATTCCTATTTCAGCTAGTCTAGACGCTGTTGGTATGAATTTATATTTTTCGCCATTATTATTAATTTTATGAAATGCTGAAATGCAACTTCTGTTACTTTTAGTTGTGATTACAATAGATTAAATTTCTTATTGTTTATGTGATTGAATTGGTCCTGTCCAAGAAACTATAAACTAAATTAAGTCATTTGGCTTAACACCAAATTCTAGGATTAAGCCATCTTGTAGGAGGGCCTATGTTGTACATCTTAGGACATTTTCATTATCTGATTTGATCTGTTTTTGATTTACTGTTCTACCCCTGCTCCTTTTATCTTTCCGCCTTCAATCATCTTTATTTGACCTGTATATTCACCCTTGTAGGATGGTTTGCGACGGATCCTGATGTATTACGCCGTGTTGGACACGTGTTACTGCAAGTGCCATTTGCTGTCCAGCGTAATCCTAGGAATGTTATTATTGCCAACGACTGCTTTCAGTTATTAAACATTCCTATTGACCGAATTACTCAGGTGGTGATCAAATCCACGGAGAAACTATTTGGGAGTATGTTCCTGCTTTTTGCATATTCTTAAGCTGTACTGTTACTTTTAGCATGTTTCATTTTTCTATATTTCACTGCCTAAATAACAGAAGCATACCTTTTCAGGGCAAGTTCTAAAGCATGAGATTGTAGGAGATTTTATTAGTTCAAGAGTTCCAAGCTTAAAAGCATTTGATTCTAAAAAGTCAAATGGTGAAGTCAAGTCTTCTTCACTAAGATTGCTAGCCAATGTGATGCTGTCAGTTAGGAGGTAAAGTTTCTGATGGTATTGTTGTGAGCATTCTTTTCTTTACTTCTGAAATAGTTTTACTATATTATTGGGGCAAAGGCTTAGTTGATAAAATTGTTTTTTGACATAGTTATGTTATCTACTTTGTTTACATAATATTAGCAGTATTTTTCAATGAACATTTTTTTCCCCTTGGAGTGATATTGATGTGTCAGTTGGGTAGCTGTCAATATAATATCTTTCTTTTCACGTTTTCCATGCTGTTACTCCAATGTAAATTCGCTACATTTGAATTATATTTGATTTTCAGAACAATACTAATAGTATGAGAGTTTTTTTTTTTCTCCCAAGAACATGAAATATCTTCCTCTTAGGGTGTTAGAAGGATAGTTGAACAAGATTATTGAGTCTACCTCATGATTAAAAAAAAGAAGTCAACAGATCTTAGCTTTCAAGTTTAGGGTTTGTAATGTGGTGTTAACATTACTCCCTCCGACCCATAGCACCCTTTTGCTTGGACACGGGAATCAAGGAGAGAATATATGCATTCAAAAGTACTGCGAGTGGGATAGGAGGTGTGTGTATGACGAGTGGGGTAGGATTTACTAGTGGGTCATGATTTTAGTATGAATGACAAGTGGGGTAGGGTAAATAAAATAAGAATAAAAAGGACCATTTTAGGAAAGAGGACTTACCAATGGGACACCCTATAAGGAAATTGGTGCCAGGTGTTATGGGATGGAGGGAACATGGTTTAAGGATTAGTAAGGCAAGATATGGGCTGTTATTGTGTACTGGAAGTTCATGCTAAATCAACGCGTGGAAAATATCCGGTAATTACATTACTTTCATTAAAGCCGAGCGTTTGTGGTTAGTGGAAATTGCTGGGGACTAAAGGTTACAACTTTAGGTTTATAAAAGGTTATGTTCAGATATTTTTGAACATAACCTTTTATAAACCTAAATGTGGCAATTAGGCCTGCACTGTTAATCTGTTATATGTAACTGAGTGTTGGGCCGTTAAACAATGTCAAGTGCATAAGATGAATGTGGCGGACATGCGTGTTCTACGATGTATGTGTGGGAATACAAGAAAGGATCGGTTGAGGAATGAGGTGATTAGGGGGAAAGTGGGATTTGAACCCATTGAAGATGAGGTGGTTTGGTCATGTGAGACAGGGACCATGTGATGTGACTCCCCGGTTAGGAGGCTTCAAGAATAAAGAAGTGATAAAATGGAAGGGGGGGGGTAGAGGAAGGCCTAAGAAAGCATAGATAAGGGTGATTGCAAGTGATATGGGTTTAGTTGGGCTAGGGGGCCTTATAAGAGTTGATTTATCAGATGTTTGAAATTCAGGTGGTTTCCTTTCTGATGTACTTTATGGAATGTTTTGGCCATCTGGAATGTTATTTATTGACTCCTCCGTTGCAAATTTGTTTTCACTCTTTGAAAAGTTTACGTCCCAAAATTACTGTCCTTTTCTTCGATGAAGTTATTAAAAACACAACCTTTACTATTTATCATATCCCAATATGCACTTGCACGACTATAGTATGAATACTATGGGCATTCATTCATGTGCATGTACTGCGGAAATGGGCCATAAAGGCAACTTCCTTAATCTTGGCATCCAACTAAACAGGGACACTGATTGTGATGGAGTATGTGTCTGAGGCAAAAATTTATGATAATTAGATTTTTGTAATTTAGTCTGAAGCCCCATTTTAGTTTCCTACTTAAATATTTCGTCGATGGTGTTGATTCTAATCATGATTTTCTGCAATTCTGACCAACATTTATGGTTGACATTTTTTCTATGTACAAAATATATGGTTGGTGACATGGTGTTCAACCATAAATAGAAAATGAGGTAGCTGCTTGTTGGAAAGCAAATTGCCAACATGTTGGGATTATGAAGCACCACATAAGGGGTACTGCTGAAGGATGAAATGTCTTTTTTGGCCTCTTTGTAACCTTTATTTACATCAAATGAACTGAATATATATCATTTCTACATTCATTTACACTCGTATGAATTACAGAAACCCTATTTACAATCAAGCTAAAGCAGATCATCCAGTTGAAGCCCAGCAGCTATCCCAACAGCTGTCTGACTTTTCATCAACAACTTTCTCTCTTGAAGCTTTCCAACAACTATCCACTCGAGCCAAATCTTTGAAGAAATAGTTATTTTGCTATAAAATAACTATTTAATTAATCAAGCATGCAAACCCCCTCCAGCACCTCCAGCATGGATATCCTGCATAAAGAAATAAAGTATTTAGTCAAACAATACTTTACCCAGTCAAAGACTCAACTTTCTGCAAACATGTTCCCCATGTGTTTTCTTGTCCCCCAACGGATATATTCATATCCTATATAAGAAAACACACTGGGCTGTTAACTACGTCGCTTCTACCACAACCCAAAAATCCCATTGCTGCTAAAACATTAACACCCTTCACCCCTACAGCCATTTGCATTACACCCCTGCAAATCTTGTGCCATCTAGCACCCAGTTACAACCCCCTTTAAACCCAGCTAACAACCAAGCTAATATTCTGTAAACACACTTGTGTAATTTCTTTTCTTTTCTTTTTACAGCCTTAGTCAAAAGGCTTCCTTAATTGTAGTGACAATTAAGTAGAGGGAGTTCGAGGAACTTGCCTTTATCATTTATTGTAAGCTTATTAAGTAAGTGGATTATAGTGGATTGATCTCACTGTTGACTACAGTGGGGGTGGATGTAAGAGACGAGCTAAACCTCTGAACCACTTTAAAACCCTTGTGTACTCTCTTGTCTTTACACTTAAACACACACTGCACACTGTCTCTTTTGTTTCTTAACTTAATTATCTTCCGCTGGATAATTACTCTACACTTTTTATCTCAACAGCTAACTCCCCAAACCAGTTAGCTGTTCACTTGTTTTAACCAATCTGTTAATCTTAAGTAAACAGGACCTTTCAATTGGCACCAGAGCTTGGATTCACCATAAAGAGTCTAACAACTTGTGAAAGATCCATTCAACCCACCATGCCTCAACCAAGAAGAAACAATGAGAAGGACATACCACATATTGATGACTGTGGATCTTTTGAGATTTATTCATCAAAAATTAAAACCTATCTAGATGCTAATAGCATATGGAACTGGTATGTATTGAAACATGAAATAGAACCACCAGCTCAAGCTGAAACTAATGGAGGAGCAAGCAAAACCAAATCCCCTGAATCATGGACTGAATCTGAGAAACAACTAATGTCTGCTAACCTAAAAGTTAAAAATATTCTGCAAAAGAGTGTAAATGACTCTCTTGCTCAAGAAATAGCTGAAGTTACAAGTGCTAAAGCTGCATGGGACTTAATACACACTAAGTTCACTAAACACACAAGTGTCAGAACTCAGAATCTCTATAACTTACTCAGACAATTAGACAACTTTAAATTCTATCCTGGAGAAAAGGTCAATGCTGCAAGACCAAGGTTTGAAGACCTTGTTAGAGCCATTTCAGACCATGGCAAAGCATTCACCCAAGCTGACCTATGCTTAAAGATATACTCAAACCTTCCCCAAGAATATGAGAAGGTGGCTCTACCTATTAGAGAAGGAGCTGAATGGAGCACCATGACAGTAGAACAATATTTTGGGAAACTTGAAGCTTATGAACTTGAAGGAATGATCAAAATTCAACCAGCACCCACTATATCCCAAACTCTTGCTATGGTTGCACAAGAGCAAAACCAAAAATTGTTCACTCAACAGGACATTGATGTTCTGGTAAACAATGCCCTGCAAAAATTAAACATAAACCCCAAGCAAGAATCAAAGCCCATCTCTCAAGATGACATTCCCAGCCTGATATCTATGGCTGTCAGAAATGCCATGAGACATCAAAAGAAAGCCTTTGATAGAAGATACACTCCCTCATCCTCCAACCCACCTCAAGACACGGTAAAGAAAAGTGTGGAGTGCTATAATTGTGGAAAGCCAGATCACTTTGCTGCTGAATACACTGAACCTCAGAAACAAAAAGATAACTCAAAAAGAATGACATACTCTAAAGAAGTTATTCATAGCTCGAGATGCAATTGCTACAATTGTGTCAAAGCTAAAAATAACAGAAATAAAGAACAAGTCATGCTTGCTGACTCATCTAGGTTCAGTGATGAAGATCTTGACTCATCTGACTCAGATTGTGATGAAGAAGAAGCACTACTGTGTCTTGTTGCCCAAGAAGATGAAGATTCTGACAATGAGGAAGATCTAGAGGCCTTAGCTGCTGCAGAACAATTAAAAGAGGTACATAATTTTAACTCACTAAATATTGGTGGCTTTAAAAGTTTAGTCTGCAACTTGTTAATTCAAAAGAAAAAACAAGACTTCAGCTTTGCCTCCCTCATCACTGAAAACCTTGAACAATCAAAAACCATTGAAAAACTTAAATCTTCAATTCTCATCCTTGAAACCACCAAAAATGATCTGGAGAACAAGTGTCAGAAACTTGAAAGTGACATACTTAGCTCAACAGCTAAGACTGATTGTTCAAAACCTCAAAAGGATTCTGAACTAGAAATGAGTACCTTGAAGGAAGAAAACAATGCCCTAAAAAGCAAGATTGATTCTTGGAACAAATCAAGCAATGCTCTATCTTTGTATCACTTCAATCAAAGACATCCTGGGGACAGATCTGGTCTTGGAGCTGAAAATCCCACTCTCAAAACTTATACTCCCCCAACTGGTAATAGGGCTATTGAGACAATGGTCCTAGCTAGCCTCAACACTTTCTCAACCAAGAAACCATCATATCCTGTTCAAACAAAGGATGATGTATACAGAATGAGAAGTGAAAGTACCAAAAAGAATAAGTTAAGTGTGGAACCTCCCAAAAGTTCTCAATCTCAAGCCTCTACTAGTTCTGACAACACCAATAGTCAGAAAAGAAGGCATGAACACAAGTCTGGAAAGCCTGGGAGGTCTCAACAGCCAAGACAAGCTGAACAGCTAAGACAAGCTAGACAGCCAAGAAAGGCTAGGCAGCATAAGCCAAGGCAACATAGACAAAATTGGCAATATTCCAATGAAAAAAGTCCTTCTCCCAGATCATCACACCATTCATTTCATTCTCAACAGCCATCTTACTTTCACCAACCTAACTACAGAAAACAAACCCTATACAATACCAGAAACACATATGATAACCCTCAATCCTTCACTTTGACTCCCTACATGATGCAGATCATGTCTTACTACAACACCCTTAACCAGTTCTTCAAAAGGAGATCAGATGGCAAGGCTAGGGTCCCAAAGAAAATCTAATCCTTTAGACCCAAAAGAATAAAAGGGTACCATAATTTTTAATTTTTTTTTGTAGGTTTCCTGTACAGGTATATGGTACTTAGATAGCGGCTGCAGTAGGCACATGACTTATAACAAAGAATGGCTTCAACAGCTATCTCCAAAGAATGGTCCCAATGTTACTTTTGGTGACAATTCTCGAGCAAGGGTCAAAGGATCAGGAAATTTAGTGACCAAGGAGATCATCTTCACAGATGTATCATATGTTGAAGGCCTGAAGCACAATTTGATTAGTATTAGTCAAATTTGTGACAAGGGTTACCATGTTGTATGCACCAAGGACCTTTGCCAAGTCAAGGACAATAACAACAAGGTTATTCTTACATGAGTAAGAAAGAAGAACCTCTACTGCCTGTACCTTGAAGTTGTACAAACCTCTACTGCCCAATGTCTCTTATCCTATAGCCAATCAGACATGTCATGGCTGTGGCACAAAAGACTTGCTCACCTCAACCTGAAGACCATCTCAAAGCTCTCCAATTCCAACCTAGTCAAAGGCCTTCCCAAAATTCCATTCAAGAAGGATAAACTTTGCAAAGCTTGTCAGTGTGGAAAACAAAAGAAGACCTCCTTTTCAGCCAAAACCAGATTGGACACCAATCAGCCATTGGACCTTCTACATATGGATTTATTTGGTCCTATCAGAACCAGATCTCTAGGTGGTAAAAGATACTCACTTGTGGTTGTTGATGACTTCACAAGATTCACTTGGATAATTCTCCTTGAATCCAAAAGTGATACCCTTAGAAATCTCTCTCAGCTGTTCAACAAAATTCAGAACTTTAAAGGCTTGTCAATCAAGAAAATAAGGTCTGACCATGGAACAGAATTTGAGAACATTGGTGTTGATTCCTACTGCAATGAAAATGGTATTGATTTTAATTTTTCAGCCCCTAGAACTCCCCAACAAAATGGAGTAGCAGAAAGGAAGAACAAAACCATATGTGAAGCAGCTAGAACAATGCTGTCAGAACATAATCTTCCTAAGTATTTTTGGGGAGAGGCTGTAACCACTGCAGTCTATGTCCAAAACAAGACTCTCAT
The DNA here is from genome assembly GCA_026119855.1 of Campanula takesimana. NCBI lineage: Eukaryota > Viridiplantae > Streptophyta > Magnoliopsida > Asterales > Campanulaceae > Campanula > Campanula takesimana. Next base: position 562,290 of record JAOWBW010000804.1, on the reverse strand, counting down.
CACCAAGTACCACATGAAGACTCCATATGAACTATGCAATGGAAGAATTCCAACTATATCTTACTTTCATGGTTTTGGAAGCAAGTGCTACATTCATAACAATGGGAAGAATAACCTGGACAAGTTTGATTCAAAGAGTGATGAAGGAATCTTTCTTGGATATTCCATCACTAGCAAAGCATTCAGAATATACAACAAAAGGAGACTTGTTGTAGAAGAATCAATTCATGTTGACTTTGACGAAAACAATGATCAAAACAACACTGACTTGTGTGATTTTGATGAATCCATTGGCAATTCTGATACCCTTCCAGAATCTACTCCAACTAGCAATAATCCCTCATCCTCAAATGAAATCATCAGCTATCTCCCATATGTCCTTCCCAAAGACATTCCAGTCAGCCAACTAAAGCTCAACAGCTTTCCCACTCCCAACAGCTATCCTACCCTCAACAGGATAGATGAAGAAAATGAAAGCTGTTCAGTCACTCTTCCTCAACCTACAACTTATATCCCAATCACTAATGATGATAACCTTGTCATTGCTCTGCACATCTCAACAGATCCCATTCCTGAAGGCATACCCTTATATGATATCTTCATGAGTGCTTTCATTTCTCAAATGGAATCAAAGAAGATCCATGAAGCCCTGCAAGATGCAGACTGGATAGAAGCTATGGAAGAAGAACTTGAACAATTTGAAAGGAATAAAGTATGGAGACTTGTTCCTAAACCAAGAAATCAAACTGTCATTGGTACCAGATGGGTCTTCAGAAATAAAATGAGTGAAAATGGTACTGTAGTAAGAAACAAAGCTAGACTTGTTGCTCAAGGATACAGACAGGAAGAAGGAATTGATTATGATGAGACCTTTGCACCTGTAGCAAGACTTGAAGCAATCAGATTGTTCTTGGCATTTGCATCATTCAAGAAAATGAAGGTATTCCAAATGGATGTCAAAAGTGCATTTCTGAATGGAGTTCTAAATGAACAAGTATATGTTTCTCAACCCCCTGGATTTGAACATCCCAAATTTCCAGACCATGTATACAAGTTGGATAAAGCCCTGTATGGTCTGAAGCAAGCCCCCAGAGCATGGTATGATACTTTGTCTAAATTCCTTCTCATTAAAGGATTTACCAAAGGACACATTGATAATACCCTGTTCATCAAGAAATATGGAGAAGATACACTACTCATTCAAGTTTATGTAGATGATATCATCTTTGGTTCATCTAATGAACAACTGTGTAAAGAATTTGGAGATCTTATGCAAAAACAGTTTGAAATGAGTATGATAGGAGAACTAACTTACTTTCTTGGTCTTCAAGTCAAACAAATGAAGGATGGAATCTTCATTAACCAAGCTAAGTACACAAGAGACATGATCAAGAAGTTTGATATGCAGAATGCCTCAACAGCTAAGACACCTCTGTCTACAACAACCAAACTTCATGCTGATACTGATTGTCAGAGTGTTAATCAAACACTATACAGAAGCTATATAGGATCTCTTCTATATGTTACTGGTTCAAGACCTGACATCATGTTTAGTGTATGTCTCTGTGCAAGATTTCAAGCCAATCCCAAAGAATCTCACCTTGCTGTTGTAAAAAGAATTTTGAGATACCTTAAGGGAACCCCAGATTATGGCTTGTGGTACCCAAATGAATCACCATTCTCACTCATTGGATTCACTGACTCAGATTATGCTGGATGCAATCTGGACAGAAAATCAACAAGTGGTGGATGCCAATTCATTGGATCAAGGATTGTATCATGGTCTAGCAAAAAGCAAACCTCTGTAGCAACCTCAACAGCTGAGGCTGAATATGTTGCAGCTGGTCTCTGCTGCTCACAAATTTTGTATTTGAGAAGCCAACTTCAAGATTTTGGAATAAATTTATCTAATATTCCAATTTTCTGTGATAACTCAAGTACCATTGCTATGACTGAAAACCCTGTTCAACACTCTAAAACCAAGCATATTGAAGTAAGACACCACTTCATTAGAGATCATGTTGAAAAAGGGAATATCAATCTTGCAAAAGTTGGTACTGAAGACAATGTTTCTGATATACTGACTAAGGCTATGGATGAAAAGAGATTTGAACTTTTGAGAGCAATGTTAGGAATGATTAACTTGCCTAAGTAAAAGGAAAAATTGAACTTCATTCATTAAAACTGAAAACAGTACATAAAGGAAGATAGCTGTTCATAGAGCCCCAACAGCTATCTATCCAGAACCATAAAAATCAGATCCTATGATGTTACAACCTTCATCATAAGGACCAAAACTACCTACCGTACTATCTTTTGCTACTCTTGTACTAGAAGCTCTTCTTCTGTTAACCCTCCTTCTCAAATACTCTCTTCTGAACAGCTAAGCAAGCAAAATAAGCTGTTCAAATCCAAATGGCCCCTACTCTCCTGTTCCTGAACCCTCAGCAGAAGTGTCATGCTGAATCTCCCCTCCATATGATCTCTCCTTGGTAGCTTGACTAGTTTCCCCATACCTCTCCAACCATATGGGATGCCTCTTCAAAAAGGGGTCAATAGAGGTAACTGAATACTGCAAAGGAGGACGCATAGTTCTTGGCCACCATTCCTCTACAACATCATAAGGAGGCATATCCTCCAAAGGAGAAATAAAGCTGAAAGATCCTGAGGTCTGCTCACTCTCAACAGCTATCATAGCCATCTGTGAGTCAGGACCCCTCTCTTCACTTTCAGTAACTGGAACTGGGCTGCAACACTTCGTATACTGCCTAGAAAGTTGTATATGAGTTCTTTTGGGAACCTGGCTAACTCCATTAAAGTTATCACATCCACCTTCCAACACTGTCATGGAAAGTGAATCTCTTGAAACTGGGGTAATAACCCTTGGCTTTTCAACCACAGGAATCTGTTGTGTCTGAACAGCTAACTGATTTTCCTGGTGCATCAACTTTCCCAATAAGATCCTTCTCTCTCTTTGTATCTCTCTCCCCTCCCTGCCAATGTTCTCTGCATCATGACATTTAAATCCCCCTTCTTTCATCAACTCCCCTAAAGTAAAAACCTTCTTAACTTCAGAATATGGAACCTTGCTTTTACTGCCTTCTCCTACACTCATTTCCTTCCCAAATAACTTAATACAAGTCTTCTCCTGCTCCTCTCTTACTTCTTTCATTTTTCCCTTTCCTTGAGACCTCTCCATCTGAATCAATCTCTCTCTTTCTACCCTCATAAAAGCATCCTTCTCCATCTCCCATTCCCTTTTTCTCTTCTCTCTCTCCCTCAGTTCATCACCCTTTAAATGATGACCCAAAGGGAGCTGATCAACTTCATCCTGCAAGGAATGATCAGTCTGTACCTTATAAGACCTAAACTCTCTTTCAAACTTTTCTCTCTCTGACTCCTCATCACTAGGAATTGTAAAGACAAGTTTCCTAACTGATTGAGCCATTTTGCTTGGACTTTACTTAGAGAAACTTCTACCCATTTTCAGAAGATTAACTCAGTATACCTTCAACAGCCAAGCTCCTGCATCTTATATAAGCAAAACATTTATGTTAGTCCATAACAAGGCACAACCATATGGTCAGCTGTTGATAAATTCAAGTTCAAAATATATGGACTGATTTGACTCTTAAAATTATATCATTGGAGGGTTTATGAGGCAAGGCTAAGATGTGATGGTCAATATTAATTTGAAAGAGTGCTAAGTTAGCCAAACTGAGTACTCACCTTCTTTCATTTAATAGCCGCCCACATTTTATGGATATAAATGGAATAAAATGTTGAGTACTCAGTTTGGCTAACTTAGCACTCTTTCAAATTAATATTGACCATCACATCTTAGCCTTGCCTCATAAACCCTCCAATGATATAATTTTAAGAGTCAAATCAGTCCATATATTTTGAACTTGAATTTATCAACAGCTGACCATATGGTTGTGCCTTGTTATGGACTAACATAAATGTTTTGCTTATATAAGATGCAGGAGCTTGGCTGTTGAAGGTATACTGAGTTAATCTTCTGAAAATGGGTAGAAGTTTCTCTAAGTAAAGTCCAAGCAAAATGGCTCAATCAGTTAGGAAACTTGTCTTTACAATTCCTAGTGATGAGGAGTCAGAGAGAGAAAAGTTTGAAAGAGAGTTTAGGTCTTATAAGGTACAGACTGATCATTCCTTGCAGGATGAAGTTGATCAGCTCCCTTTGGGTCATCATTTAAAGGGTGATGAACTGAGGGAGAGAGAGAAAAAGGGAATGGGAGATGGAGAAGGATGCTTTTATGAGGGTAGAAAGAGAGAGATTGATTCAGATGGAGAGGTCTCAAGGAAAGGGAAAAATGAAAGAAGTAAGAGAGGAGCAGGAGAAGACTTGTATTAAGTTATTTGGGAAGGAAATGAGTGTAGGAGAAGGCAGTAAAAGCAAGGTTCCATATTCTGAAGTTAAGAAGGTTTTTACTTTAGGGGAGTTGATGAAAGAAGAGGGATTTAAATGTCATGATGCAGAGAACATTGGCAGGGAGGGGAGAGAGATACAAAGAGAGAGAAGGATCTTATTGGGAAAGTTGATGCACCAGGAAAATCAGTTAGCTGTTCAGACACAACAGATTCCTGTGGTTGAAAAGCCAAGGGTTATTACCCCAGTTTCAAGAGATTCACTTTCCATGACAGTGTTGGAAGGTGGATGTGATAACTTTAATGGAGTTAGCCAGGTTCCCAAAAGAACTCGTATACAACTTTTTAGGCAGTATATGAAGTGTTGCAGCCCAGTTCCAGTTACTGAAAGTGAAGAGAGGGGTCCTGACTCACAGATGGCTATGATAGCTGTTGAGAGTGAGCAGACCTCAGGATCTTTCAGCTTTATTTCTCCTTTGGAGGATATGCCTCCTTATGATGCTGTAGAGGAATGGTGGCCACGAACTATGTGTCCTCCTTTGCAGTATTCAGTTACCTCTATTGACCCATTTTTGAAGAGGCATCCCATATGGTTGGAGAGGTATGGGGAAACTAGTCAGGCTACCAAGGAGAGATCATATGGAGGGGAGAATCAGCATGACACTTTTGCTGAGGGTTCAGGAACAGGAGAGTAGGGGCCATTTGGATTTGAACAGCTTATTTTGCTTGCTTAGCTGTTCAGAAGAGAGTATTTGAGAAGGAGGGTTAACAGAAGAAGGGCTGCTAGTACAAGAGTAGCAAAGACTCACTATTTTTTGGCTTGGGAATATGATGGAATAAAGCAAAATGGGTCACTAAACTGTCTGCGCTTCTTTGGAGCTTGAAGTCAGCATTTTCATGCTTCTCTGAATGTCTCTGTTTGATAGACGATGAATCGCCTCTATGATCATTATCTGATATCCGTTTTCTTTTTTCATTTTTAATATTCTAGCTATACTCTCTTACCGACTTTGCAGATTCATCTTTTCTTTGGTGACACTTTTTTGACTTAGATGTTCATGCTTCTTGGTTGCGATACATGATTATGTTGTTTTTTACAACAAGGGGAGGAGTCTATGTATTTTGTTTAGTTATGCCAATAATCTTTTCTAGGCCGTGGATTTGACTTTTATGTTCTTGCTATCCTCTAAACAGGCATGAATTCAAACAGAATCACTATGAATGGATCAATTCGGCAAAGCCAGCTCTAGATTCTCTTATATCAGCTGAACTTCATGAAAGGCTGGAGTTGGAAGATAAGGAAATTGAAATCTGCAGCGTGGTTAGGAATGAAATGCGTTCAGCTTTGAATGCCCTTCTAAAGGTGCTTATAACTTTAGTTTTAAGAGTTCAGAAAAAGGAGATTATTCAAAAGTTAATGATCGATTAAGTTTCTATTAATAAAATGAATGCTTGGTTATGTCAAATCTGTCATTTCTGAAAACCCTTTGTTTTTTCACGTGATTTGGTCTTTTGTTCGTTCAATTACTGCATGGTAAAATTTATATGCTACCTGGTGATGGCAGCTAATCAAATATTTCCCTGTTACTGGTAACATTGTCGTCAAACTGAAACATGTACATATAAATCCATTGTCAGTGCTCTCATTACGGAAACGAAACTTGTTTTTATTTGTTTGTTTGATTGTATTTTTGATATTTGACATTAGTGTATTCTGAATGATACTCTTACGTTACTGCTTGCAATCCCCAAAGCATGACCAACATTTGTAAGCCTCTGTGAATTTTTCTAACGCCTTTGCTACTGCTTCCCTGCCTAGTGCCACCACACTATGCAATGTGTTCTTAACAGTCAAATTTTACATGTGGCAGACTTCTCCCCATCATTTGAGCTTTAGGATATGGCTCAACCACCATTGTTTCGGCGGTTCAGTGTCATTAACCTCATTGTGCTTAGATGCTTTGTAGAAGTCAATATCTTGAGAAACTCCTTAGATATACCCCCCTTGATCGCTTTGCTACTTTGACTTTGCAAATTGTGTGTATCATGTTCTTAGATGCATCCTAGATTGAACATAACACATCTTATTCTGCAGTTTCTTAGTTCGTAGTTTGTCATTGTAGCTTCTTTTCAAAGCTCACACTCCTGTAATAGCTGATGTTTTGTTGAATATTGGACAGGATGATGGAATTCTTGTGATCCCCACTGTTGCCCGCCCTCCTCCAAAACTAGGGGCCAAGGAGCTTTTATCTGAGGACTATTTGATGAGTACATTTACTCTGACGAGTTTAGCAAGCTTGTCAGGTTGCTGTCAGGTTAAATTCTCTCTGTCCCTCTGTCCCCTTTTTCCTGTTGTGTGGGGTTTGTGTGTGTGTATGCAACACACTTCCACACATGCGCACTCGCAAACTGGTGTTCTGCTCCCTTGGCCTTGGGGCGAAAAGTTATCAGGACTGCCTCATGCTTAATGTGCTACTCCATCCGTCCCAAAATAAATGCTACACTTTCCATTTTGGCATGTCCCAAAATAAATGTCGCATTTCTAAATAGGAAGGAGTCTTAGTGCAATTTTACCATTGTACGTGCAAATTTTAAATAAGTAACAAGTCTTAAAAGGTTGACAAATCAACTACGACATTTACTTTGGGACGCAGGGAGTATTATTTTCTAAAAAATGCTCATATTTTGGTGTTTGGGTTGATGACTATATTTCTTTGTTGCTTCAGTTAGTTTAATTGAGGTAGATGAACAACTAATGATGGTTTTATTTCCATCTCTGTGGAATGTAGGTTTCAGTACCATTGGGATTCTATGAGAAGTTACCTGTTTCAGTATCCTTCATAGCAAGACATGGTGGTGACCGCTTTTTACTAGATACTGTTCAAACCATGTATGCATCACTGCAGCAGCAGGCAGATGAAGCTGGGAAGCCAAAACCATCCGGTAGTGTTGTCAGCCGGGAGACTTCTGCTGAGATAGCCAAGGAGAAGGTACATGCCATTTCCTTTCACTTGCTTTGTTTACTCCCTCCGTCCCAATATGATCTTCACACTTTTTTTCGCTGTTACTGCTAAGGAACTTTGAGCAACTTTAGGTTGATTTAATTATACTAATGAAAATCTAAAACATGTTATTGATACACCATCAACAATATCATCAATAACAAGTTTTAGATTTTCATTAGGATAATTAAATCAACCTAAAGTTATTGATCAAAGTTCCTTCGTAGTAACGTTGAAAAAAGTGTGAAGATCATATTGGGACGGAGGTAGTATATTTTTTCTCACATACATAAGTTGATGTCATGAGGTTTCATTGCGGCTAAACTAGTTTATTATGTCATTTATATATATTGAGTTGTCAATTGATCTCTAGTTGCTGTTTGATATAGCCTTATTTGTCCTGTCCCCCTTTTTTTTCAAAGATATGTCATTCTTTGTTTACAACTAGGGATTTAGATCTGGCAGTTTTTCCAGTTTATTGATTTTAATGTTACTCATGCCATTTTCTTTGGTATCTCAAACGCGTTAGATAGTACTCTCTCTGTCCTAAATACATGTTGTTGGAGAAAAATTCACAAAGATTAAGAAACAAATCAAAATTACTATGTTAACCTTCACTCGTCATGGAATGAGTAATTAATTATGAACATTTCCCTGAATGTGTTTGGTGGAGGAGTATTGCTACGTTCATTGAGAGAACATTGGGAATACAAGAATTCACAGAAAAAGGTAAAGAATACAAAGAGACTGTAAGCAGTAAATAAGGGTATTTTTGGTAAACTATGCCAGAATTTCATAGAGAAAATGTAAAACAACAAACAATACGGGACAAGAATTCACTCCTTTAACTACAAGTATTTTGGGACGGAGGGAGTATGAGTGTCATGGCTTACAACCAACAGTGCTAAGCTGCTGTCATTTCTCATTCTGGCTCACTTTTACATTGACAATTAAAGGTACGGACTAGGTTGGATTTCATAGAAAATGCTAAAGATTTCTAATCATTTAATCGTCCATACAAAATGAAGAGAAAAACCTTCAGTGAGAAGGAATTCATGCTTCGTGAAGAGTGTAGGGAATGCTAACAGCGCGATTTCTAACCAACAAAAAGATTGACATAAGCCAATTAATCCAGGAGTAGCATGTTAAACATTTGTGTCCTCGTTTTCAATTTTTCCTATTGCTCACATTATCTTTTTTCACCATCTTTATGGATGTAGGGTAACCAAGCATTCAAAGACAAAAATTGGCAGAGGGCTATTGGCTTTTATACGGATGCTATTAAACTTAATGGCAATAGCGCTACATACTATAGTAATAGGGCTGCAGCTTACCTTGAATTGCGAAGGTATTGTTTTGTTGTGCCCTTAATTGCCTACTCTTCGTATTTGGGATTGATTTTTTTTTTTTTTACTTGACTGGTTATTCTTTTGCGCACAGCTTCCTCCAAGCTGAGGCTGATTGTACCAAAGCGATTGAGCTTGATAAAAAGGTGATCTCTTTCATGATTGATCAACTTATCATATAATGTGATCATGGTTTATTTGAAAGATTATGTTGTACATGTAAATCTTATCCCTTGTGCGATCTCACCTTCTACTCTCTCTCTCTCTCTCTGCCCTAAGATACTCTTACTGGTGAATAGTGTGAATATTCTGTTAAGGGATGTCCATAACTGATTTTGTTCATGTATCTACCTCTTGAACTCACATAGACAAAAGGAGCTCCGTTCCTGTGTCTACACTTTCCAGTTTATATTACTGTTCTGAGATACTTTTTGATGAGCCATGCTGAAGTTGTTTAATTTACTTGTCGGTTGAGTTTGTTGGCTTGAAGTTAGACTTTTTTGGTAACTAGGCAACTCAGTTGACTTGATACAATTTTAACATTTTTTTTTTTTTTAATATTTGGTATAATAATTAAAGGTGTAGTTTTGTTAGTTTGGAATCAGCTTATTGTTTATCCTTTTCCTTTCTTTTTCCCTATCAGTTACCTTGATAAAAGAATGGGGTTAAATGCTTCCCTTTTGTTTAAAGTCCTCTATAGACTACACATCATAATGAAGTCACTGTCTCTATGTGCATTGCCTTTAACAAACTCAAACTCTCGTGATGTGGTGTCAAATTGATGAGACATCTGCAACATGAAATGATGTGACACTTGCTCAAAAGGGGATCAAGGATTTTTGTTTTGGGCGGAGAAATTAGTCTCTTACCCTCTATGAGCAAAATTCTTTTCTACGGGTTTTTACTTTTTGATCTATTGATTTTATACTCTCAACCCACATCGAAGAAGAAATGGGGTTTGATTGATTGTGTTTGATATGTGGCCACCCACGACCTCCAACATCACCCATGAACTTTTGTGAGGAGCTTTTCACCCAATGTCCTCGTGGTGCTTTCGTAGCAGACCGAGTTTTTCGAGCTTAGGTTGTTATATGTATACTCCTTTCGTCCCACATTATATGTCCATCTTTCCTTTTTAGTCCGCCCCAGAGTATATGTCCACTTCCAAAAAATGGCTAAAAATCTTTACTATTCCTCCCACTCATTCTCTCCTACTTTAATTTTATACTCACAACACTAATCAACTTACTATTCCCTACCCCACCTCTTTCCTACCTCACTTTTCATACTCACAACACTTATATCACTTCCACCATTTCTTAATCTCCATGCAAATGAGAGGGTTGACATAGACACTCTGGACGGAGGGAGTATATAATAAGCAAATATTTTTTCCCTTTTAAATTGTAATAATTCCCTTTCGTGGTTTTAATATTTACAACTTATGAGCTTCCAAAAGTTTTAGTCTTGCCCCATATTATGTGCAAAAAGATTGAATTTTTAATTGTTATTTATTTTTGCAACTAGAACTTTTCCCAACTCGGTCTTTGGTTGCTAGTTCATTTTGCAACTTAGATTGTGGAAGTTTACTCTCTTGTACTCCCTCCATCCCAAAATGAATATCCTAAATACTCCCTCCATCCCAGAAAGATAGTCCCATTTTGATTTTTTATGGTCAACAAAAATAAACTTTGACCAATTATTGGTGTCAATTTAGTGATCACAATGAAATTTTAAAAATTGTTATTGATAAATCACTTAATGATTTATCAATTACAAATTTTAAAATTGCACTAGAATGATTAGATAGTCACCAATAGTTGGTCAAAGTTCATTTTTGTTGACCATAAAAAGTCAAAATGAGACTATCTATCTGGGAGAGAGGGAGTATTTCTAATTCTGAAGTGCAAATTTGAAAATATTTTGGACATTCATTTTGGGATGGAGGGAGTAACACTTATAGTTGGCCTTGGTATACTCATCCTTCATCGCTGTAACATAATCTAACATTATTTCCTTTTTCCAGAATGTGAAGGCTTATTTAAGAAGAGGCACAGCACGAGAGATGCTTGGTTACTACAAAGAAGCAATTGAAGGTCAGTTGTTGGATTACTACCTCTGTCTTGAAATGAATGTCCGAAAAAATTTCAAATTTACTCTTGGCCAAGAGCTGGGCCCCTGATCTGCGTAGACCAAGGGCGAACGCTTTTTTCTAGACATTCGGGATTTTTTTTAGCGTTCATACATGCAGTGATCCAGTCGAAGAACCTGCTCAAGAGCAACTAATTTGAAAGATTTCCGGACATTCATTTTAGGACGGAGGGAGTATTACCATGGACATATATCTACTTTGATTTACTGATATGCACGTGTCACGTTAGGTTCTTCATGTTTTTCTTATGGCAATTAATATATTTATGATTTATTTTTATTTTTTTTTTTAAATTTTGCAGATTTCAGATACGCACTTGTGTTAGAGCCAACCAATAAAAGAGCGTCTCTGTCAGCTGATAAATTAAGGAAGATGTTTCAATAGATTTTTGCACCAGCTAGTTGCCTGAAGTAAACTTTTGCGACAAACAGAACCGTTGAAACGAAAAAATGAAAGAGAAGAAAAAGAGAGACCGTTTTGCCATTTAGTTGAGAGGAATATATGGACAAGTAGTTTTTGCAAGACATCTCAAAATGGGTATTATGAAGTATGCTTGTGGAGGGCATCCCTTTATTCTTGCAAAATCGAGCCAGTATTTAGCTGTTTTTAAGGATTTTTGTTTTTGGTCAGGCTTGTAATTTAGGTCAATTTTGCAGTTAATTTTTGATAATTTAAATTTATTATTGTAATTTTAGTATTCAGGTGAGTTTATTTTGACTCAGTTTGTTCACTATGACATGCGTTTTGGAATGAAGCTTTTCAGTGCTTAAATTATTTATCTCCTTTTGTAAAATAAGGAAATAGTTTTGTGCGGAAGGGAGTTAATTTTCTGTCTCAAAATACTTGTTTGCGTTTTACTATTTTATTTTCAAGTTTTTTTTTGTTGTTGTTGTATATCAATTATACCCTTATTAATAATAGTGAAATATCTCTTGCACAAGCATTTAATCGACTAAGTAATTGAGTTACTTTAGGGAGATTTTTTTATGTGCATTAAAAATATTTTTTTTTAAAAAATAGGCAAATGCTCAAAATGAGATTTATTTTGAGTCGGATGGAGTATATTTGATTAGGGACACAAATTCTCACATCATGTTCCTACTTTTTTTAGTGTGACTACGAATAAACTTTGAGCAATAATTATATGTTGATTTAATTATGCTTAACTTATTATTGTTACACCGTCAACAATACTAGATAACAAGTTTTAGATTTCATAGTTAGGGTAGTAGTTAAATCCACTTAAAAGATCAAACTTCATTCGTAGTAATGGCCTAAAAACTGAAAATACCACTTTGGGATGGAAGGAGTACTTGGTCTGCCTTTGCACAACTTCAAGAACAAAAAAAAAGAGAAGGTTTATCAAGAATAACCATTCTAACTTGATATTTTAACAGAAGTTCATTTATGATAATGAAAATTGAGATTAAATTTTGTAGCGGAGCAAATATAGATCGGATTTACGCGTTATAACCTATTCACATGGAAAATGTCAGCACATGGGATTGTTTATGAACAGGCAGACATAAACCAACAAAATGAGTTAAACCAAATGAATGTATGTCAACACTTAACTGTTTGTGTGAAGCTTCTTGAACTCTTTCGCCACATAGAGAAATGACGAGTCAACTTTCTATATATCCTCACAATCCAAAGCGAAAAGTTCATCTAGCTGTTCATCGGTCCATTGTGGCAGTGACGCACTCGTTATTTGTGCTTCTTTTTGTTGTTGAACTGGATCAATTCCAACTTCTTTTTCTGAACTGTTATTTACTACGTTTTGGTGTTGGAGACTGCCTGAAAGATTACCTCCATTTGACAATTTCTCAATGTTTCCTGAACCCCTGCATTCATCTTGACTAATCTGCATATTGACCGCTTCACTGAAAATTTCTTTGGCACGACTCTTTCTCCCTAGCAACGACTCTTTTCCCACATTTGCATTTTGGGTTATGTTTACGCCACTTTTGTTGCTGCAGTTGACACTTTCTTGAAATGGATTTCTTCTACCTCGATGATTATTATCAAGTGAATTCTCTCTTGCAATACCACTTGCTCTAATTCCATTCGTTGCTTCTTTGGTTCTTCCATGATCCAGAAGATAATCCTTACCTGACATGCTTGTTTCTGCCATTTGATCTGATTATGAACGTGTGTTAGTTCAGAAGGCTATAATATCTCTAATAACACGGATATAAATCTATGCATACATATCAGTTGTTTCCATTACGCACCAGTGCACAGATCAGCATATTTGACTGCACATGCGGCTGGAGAATCCTTCTGCTGCAGCGATGGTCCGCTATCTTTATGGAATACCTGCAAACCAATGGACTTAAAAAGTCACTTAACAGGGAGGACGTGAGTAAATCAGACTGTTCACAAAATTCCTCTTTGTTATTCCATCCATCCAATTCAAGTTTCCTCTTAGACCAATTGACTAATTACACGAGCTAAAGAATGGTCAGGTTTAAAAGGGCAAATTGCAAATAAGGGCCTTAAGTTCACCAGGTGTTCGTAGAACAGGGCCCATTGTTTCAAAACTCGCACATCAGGGCCCAAAGATAGAAAAAACTAGCAAATAAGGGTTTTTGACGGAAACGTTAGATTTTTCAGTTAAATTAACATGTGCCGTGCACATGTGGACTTAACTGAAATTAGTTTTACTTTTTAAGGGGTAAACTGGAAATATTAAAGTTTAAGGTACTAAAAGTAAAAAAAAATCTAATGTGTATGATTCACGATTTTTCTTTATTTTTTTAAATAAATTTAGTGAAATATTTTTTAAAAAAAATTGATTTCGTGAATCATACATATATTGGAGAAATTTTTGCTTTTAGTCCTTTACACTTTAATATATTTTTTTTAAAAAATAATTTATTTAAACAAATAAATTTAGTGAAATATTTTTTTTAAAAAAAATAATTTCGTGAATCATACATATATTGGAGAAATTTTTGCTTTTAGTCCTTTACACTTTAATATTTCAAGTTTACCCCTCAAAAAGTAAAACTAATTTCAGTTAAGTCCACATGTGCACGGCACATGTTAATTTAACTGAAAAATCCAACATTTCCATCAAAAAACCCTTATTTGCTAGTTTTTTCTATCTTTGGGCCCTGATGTGCGAGTTTTGAAACAATGGGCCCTGCTCTACGAACACCTGGTGAACTTCAGGCCCTTAATTGCAATTTGCCCGGTTTAAAATCAATACTGTGAATGGGTATGGATGGGCATCACCCTTTTCTCATTGAAAAATCAATTTCTCATCCAGTTGGATGACAAAAAATGGCCCTTCAATAGTATGCCCATTCTGGATTGTCTTGTCTGTAACTAGAGCCGACCTCAGGTTAAGGGTTGACCTAGGTTCAGCAAGCAAACACCTTCAAGTTCCTGAGTCGAATCAAGAGCTGTCCTACACTGATTCTACTCTACGGTAGAGTAACAAATGGTAAGAGTAACAAAATGTAGTAAACTCACATGGTTTGATACAGTTACAGTTGACAAAAAAAATATGATAATATAACCCTTATCACACAATGGTTGAAGAAATAAAGTTGAAGAAATAAAGCTGAATTGCCTCAGTCAAATAGTCAATCAAATAATAATTTCTGCACATAGTATACAACTTTCCTTCAAAAGATGGTTTAGATCAGATTAAGGATCATTGGCAGCATAAGACACACTACAATACATCAAAGCTAGCTTTGCTCACAAATTTGAAATTAGAATAGCTTAAAAGCAAGCATTGGTATCTTCACAATTTCTCATAAAAGCAAGCTAGCAAGTTTATTTGACTGACATACTCCGCTCGGGGACAGAGTAGTTCGATCAACATTTTTAAGATTTGAAGCTGCTATCAACAACAGATTTTCACAAAGGAACATTGCAAAGTTTCCAGCTCAGAGGACTTAATCAAATATACTTTGAATGCATTATCCAACTCTTAGATTGTCAAGTTATGATGCAATGGTTTCTCGGATGATAATACTGATTGGAACTCACAGAAACAACATACTATAACAGCTTAAAATATTAGACAAAAACGATGTAAAGGAAAAAAGTAAAAAAAAAAATACTGTACATATGTACAGTCCCAAGCTTCCATACATGCTTTTCCCTTGGATGCATTATCATATAGTTTCCAACAATTCAGCAGGATTAAAAGAATGTGTACCTTCAAGACATTGCTGGGGGTGATGTTAAGATAGTGTGCTGATCGCGAGGGTGCAAAAACAGCAACCTTAAAATCACAAAACAAACAATACGACAATAATTATAATACGTCGAGCAGCCGAGTCTCTGGGAAAAAAAAGAGCTGAAAATACTGGCTGATATGATTTACAACAACATACCTTTTGAAGTAACAGAACAGAACCAACAGTTATGTCCTTCGCAAACTCACTCTCAGAGAGGACTTTCCGATGAATGGAACCAGCTACTGTACCAGTAGGATCCTAAACATTTTCCCTAAGTTAGTAACCTAAAACCCATTTCACCCGTGCTAGAAAGTAGACTAAGCCCATATCCTAACCTTCAAATTTACCATAAGATCACCAAGACCATTTGGCGTGCAAGACTTAATAACCGCAACAACCTAATTGGATATAAAGAGATATATCAAAATAGCTATGGATTAGGCGCAAATGTCCATGTAAGAACAACAAAAAGAATCCAAATTCTTAAATATGCTGATACCCATCTAACTATAATCAATCCTGATTGTACTGTACCTGATCAACCCTGCCGATATTGAGAATTTTCTTGATAGAGTTCAAAGGGGTAGTAGGAATCATACCATCTTCAGTACCTTCAACATAACAATACAATCAGAAAAGCCAAAAATTCATCAAATAATAAATGGAAATGCCCTAGCGTCACAAATCATCAAAGTTAAACAGTACCATCTGTGAGGAATTCAATTGCAGAGAGCCAAGGATTTCGCTGGAAGTCTTCATCCTCCTCCGCATCTTCAATCGCTCTCCTTACATACTCCTGAGTGGCAATCGGGGGTTCCTCAGAAGAGCAGCTCTGACGGTCGCGGATTTTCCGGAGCATGGCGGACTGTACGGCGCCGGCGGGACCAGGAATAAGATGCGGAAGAGAGGAGGACGGTACCGGTGACGGAGGATGTAATTGGGATTCGAAGGAAGAGTCTAGGGTTTGAGAGGGTTGAGTGAGTTTGGGGGAAGGGGAGGGTGTGAGATGAATTGGGTGAGATTGTGCGGCGGAGGTGTGGCCGGAGGAGGGTACGCGACGGCGCTTGCAAGGGCGGAGGAGAGATGGGAGGTCGGAATCATCTACGTCAAGTGCTTCCCATGGTTCCATTTTGTGGGGTTTTGGAAGGAGGGGTGAACAGTGTGAAGTTATTATGGCGGCTAGGCGTTACCGGCTTCAGCCGCGCGGGAAGTTGTTCTTCTTGAATTAGGTTCAAGTTTAGGGCCAATTAATTATCACTCAAGTGAGAAATTAGTAGGGGCATTTACCATACAGCCCTTAACATAACCTTATTTACCTCTTAGGACAAGGAATATTGACTAACCATATAGTCCCTTGCTTACATCTTCCTCAATATTTCACCCCAACCACTATCACCTTAGGCTACCCCTCATCACCTTCTCCATTCAACAACTCCGACGACCACCATTTCCGGCGACCACCCCGTTTTTTTTTTTTTGCTTCAGAGACCTTTCAGCAACCAAACAGTTGAGAACTTATCAGTAAGTTCTCAGTTGTCAACTAAACTACTAATAACACGAACAACTCCGGCGACCAAACAACTGAGAACTTATCAGTAAGTTCTCAGTTGTCAACCAAACTACTAAGAACATGAACAACTCCGGCGACCACCAACTCCGGCGGCCAAAACAGTTGAGAACTTATCAGTAAGTTCTCAGTTAACATGAACAACTCCAGCGACCAAAACAGGTGAGAACTTATCAGTAAGTTCTCAGTTGTCAACCAAACTACTAAGAACATGAACAACTCCGGCGGCCAAAACAGTTGAGAACTTATCAGTAAGTTCTCAGTTGTCAACCAAACTACTAAGAACATGAACAACTCCGGCGACCAAAACAGCTGAGAACTTATCAGTAAGTTCTCAGTTGTCAACCAAACTACTAAGAACATGAACAACTCCGGCTAAGAACATGAAAAAAAAAATCTATTATAATTATAACTATTACACATATAAACAAAATTTTAACAAAACTTTTTTGCACCAATAAATAATAAAATACTAACACAAATCTAATCCAATACAAACATTTGTCATTAAATCCAAACTATATTGACAAAAAGATGTACACTACTAACTAATAAATTAAATATAAGTATTACTTATGTGTAGGAAAAATAAAACAAAAACAAAAAATGATACTACCAGATTTAAAAAAGGGGATAGCCAAATTCTTTACCAGTTCTCCATTTCCCTCTAGATCCGGCACCCACCCCACACCATTTGTTCCCATTTTATCTAAAAGCTAATATCAGGGGCGGAAGTTAGCATCAACGTCAACAGGGAGAGAGCTTGTGGTCTTTGGCCGGAGGTGGGGGAGGGGAGAGGGTTGCCGGTGACAATGGCTGGAGTTGAACGGGAAGGTGATGGGAGGAGCCGCCTGAAGAAGGGAGCGGAGGGGCCGTTGGTGTTGGGAGGGAATGGTTGACTTGGGTGAGAAAGCACAGAATGTGGATATGAAAATAGATCTGGGGAAAAGTCAAATTGACTGAGTAATGGCTCACCGGAGATATGTCGGAGTCGGAAAGATAGAGGGAGGATTCATGATTTCGATCAGAGAAGGAGAACCTGCAGAAAAATAAAAGAGGAAGGAGGAGGATTATCGGAGGGAGAGGAGTGGCGGGAGGGGAGGGTTGGCCTGAGAAATGGAGTGGTCGTAGTCTGGCGATGAAGTCGCCGGAGGATGAGAGACAGGCATCGCCGGAGTTGGGAAGGAGAGAGGGTAGAGAGAGAAAGTAGTGAGAAAGAGTGTGTATGCGTTTTGTGTGGGTGTTGATCTAGGAGGGGTGGGGTTAGTGTTATTTAAAGTGCTCAGGGATCATATGGTTGGAAAAAATATTTTGTTGGACTAGAACGTAAGTTGAAAATATGCATGTCTTAATACGTAGATTCCATAATACTCAGGGACTAGGAGGTATTTTTCTCAAATTGGTAAAACTCCATTAGGGGTATTTTAGTCATTTAAGTCTTTGATATCATACACTTTGATTTTGTTTCCGAAATGAAATAGTGGATTCATAATGATACACTATGGAAATGGGCAAATTGCAACTTAGTTACCTATGTTTTGCCAATAGTTGCAATGTGGTTCCCAAGATTTTGCAATCTCATAGCCAACATTGTCAATTTGTTGCAATCCAATGTAAAATCAGTTAAAAACTAACTTTTCGTTAAAAAATTGAGTCATGTGCCTCGCACATGAATTAAAAAGGCAAAATAGATATTTAGTGAAATGAAAATATTAAAACCCTACAATTATGAATAATACCCATTTTATTTTTTATATCCTAATTCTAGATCTGGGAAACTTCCCACCCCTTCCTTCCTTATTTCATTATCTTCACCCTCCCTCCCTTTACCCTTGCCAGAAAACTTAACCCTCGCTGAAAGACTTTAAAATTTCTGTCCTCCCTCCTCAACCTCGCCTGAAGATATCTTCTCCAACCCAAGTCGTGTAAGTTTCATCGTCTTCCCCTCACCACACGATCGGCTCCATCTGTGCCCGTTTCTCAGTCCACCGCCCTTTCCCGCGCTTCTCTTAGTTGTTGTTTCTTCCATCGATCGTTCCTCTGCTAGAGTCTTTTCATGTAGTTGTCGGGTCTTCCAGATCTTGATCTTGATCTTGATGGTTTGCTTTGATTTTTGGTTTTGAGGTTGGATTCAGATCTGTCGGTATTCTTGGTGGTGGTTGCCGGAGTCTTGGAAGAAAGGTGGTGGTGGTGGAGTTTTGAAATCGCCGGAAATAATGGTATCGCCGTTGATGTTTAAGAAAGGAGATGGTGGGGTGGGAAGGGAAGGGACGGGAAGGGCAGGGCTTTTGGAATCATGGAATGGGTGAGATTTTGGGTTTGAGATTGACGAGAGAGAGAGAGAGAGAGGAGATGATGAAGGGGTTATTATCTTTTTATTCACTTTCCCTCATTTTCATTAATATCTTGTAACAAGATTTTCTTATAATAAATTTCAACCTATTAAGCATAGAAATTTCAACACATTTATTTAATCCTTTTTTATTTTTGTTTTTCATTAAAAATGTATAAAAAATATTATAAATTAACAGTATTTGCATTTTTTTAATCAGAAATGTCCATTTTGCCCCTTTAAAAACCATGTGCGCCCCCACATGTCTTTGTTTTTAACGAGAGTTACATTTTTAATGGAATTTATATCAACTTGCAACAAAATGACAAACATGGTTATGAGTTTGCAACTTTTACACTGTTGGGGATCCAATTGCAACTATTGGCAAAACATGGGTAACCAAATTTCAATTTGCCCTTATGGAAATATGATGTTTTTTACTTCATTCGCGGTATTTTTTTTTTCATATTTATTTTTAGGGCAAATTGCATATTGGTGACCTGCGTTTGTGTCACGTTTGCAATCTCCAACCTGAGAGTTTAATTGTGCCAATCAGACACCTAAGTTTGTCAAATTTTTGCAATGTAGTGAATAAACTAACTTTTCGTTAATTTTTTGACGGACCCAAACGCGTGTGACTCGCACATGACTTTGTAAAAGGGCAATTTTGTCATTAAATGCCAGACCCAGTAGAAAAACTTGCAGCGTCTCTTCCTTTCTTTCTCTGCGATCGGTCGACGTCGCCCACTCAGCCCTCTTCGCCGTTGACGCCGTCCTTGAACTAAACACATGTGCCCCACCTTAAACAACCTACACCCTCGCCCCTATTCTCCAAAACGATCCCCTAACCCGCTGCCCCCTCAGCTCTCTTCGCCGTCGATGTCCCCCCCCCCCCCAGTTCCTCCTTTCCAGCCTCGTCTCTCTCTTCTTCACTCTTTCGTGATTTGGGGGATCTAAATCACCAATTATTGAATTTTTTTTTGTTAGGGGCGTTGTTACTGGATTATTGATTTTTTTTGTTGATTTTCCTTGGTTTTGTGATTTGCGGATCTAAATCTGGATTTGGAGATTGAAATTTGTTTCTTGATTTTGTCATTTTTTGAATGAATGTTGGGGGTGTTGTTACTGGTGATGGTGGTGAGTATGGTGTTTGTGGTGGCTGGGGAGAGGAAGGGTTAGTTAAAAATGTGGTGGTGAGGATGGTGTTTGTGGTGGCTGGGTAGGGGAAAGGGCGGTTAAGAAATGTGCAGCCATGGATGTGCGGTGGAGGTGGCAGTGTAATGGAGGGAGAAGGTGGTGGTGATAGGGTGTTAGGGGTAGTGGTGGTGGTGCTAGGGTGTTAGAGATAGTGGTGGTGGTGCTAAGGATTTTATGTGTTTCAAATTTTATCTATTTTTATTTTTTAGATTTTAATTATTTTATTTTTAATTTGAAAATTTTAGTATAATCTTGAAGCTTGATAATGTAATATTTAAAAATATACTATATATTTTTCTCAACTTTATCTTTAAATTAATATTGAAATATGCATAAAAGTGTTCTACACATTTTGTTTATGTACAAATAGGTGTATGAGATGGGTAATTTTTCATATTATTCCTTTTATTTTCAAAACTTCCAGTTGAACCCCCTTAGCTAAACATGTGCCTTGCAAAGCCTCTACGGATTGACAAATTTTCCCATTCCAAAGGTCATGTGCGAGGCACATGTGTTTAAGTCTGTCAAAAAACTAACGAAAAGTTAGTGTTGGGTATGCTTATCACTTAGCCCTCCTACTTTTGTTAGAATTGATTGATACCATAACCTATGAGTATTTTTATGGACTTTAGGACCTCATGTAAAGAAGTTTATAACTTCAAATTTTTAGCTAAGTCCTTGTTATAGTATAGGCTTAGATTATAGGACTTGAAGCTTTAAGATCGAAGATTTCCTAAGCAGGATTCGTTTCACTGCGCAGGATGTTCTCTGCGCAGGTCGCCACTGCGCATAGATATCTTGCGCAGCCCTTGACCCTGCTCAGTTTTTAAGATCTTATTTCCTAAACTCCAAAGAGATCTTTTTGTGACCAAGCATGGTGCGCATGCTGCTCATGCGCTGAATCCATGCGTGCCGGCAATGCGCATGCCTTTTGTGCGCGGACACAACCTTGGTCAAGTTCCTCATCTCCTGATCTCACATTCTAGAAAGTTTGGAAAACGCGTAGAAGATGCACGCTTATTAAAAAGCTGAGGTGTGCACAAATGACAAATCCTGCACACTCAGCATAGCCAACGGTGGAGATGCGCTCAAACATAATATCTCAAGTGAAGACAGCTGTCAACCTTCTAGAAGAAGCTCTTGAATTTGGTCTTCATGCTCAGTCTCCAACGGCTCTAAATCACCTGCGCACCAATCATATTGTGCCAGGTCATCATCTTTGATCAGAGCCCCAACGGCTATAAAGGACACCTGCGCACCAATCATGTTGTGCCAGCTCATTGTCCTTGCTCTGAGCTCCAACGGCTATATTCAAGCTCTCAGCTATAAATAGCCTGCTCATCTTCATTTCCAAGCTGCCTTGTGATTTAGCCCTTTTCATCGGCCCTTGATCATCTTCTTCGATCAAGCTCCTCTTGTTGGCCATTATGCTTCAGAGCTCGAGTTTCATGCTTCATTGAGAAACCATGAGGATTTGAAGACTGCTGCTTAGTATTTCCAGATTCTTTAGAACAGCCTTCAAGATCTTCAACCTTCAAAACTCATGCTCATATCACAAAGCCTATATCACCAGAATTTTTGGTGCTCTTCATCTTTCATATTCATAGAGCCCAGAATTTCTGTCACACACACACCTCTTGAAGCTTTGATCATTTTGATCTAACTTCTTGAGATACACCGGTTTAGTCTAGGATTTGTTCTTCATAGATAATAGATCTTGAGTTAGTATTGAGCTCAAATGTTGTAATTTGTAATACTCTCTCATATAATAAGATCTCCTTTAGAAATCCAAGACTAACCATCTTGGTAGAGGATGTAGATCTTTTATCGATCGAACCTCTCCAAATAGCGTGTTCATTACTCATTGCATATTCCCTGCTTAACTCTTTATGAACTGCTTTGTTTGATCTTTCAGATTGCTACTCTTTGATGTTATAATTGTTATTGCTCATTTGCCTTAGAATCCCATTTTGCGCCACTCTTTAGCCTCATACTTAGCGCGTGCGTTTTTATCTCTGCGCAGTATACCCTGCGCAGAGCTGCTTTAAATTTCCGCTGTGCATTTCACACTCTTGCTGCGCGCTATACTTAGCCAAAATAAGAGTTGTGCGCATCTGCCATTGAATTGCAAAAGGGTTTGAAAAGAATTTTAAAAACGCTATTCACCCCCCCCCCCTCTAGCGATTTTCACACCCTTGTTTCCCCTTTAGGGACCAACAAGTGGTATCAGAGCAAACACCTTCATAAAACATGTTTCTGTTTTTCAAGCTTAACAGCTTGGGTGCCGATTCAATATGGCTTCAAATCTAGGGCAATGGCTAACTTTTTCACATATTCCTCCGCCTACTCAAACCTCATCAAATTCAGAAAGCTCTCCAAACCTGGTGGATCCTCAAGCAAAGATCCGTATTCTCTTTCATAGAGACTCAAAGAAAGATGACTTGGTTTACTGCAGAAAACCAGGACATTACGCTTCAATGACTCCTTCAAAATTTGAGTACAAGGAAAAGCAACCCTGCGCACAAAGGATCAAAGCAGTGCAGAATGGTTAATGAAGAGAACTGCGCAGAAAAGGAGCTAAGGACTCGGAGACTTGACACTGAAGATAACGATGCTGATTCTGAGGATGGACTACTCTGCTTATTGGCAAATGCTGACTGATTCAAAAGTTGTTTCTGAAATGGAACCTGAGCATGCGCCAAGGACAATCAAAGAAAGATCCCATTACTCTAGTGGAAATGGGACACCTTCACCAAGCAGACAGAATGACAAGCACCTATCTGCCAGAGCCATCTTGACAGAAGCTGCGTCATCACCAACTCCGCAATCGCGCAAGGAATTTCTCAAAGTATGCTGATCTTAAAAGATAACCCTGCTGTAGAGCGCAAGTTAATATTTCAACAAGCAGGAAAAATCTACTTCACTGCACTCTCTCGAAGTTCAGTTGATATCGACAGTGGATTCTAGACACTACTAGAGATGTCAACACTCTTAAAGGTGTGCACGAAGGAAGAGATCACTCAGTAATATATGGTGACAACAACAAAGGGCACATAATTGGATTTGGACTAATCATAAAAGATAGTCTCAAGCAACCTGCTCTCCATATCACAATTATGAGATAAAGCTCTGAAATGCCATACCACTTCAACGCTATGTTACATCAAAAATGACGTTTCAGGACTAACTTTGCTCACAAGGACTCGTAAAACGAACTTCTTATCTATTTGATCTTACCGCTATAATTTCTATTACTAATCCTTGTTTTGTAGCAATAAGCTTAAGTGAAAGCAGCTAGCAATGGTATAAGCACCATGCCAGCTTAGTAAGCAACCTGAGCAGTTTTCCTCCAGCAAGATTGCTCCGATGTCAAAACGCTTACATCCGCTTCACCTCATATGTTTGGACCGCTCACTACCGCGAAGATTTGGACTAACCTGTGGTATCTCTATGATATCCTGGCTGCTCTCCTTAATCTCCAAACATAGAAGACATCAATAGAGTTCTACCTTCAATAGAACAAAATTTATGAACAACGGCGTCGCTCAATATTGTGAGAACTAACAAGAACCAACAAATGGTATTCTTCACAATTTCTCTGCTGCTGGAGTTCCTCAACAAAATGGCGTTGTGGAAAGAATCGCACGTTGATAGAGGCTGGAAAAATAATGATAGCAGAAGCTAAGCTTTCAATGTATTTCTGGGAAAAAGCTGTCATCGGTGCATGTTTTACTCAGAATAAAGATCCCTCATCAACAAAGCCTACGTCTATACTCCATACGATCAATGGAGAGAGAGAAAGCGCCCAACATTGCTTTCTTCAAAATTCTTTGGCTACCAACGCTATAGAGGTAAATTTGACTCCAAAGCAGATGAAGGTATTCTCGTTGGGTATGCCAATCATTCTATAAGCTTTTCATGATCTTAATAAGATAAATCTCTAGTTATTTTAGTATCTGTACATGCTACCTTTTTGATAAGCATTCTCTCCTTGAGCCACATTTGGCTCCCAATGATTCTGATGACTCTGCTAAAGCTTTCTTAGACAGGTGCGCAGTAATTCTATTCCTGCGCAGGACATAGATCAAGCAGATTCAGAATCAGTCCATCTCATGCGCATACTACAAATGCTGCGCCTGAAGTTGCAACTCCTGATGCGCAAACACCTTCTGCGCATGATGTTTCTCCACTTCAACAAATCACCTTTGATGATCGTAATGCTAAGTAAATAAAATACCCATTGATCTTCGTTTTCCTGTCATCATAATATAAGGGTTCGCACATCGAGAGCATTAAACTTTGCGGTGTAGCATTAGTTTATCTCTTATGTCAGATCAAAGAAGATTGATAGAGTGCTCCATATTCTAAGATGAATTGATGCTATGCAAGAAGTGCAAGAAAAGCTCAACCATTATTTAGCACTTCAATGGGTGTTCGAAAACAAGATGGATGGGAATGGAAGAATCACAGAATCAAAGCAAGAAAGCTTTGTATGGTCTTAAGCAAGATCCAAGAGCATGGTACGATACCCTATCAAAATTCCTATTAGAGAAAGGCTTCAAGTGCGGTAAAATCGATACAACTCTTTTTATTGCTAGGTATAATGATCATTCTTTACTTGTTCAAATTTTTGTCGATGATATTATATTTGGTTCTACTAATGAGTCTCTTTGTAAGCGCTTTGAAAAGCAAATGAAAAGCTGGTTTGTAATGAGCATGATGGGAGAACTCACATTCTCCCTCGGGCTTAAAGTCAATCAATTGAATGATGGCATCTTCGCAAATCAAGCCAAGTACATTAGGAACTTAATCAAGAAGTTTGGACTTGAATGCTAAAACATACGACACTCAAATGGCCACAAGCAACGAATTTAACAGACTTAAAAGGTAAAGTTGATCAGACTATATCTAGGTATGACTAACTCTTCTTTATCTTCTGCTAGCTGGCCGAGATATTATGTTGTCTGGATATGTGCGCACTATCACTCTAATTCTTTTGAAGCACACATAACTGCTGTAAAGTATTAGATATATTTTTAGCTCTGTTAACCTTGGACTTTGGTACACCAAAGATTCGAACTTTAAACTTGTAGGTTATTCAGATACGGACTACGCAGCGTGCACAATTGACAGAAAGAGCACAAGTGGAACTGGTCATTTCCTTGGAAATCGACTTAGCATGGGCAAGCAAGAAGACAAGCTGCTGTGTCCATCTCCACTACTGAAGCAGAATATATTGCTGGTGAAAGCTGCTGCTGCCAAATTCTATGGATGAAGCAACAACATGTGGACAATGGGATTCATGAAGAGAATTATCCAACTCTCTGCGA
The DNA here is from genome assembly GCA_026119855.1 of Campanula takesimana. Taxonomy (NCBI): domain Eukaryota; kingdom Viridiplantae; phylum Streptophyta; class Magnoliopsida; order Asterales; family Campanulaceae; genus Campanula; species Campanula takesimana. Next base: position 536,776 of record JAOWBW010000804.1, on the reverse strand, counting down.
TAATATGTCCACCATAGCAGTTTTCAATCCTGCCAAGCACTATTATCAAGCTCATAAACATCAAATATCATCTCTTCAAGAATTAACAAGTGGTCTCTTGAAAAGAAAAATGGGTATGCTTAATCTTAGCTAACTTGTCCATATGATTTATTGATACTAATGTATTTGCTTGATAAGTGTGCAAAATAGGTAAAGTTTCATGCGCCCTGTGCAACACCTGCGCAAACAACTGTCTGCGCATGAAACAACAGTTCTGAGATTTACAGAATCTCTGCGCTATAAATGCGCTGCGCATAACTATCCATGCGCAATTCATCGTGGACCGCATGTAAGTGTTCTATTCATTAGATTTTGCACATAGGTCCTTGACTGAAAAGTCAACGCTGAGTCACAAGGGTACTTGTGTAATTCAATTTTTCCCGCGCTTTACCTTTTTACCCTTGCGCATATCCCAGTGTCATCAATGCAAACTGCGATTGTGACAGCGCCTGCTTTCGTATGCCTGCTCACCATTTAATGAGGAAGGTGATGCGACAGCCGTCAGCCTCTTTTCGCTGACACACGCGCGCGCAAAGACTGCGCACGCGCATTCCCCATTCGGCCACGTCACCCTGCTAACGTGCGCCCGTCCTTTCACTGACTCACCATTTATGAGGAAGTCGACTTGACAGTGACCGGCTTAGAACTTCACGCACACGCGCGCATAGGCCTACGCACGCGCGTTCCCTTTTGTGACACGTGGTATTGCTATCCTGCTCCACTGCACATTTTCTCAAACATTTCGTAGCTATCGTGCGCCTAACTTCTCCTTCCCTACTTAAACCGCTCCTCTCTCTACTTCTCTCTCTTCCCTCTAAACTTTCTCACTCCCTTTCTAACTTCTGCTCTAAACCCTCTTCTCTCATTTCCTGTTCTTTTCTTCAACCTCAACCTTCCTTCTTTCTAAACCATTTCAATTGCTCCCAAGAAAACCAAAACTCAACCAGAAATTATCATCTCTGACTCTTCTTCGCACTCTGAAAACTCTCACGAAGAAGTAGAACGACAATCAAGGCATCCCACCGTCAAAGACATGGTATGTTTCACTATAACTTCTTATTTTTTTCTCGCCATTGTTGTTCTTGGAAGTCTCAAGACTCCCTTTTTCGTTTTCTCCCTTATTTACTGATCATTTTTGAAATCAATCGTTGTGTTGTGTTCGTATTTGCCTGATCTATTCCTTCATGTAGTTTATTTCATGATCAATGGTCGTTACATATGTTTTTCGTCAATTTCTGGGCTTCGTAACTTCCTTAGCAGTCAAACCGTTTTTCTGAATTTCTGGGTTTGTTTTAACGTCGTTGACCATATTTTTTACATGGTTGACTTCGTCCTGTTCTCGCCGTCATTTCGATGTACTTTTTGTTGAATTTTGTCAACTTTTGTTTTTCAGTGTTCTTGGGTGTTCATATTCTTAAATATTTTTTATTATTTTATTTAGTCTATTTTTCATCCCCCCATCTTTGTGCTCTGCGCATAGTTTCCTGCGCATAGCTTTCTGCGCATATAGGTGTATCTATTTCTCTGCGCACACTTCTTTACCAGTATTTATTTTCTGTGCGCATGATCCCTCTGCGTATGCATTTTTATTTTTTTGCGCACCCTCTATTTTCTGCGCATAATTTTGTTTATCATGGAACTTGTGCCAAGGTATATCTGCATTACTTGCATATGCGCACAGCTCCATAAGCAATAGGTTGTCAAATTCTATCTATTGTTTTACGCAGGGACATGTTTATTTCATTCTGGGTTGGGAACTTATTCAGGCAGACCTCTCATTAGATGCGATTGGTCGTTATCTGCTTCACCTTCTCAGCACCTCCGGCATTCTTCCTTTATTCACTCTTGAGCAATCATTCATAGTGCCTGCTCTGTTAGATGAATTCTTCAGCACAGCAAAAGTTGTTCCTGCGCAACTTGAGGGCAAGACAACAGACATGATCATGGCCACCGTTCAGAACAGTGATGTAGTGGTTCACCCCAATCACATTCGCAGCCTCCTAAACTTCAATGTTGATAGCTCTTCAGTCAGCTATGATGAGGCTCATCAAAATGCGCTTGCACAGAAGCTCATTGGCATTCCTTCCCTCAACAAGAAATGGCCAATATATAATAGAAAGGAATTTGGTGGGTGATGTATCACCTGTGCACCCTAATTGGAGATTCCCTCAACTGCAAGAATGGAAATAATGGATATTTCATCTCTAAGCAGTGGGAATACTGCGCAGCCATCTTCAACGAAGATCAACTAGACTGGCCGCAGATAATTTTCAATGAGATTGTGAAGGGGATGACAAGCTATGAGAAGAAGCTGAACGCAGGGAAGACCAAGTACCGAACTCACTGCAGACTGCTAACCAAACTCCTATTGACTTATGGTGAATTGGCCACCTATGTCGAAGAAAAGTCAATCAAGAAGCAGTCTTGCGACGCAAAGTACTATTCTAGAGTACACCTTCAGAATTTGCGCAGTGAGATAGGCAACGCCGACTACTATGAAATCTGGCTGTCTGATGCAGCTCCCAACAAGGAACCCTGGATAGGCCCAATTCCTGTGGTCAAATCCAAGAAGAGTGCAGGAAGATCTTCAACAGATGCTGCGCAAGAGACCGCAGAAGAAGCGTACAATCGCAAGGGGAAGGGCATTGCTCCGCCCAGTAGCAAAAAGCTCAAAGATATTCCTTTGGTTCAATCCACCAAAGGGATTTCTATCAAAGAGGCTGATCCTACCATCATTCCAGCGCCTGCTCCCTCAAAGCCAACCTCTATGAAGCGCAAGGCTGCTTTCCGTGGTGATTCAGATGATGATGCTGTTGAGGGGGAGCAAATGCACAAAGCCTCTCAAGAAGCCATCCCCAGTGCTGATATCGCACATACCTCTTCTCGTCTCAAGCAAAAAGTGCGCAGCAGCGCCAAAGGATTGAAGAGGCGCCGCACTAGTTCCGCAGCCACCGATAGCAGTGATTCTTCTCCAGTTCAATCTCCATCTTCAGCCCCTGAGACTCCTACCTCTTCAGCTGAGTTGCGCCAGATCGTGCAGAGCTTGCATTCTGTTCAAGCGAATCAAGTCGCTACGCAGCTGCAGCTTAATCAACTCCTTACTGCTCAAACTGCTTTATTATATCATCTTGATATGCAGCGTTTGGAGATTGATACCATTAAGGGGGAGAAAGCTGCCAAAGAAGAAGCAAAGGCAAGCACGGAGAGTGCTAAAGCAAAGGCAAGTCCATCTGAGCCTGCGCAAGAAAAAGTTCCTATCACTTTGGAACATCTTATCCTGGACTCCCTGAAATCCATCAGTGCTCAGCTTGAAAATGTCAGCGCACAACTCAAAAATGTGTGCACCTTTGGAGCGCTTGATGGAGGACTCAGGGACATTCTGAAAAAGCTCAAGAAAACCCTTGCAGATGGGTTACATAGAGGATTTGATGACCTTCAAGCGCAGATGGTGGCTCAGATAGAGAAGATTGAATAAGGAGGCTCTGCGCATAATATTGAAGAAGTGCGTCGATGCATTGCCAAGTCCATGACAGATTTTTCCGTGGCGTTCAACGACAAATTGGACTACGCAATGTTAGACATTCAGGCAAGCGTCAACACTCAGCGCCTCCATACTGACTCAAGATTAGAAGCTACGCAAACTGCCATCCTGACGGACAGCAGAGCAAGGTTCAGAGAGCTAGTGGATGACAACGCTGATATGCGCAGAGGAATGAACATTCATGTTGGAAAAGCTGTGGAGTTCCAGGACAAATTTCAAAATTTAAAGGTGGAACTCATGAACAAATTCAACGGTCTTCAGAATGAGATGCGCGAAGCCCTGCAACGGATCAACATAGATTAGATTTCCTTTGTAAGTAATTTGTTTTTCTTTTGACTTTTTAATTCTCGTTTGCGCAGTATGTTTTATGCGCTTTCATTTCGTGCGCTTTTGTTTTTGTGCGCACCTCTCTTTTGTTTTTTCCTCGATTAAAACTTGTAATCTGTAAACAGTCAATCTTTCAAAGTTTTAATGAGAAGAATGCATCATAAAGCTTTCACAAAAACCTTGTTCAATTCAAATCATTCGTTTGTGGAACATTGAATGCATTATTACTTAAACTCATGCGCATAATCTTAACTGCTCATGTCTTCTACGCATGATGTTTAAACATTCAGTTTAAACGCATACTTAAAACTTCATCTCACATTATTTGTATGCTCTGAATGACATTTCTATCTTTCCCATCTTGTTAGTTTTTTAATCTTTTGGATAGATTAGAAATCTATAGCACTGGCTAGTGTGTGCATTGACTTGAGGCATGATTTACCATTCACATTTTTATGGACATGTCATTATCAAGTACAATGAATTGCCTTTGCTATAGTAGGTAATGGCATCAATCATTTAGGGGGAGATTGTTGGGTATGCTTATCACTTAGCCCTCCTACTTTTGTTAGAATTGATTGATACCATAACCTATGAGTATTTTTATGGACTTTAGGACCTCATGTAAAGAAGTTTATAACTTCAAATTTTTAGCTAAGTCCTTGTTATAGTATAGGCTTAGATTATAGGACTTGAAGCTTTAAGATCGAAGATTTCCTAAGCAGGATTCGTTTCACTGCGCAGGATGTTCTCTGCGCAGGTCGCCACTGCGCATAGATATCTTGCGCAGCCCTTGACCCTGCTCAGTTTTTAAGATCTTATTTCCTAAACTCCAAAGAGATCTTTTTGTGACCAAGCATGGTGCGCATGCTGCTCATGCGCTGAATCCATGCGTGCCGGCAATGCGCATGCCTTTTGTGCGCGGACACAACCTTGGTCAAGTTCCTCATCTCCTGATCTCACATTCTAGAAAGTTTGGAAAACACTTAGAAGATGCACGCTTATTAAAAAGCTGAGGTGTGCACAAACGACAAATCCTGCACACTCAGCATAGCCAACGGTGGAGATGCGCTCAAACATAATATCTCAAGTGAAGACAGCTGTCAACCTTCTAGAAGAAGCTCTTGAATTTGGTCTTCATGCTCAGTCTCCAACGGCTCTAAATCACCTGCGCACCAATCATATTGTGCCAGGTCATCATCTTTGATCAGAGCCCCAACGGCTATAAAGGACACCTGCTGTCGCTCCCCGTACCCGTGGTCCTACATGGCCCCACGCTCGGGACGCGCACGGAAGACGTCATAAATCACATTTAACAAAAACTTTTCGAAAACTATCATAAAGATAAACGAAATCCACTTTGGAGTGCAAAACCTCCACTTAACTTTCAAATAACTTTCACAACTAAAAATACTTGGCACGAAGGCCTACATTAACTTATACAAAAGAGTGAACACCAACATTATCCAAAATAGGTGTTACAAGATCAAGTCACGGATACACTACCCATTAAGGTTATACATTTACATAATGTAGCCTTTACAAACATACCCCAAAAGAAATTACCACCTCGACGCCTTCCTTGTGATAAGTGACCTATCCCGGATGCACGCCCTTATCTAAAACAGTAAACAAATAAGGGGTGAGATAAAATCTCAGTAAGCTACTAATATGCAACTACATTTCATGCCAACATGATAATCACAAAGGAACAATCAATAGGCAGTCACATATGCATATAACACAAAAGATACAGTCTACTCATCACATAACACATAATGCGGAAATAAACACTCATAAGTGGATACTGAGCCAAGGTTCTATAAACGGAACACCATCCTTTGAGAAGAGTCCGTTGAGCAGCATGAACGAGCTGAAGCCGGTTCCGGAACCAAGTAACAACAACAACCAGAAGTGGGAGAAACAACACATAGTCATCCCCCCACGCGAATAGCTAGAATACTCACCGAAGGAGCTAGCTCATCCCAACCACGATCACGGGAAGGGGCATCCCACTCAAGGCCACTGAACATGGGGAAACTGGGTTACCAGTGAAGTACATTATACTGGACTCGGCTCGTGCCATTATAATATACATCACTGCCCAAAACAAACACAACAATGCCAGCTGGACTCTATACAAGCACATAGTAATAAATACTTGCTTGAACAACAACGGGGCATTGATTCCAAAGTAGGGAACCAAGCCAAATTCATCACAAAGGATTCAAACTAATTCTCATGAAGAGATCAATCAATACAACATCACACTTGAAGTTACTCAAAAAGAGCACAGTGGTTACACACCTTAACACATTACAAACATGATCACAAACGGACCCAAACCAACACTCCCAACCAATACTTAGACATTTCATTTAATAAACCCGCTCATCTCGGAGTACTCAAAAGGAGCTTTAAAACGATAGCTTACACAACTAAAACGGAGTCCGGGTGAGGAAGTTATGACTTACCGAAGATTGAACGAGAAACGAGGAATTATCAGAACAGGGGAGGGGAATGCGCGCGCCTCCTATGGGAGGGATGCGCGCGCCTCCTTGATCAGTCACAAATGGCAGATTGGAAATGGAAAGGGTGCGCGTGCCTCAGATAAAACGATGCGTGCGCCTCCATCCAACAGTGGGCAAATTTCAAATTGGTGAAGAGGAGGGTGCGCGCGCTTCATATAAATGGGTGCGTGCGCCTCTTAAGGACAGAATGTCTTGATTCAAAGATGGCCTAAGGGTGCGCGCGCCTCCTAAGGGAGGATGCGCGCACCTCCTGGCCCGGAAAGGCAAATTCCGGCCAAATTTCTGGGTATCCTCCATTAATAACCCAAATTCCAAAACACACCAAATCTTTACCACTTCTAACACTACCAAGAAGGGAACTAAGGTACCTACACCATTTTGAGCCAACATAACTCCAACCACATCATCTAAGGACCTCACTCAAAGGTGATTCAAATACCCAAAATTTCACAAAAGATGATCAAAGGTACAAATCAACATTTAAATTCACAACTAAACATGAAATCATCACCCAATGTCCACACAAAACATAAATGACCAATTTTAAGCTAAAGGGGGCTTAGTAACTTACCTCAAAGGGATCCAAACTCAACCAAATCAACTTCTATTGAGCTTCTCACGAACCTAGCGACGATCTAGACATTTGGTATAACATGAACAATGAGAGGTAGTGGGGGGAAGATGAATGAAATGAAGAGAGAAGGAAGAAGAGAGATTTTACCTTTCATAACCCAAGGAGAGAGAGAGAAATGGCTGTGAAAGAGTGAGGGAGGGAGGTGAGGTGAGGTGAGGGAGAAGGTGAATAATAATTCAAAATTTTACACTTAGCCCCCTCCTCCATTACTTACCCAAAAACTAATACTTCCTACTAACAACTAAGACCCAATAATTCTATACTAGCACAAAATCAATTAAATGCTAGGCATAAAGTATTATAACACACAAAATGCACACCTAAATTTTTAATTAAATAAATACTTAAATGAACAGTTAAGCAAGTAAACAAATAAATAATTATTTATTACTAAGAAAAATAGAGACGGGGTTTCGGGTCGTGACACCTGCGCACCAATCATGTTGTGCCAGCTCATTGTCCTTGCTCTGAGCTCCAACGGCTATATTCAAGCTCTCAGCTATAAATAGCCTGCTCATCTTCATTTCCAAGCTGCCTTGTGATTTAGCCCTTTTCATCGGCCCTTGATCATCTTCTTCGATCAAGCTCCTCTTGTTGGCCATTATGCTTCAGAGCTCGAGTTTCATGCTTCATTGAGAAACCATGAGGATTTGAAGACTGCTGCTTAGTATTTCCAGATTCTTTAGAACAGCCTTCAAGATCTTCAACCTTCAAAACTCATGCTCATATCACAAAGCCTATATCACCAGAATTTTTGGTGCTCTTCATCTTTCATATTCATAGAGCCCAGAATTTCTGTCACACACACACCTCTTGAAGCTTTGATCATTTTGATCTAACTTCTTGAGATACACCGGTTTAGTCTAGGATTTGTTCTTCATAGATAATAGATCTTGAGTTAGTATTGAGCTCAAATGTTGTAATTTGTAATACTCTCTCATATAATAAGATCTCCTTTAGAAATCCAAGACTAACCATCTTGGTAGAGGATGTAGATCTTTTATCGATCGAACCTCTCCAAATAGCGTGTTCATTACTCATTGCATATTCCCTGCTTAACTCTTTATGAACTGCTTTGTTTGATCTTTCAGATTGCTACTCTTTGATGTTATAATTGTTATTGCTCATTTGCCTTAGAATCCCATTTTGCGCCACTCTTTAGCCTCATACTTAGCGCGTGCGTTTTTATCTCTGCGCAGTATACCCTGCGCAGAGCTGCTTTAAATTTCCGCTGTGCATTTCACTCTTGCTGCGCGCTATACTTAGCCAAAATAAGAGTTGTGCGCATCTGCCATTGAATTGCAAAAGGGTTTGAAAAGAATTTTAAAAACGCTATTCACCCCCCCCTCTAGCGATTTTCACACCCTTGTTGCCCCTTTAGGGACCAACAGTTAGTTCATTCACCACATTGCAACAAATCGACAAACTTAGGTAGCTGATTGGCACAATTTAACTCTTAGGTTGAGGATTGCAAAAGTGAGAAAAACTCAGGTTACCAATTTGCAATTTTCCTTTCTTTTTTTTTAAAGCAAACAAGACACTAATTTCATTAATAAAATTCAAGAAGATAGTGCTCCACAATAGTCGGAAACTCATCCCAAATATAAATAAGTTTACAAAGACGAACAATCGCCAATAATTTGTCACCCTATAAAACAGTGCAATACATCTTGATTAGGAATGTCTGATCCTAAACCAAATCTTCAAGCAAAGCTCGAACGAACAATGACTTGTGACGCATAAACGCATCTCCAAGTTACAATTGGACACGGCCTAAAACTAGCCTTCAGAAAACCTCCAAACGGGAACAATGTGACGTTGAGTACATGGAAAGTTAATGCATTTAGGTAGACAAGAAATGTCGAACCAAACATCGCAAGTATTGCATCAATAAGTAGAAATAAAATACAAAGGCTCTCAACATGGAGAGAACGCAAAGGCTCTCGACTAAGGAGTATATATTTAAACTATGGAAGTGAAATAGTGAACTCTATTAGGAGTATATATTTAAATTATTGGTGAAACGTTAAGTCCTATCAATCTTTGAAAGTTTTTGAAATCAGACACTTTGGTGAAGTGTTTCTGAAATGAAATACTTATTTCGTTTCAAAATAATATTTTCATTTCTTTTTTTTCTTTGTTCTAGAATCAGTTTTATTGTCAAAATCAAGTTTCAAAATCCATAATTTTCAAAAGTTATAATATAACTTTAAAATATTTAAAAAGTTAAAAAGAACGTCATATTAGACCGAGGGAGTGGATTCTTCATACTCATACTCAGCATATATATTAGCTAAGTCTCACTTAAATATGCACTCTTTAATCAAAAAGCGCAAAATGAAAATTAAGATACTTCTTTATTTTTTTTTTATTTTTTTTTAAAAGATACTTTCTCCGTTCCAAAATACTTGTAGTTTTTAATTTTGACACATATTAAGAAATACAATCAATCAATGCGTGTCTAATAGATTAAATTACCATTGAAACATTTCAAATACCTAAATAATTACATGTGCTTTTGCTATGGCACTTCATAATTATAAATAAGGGTATTATTAGTAAACAATGGTAAAAAATCTTAGATAATAGCACAACAATACCTTAAACTACAAGCATTTTGGGAGGGAGGGAGTTCTTTATAAGAAACTCACTTGCATACTCACAACAATTAATTAACCATTTTCCTCTCATATTTTACTTTTTTATACTCACAATAATTGCACCACGTACACATTTTTTCAATCCCCATGCTTAAAACAAAAGTTCATCATTTACTCCCGCTGTTTCAAAATACATGTCGTTTTAGACTTCTTCACATGTATCAAGAAATGCAATTAATATATATAAAGATTTATGTGCCCCTAAAAGAATCCAACTACCTAGATAATTAAATGCTTAACAGGAGATAGTTCGCAATTAACAAATGAGGTATAATTGGAAACAAGAGCAAAGATGTATTGTAAATAGTAAAACGTCAAATATTTTGAAACAAAATTTAACTCCTAAAACATCAAGTGTTTTGAAACAAAGGTAGTAGTAGACATTTCACCCATTTCTAAGACCGCTGAATAAAGAATACCCTCAGCCTCCTTGAGGCATCGTGCTGGATATCAAACCGCTCTAACGGGAGCTTTGCTCCAGGGCTTCAGCGAGTGAAAATGAGATAATTTTATGTAAAACGTTTGCTACACAATGTAAAACGTGAACTGCTCAATGTAAAAATATTTCCATAAACCGTGGACCTAACACGAGCTAAGACGTTTGATATTATTTTTCATATTAGGTAGTGAACGTTTTACATTGTGAAACATTTTACAAAACGTTATATCGTTTTCAGTCACTGGAGCGCTTCGCATCGTGCTTCAGCCTTCTTACAAGTCACTTCCTTTATTTATTGTTTATTTTGTTGTTCTCTACAAGTTTCTAGAGTTTTAACATCCTAATTAAACTTAAATTTTTGTTTTCGATCGGCTCAAACTCAGCTCGATAAGCTCGACTCGATAATCTCGTTAAGAAAAAAGCCTAAGCTCGAGCTCGGCTCGTTAAAACTCGAGTTCGATATCAACTCCCATTGTTCGTGAACTCGATTCAACTCGAGTTGGAACAAACAAGTGGGCTCGAGCTCGATAAGTTTCAAACGAGCTCGAGCTCAACACCCTAAAGCTCATCTCGGCTCGTTTATGACCCTAGTTGCGAGCATACTTAGTAGGTGTAAAAAAGGGAGTGTATTTAGCAAGGTTAGTGTAGTTAGTAAATGAAGGTGAAAAACACAACTTTTTTTAATGCTCTGCCACAAAATCATCAAAAAAAAAATAAAAAAAAATATACTTCCTCCGTCCCAGTTCACTTGACACTTATTTTTATTTTGGACTATCCCAGCTCACTTGACACTTCCCAAAATAACATACTCCCTCTGTTTCATGTGAATTGAGACTTATTTTCCTTTTCGTCCGTTTCACCTCAATTGAGACTGCCCAAAATGACAAACTTTTTTATATTTTATATTCACCCAACCCCACCCATTTAACCCCACTAATTCCCTTTCTTCATTTTCCGCCACTCATTTTATCCAACCAACACTACTATTTACCCCACTCATTCCCTCTCTTCATTTTCCACCACACATTCACTACTTTTTCTTAATTATTTGCCCTTTTTTTTTTTTGTCTAAATTCACATGAAATGGAGGGAGTACTTTTTATAATTTTATAATCACATTACCCCACCACTCATTCTATCTCTTCATTTTTCCACCACTCAATTTATTCAATCAATACTACTATTTATCCCACTCATTATCTCTATTCATTTTCTACTACACATTTTATTTTATTTTATTCATTCTCCTTAATTATTGTGTACACCTTATGAGTGTTAAGTGAGGTGGGGCGGAGGGAGTAATGTAAACTTGTATGTTTTGACAAAAAGAAAATTAGAAATTTTTGAACATAGTAATTTTGTAATTTTGTTTGAAACGGATATAGGATGCAATTGAAAAGGTGTGAATAGAGAGCCACATAAATCTCCTGGTCAAATTCAATGAAACCCTTCATAAATACTCTCCACCATTAACATCCGCAACTTACGTTTTCACTAATTACCACCACCATCTATCCATCTTCCTTAATCTCACCATTTTCCTTTTCTTCCTTCCTTTCTCCTTCCTTCCCCCTGCAAATTCACCATTTTCGAAAAACAAAATCCATAGCTAAACATACAAAATTCAAAAAAAAAAAAAAAACAATAAACAACATTGTACGATCACTGTCCTTTCTTAGCATTGGTGGGTCCCACTATCTCTCTTTTGCTTCGTCAGTTACCACAATTCAATTGATAAATTAATCAGTTTCATTTTTTTGTGATTTGATTTTGTGTTTGCAGAAAGGGATTGGATTGGGTGGTTGGGGGTAATCTGGGTATAAAATAAAAAGAGGGGAGGGAGGCAGATAAAGATAAAAATGGATTCGCCAACCACTCCAGCTGCTGCTTCTCCTGGGTCGTCGTCTCTAATGGACAATCTGTTGGGTCTTCTTCGTGTTCGTGTCAAGAGAGGTGTTAATCTCGCCGTCCGTGATCTCAATTCCAGTGATCCTTATGTCGTCGTTAAGATGGGTAAACAGGTCTGGTATCAAAACCCTTTAATTTGTTTCTTATAATTTTTTTCAATTGATTTGATGATGAATTTATATGAATAGGGTTTTGAATCTTTTTTTTTTGATGATGGGTTTTTGAAGCTTTTAATTATTGGTTTGTGAATTTCATCTGTATGTTAGAGTCGACCAACATCCTTGTTTTATCACCTTTGTGCCAGGTAATAAAAAGCGCTAGCGCGCGGGCGGGGCCGATAATTCAGACATAGTTATAATATTCTAGGCGAGACGAGACCTAATGAACGTCTAGCGCCTAAGCGAGCGTCTTTTATAACAATGCCTTTATGTTGCATGGATTTTATCTTCTTTGTTTGCTAATCTCATTTTTTTTAGAAACAATCCTTAAAGTGGCATTATAATATTATTATTTTATTATTTTTCCTTGATATGGGTACTTTTTATTTTTGATTATTTAATTGGGAAATCACTTAGACTTCTGGGGTAAAGTCTAGAGATTTTATTTTTATATTTTTGGACTGTGAATGAAAATGGAATGTTTCTGGAATGGAAGTAGTCTTGTTGGATCATACACTTTTTTTTTTTTTTTTTTTTTTTTTATGATTTCTATTTAATTGGAAAATTGGTGATTCTATTATTTGGTATGATGTTACTTGTTTGGAATGTTGATGATCGGCCCTGTTCAGTAAGGTTTAGCATTGAGTTGAGCTACAAGTGTTTAATGAAGATTTTCTATTTTTGGTGTTTTCAATCCAACACAGGGCAATACGAGTTAAGATCTCCTGTATCACTTTGTGTGCCACTCTCTGTGCCACAAGTTCTCCAGCCGTTAATACGTTTGAATAATATCAATAAATTGTTAATCTTAAAAACTGCGAGCCGTTGGATCATTTGTGGCACAGGGAGTGGCACACAAAGTGGTACAGGAGATCTGGACTCGGGCAGTACCATGATCAAGGAAAAATAGTGAATGAACGACCAGTTTCCGATTTCATATATGTGAGAGTTAATGTGATTCTGATAGATATAGTTTGTCATGACGATTGTTTATCTTTGGAAATGAATTTTATCTGCGGCTGTAAGTGTTTTTATTCGGGTTATTTCATCTTCAATTTCATCCACTTTTGCTTAGTTATGATCCTTCCATTTCATTCAAATCTACATCCTGGGCAGTGGCGAAGCCAGAATTTTTTAGGAAGGGGGTCAAGATTTTTTATACGATAACTATTATAACTGAGGAATCTGACAGTGGTATATAAGGGGGTCAAAATATTTATTTAGTGCAAAATTTTCTCAAAATTAAGGGGGTCAAAATGTGTAAATTCATTATTTTTAGTAATAAAAAGTTACTTCTTAAAAAATTAATAGTGCTAAAATTGATAAGTTCCAAAATTGAAGAGGGTCGGATGACCCCCTTGGCCATAGCCTAGCCTCGCCACTGATCCTGGGGATACGGGAATGTATCAAGCTTAAGACATCGCACACTCACACTCACTAGGCCACCCCTTCAAATTGTTGCAGGACTAGTCTTCAAATGTCTTAAAAATTCCTGTATGTTTTTTTTGGTCTGAATTTGTGGCACATTGGGGTTATTCAAGGATAAACATTACGCGCACCGTCCCTAACTTAGTGCACGGTTTCTAAGAAAATTTCCCTAAATGTTTTTTAGCTTTGTTCTCACCTCCATGGTCATTACCGTTCTTGATTACTAGAATTTTGATTTTTCACACATTGGCCTTCGTGAAATGCTGGTTGAACAAGTTAGATCTATAATCGGACAAGATTAGCTTTTAGCTGAAGAAAATATGGCTTGGATTTCGATCCTTTTCGCACTGTCTTTATCAGTAATAATAGCTACTTCATGGATGGGTCTTTTGTGCTACTTAAACTTGATATTATGGAAACAAATGGCCAGAAGATTAAGTGCTTATACTAGATCTTTGACTTTTGGTATTGTAGTTCCATATGTTGGGTTTATGATTTTCTCATCCCTTTGTTGAAAACTTGAAGTAACTTGCTGCTGCTTATCTTGCCTTCTATATACTTATGACTTGCAAAGCAGGGAAAAGAAAAGATACCATAACTGAGAGCGCTTGTTTTTCCCCGCTTAGCTTAGCAAAGGCATACTGTCTCCGTCCTAAAATAAATATCTTATTTATCTTGTCAACATTTTGAAATGAGTGTGATTTACTTGTGTGCATGGTGATTGTACCATGGTAAAGATGCACTAAGACTGTTTCCTTATTTAGAAACGCGACATTTATTTTGGGACGGCTAAAAAGGAAAGTGAGATAGTATTTATTATAGGACGGAGAGAGTACTTTTTAGTGAAAGTTACTACATTATAGTGGTTTGCAACATAATTCACGATTGTCACTCACTCACTCCCCTCATAAAGCTTTATAAGTGTATTATGTTTACTGTTTCTCAGTTATTTGATATGCAAATACATATTTACATCTGATGCAGAGACTGAAGACCCGCGTTGTCAATAAGAATGTTAATCCGGAGTGGAATGAAGACTTGACTCTTTCGGTCCAAGATCCTAATCTTCCAATCAAGCTGGTAATTTTTTTGTACTACTTCCTCATTCAAAGAATCATGTTCTTGCCTTCATCGATGTTTTAAAACATTTTAGTCTTCATGATTAGAAGATATCTGGATTTCTTTAAATAATACTCCACCTGTCTCGGAAAGTAAGTCCCTCTTTTTTTTAGTTGCTAACTTGAGTCAACTTTGAGCAAAATAGTGGGACTAACATAAGTTAAACTAACTCAAATTATTGCTCAAAGTTGCTTGTTCTGTCCTTTTACCTCTAGGGGATCAATCTCTCTGAAACTTGTTTTCTACAAGCTTCCACTACATGTTGCCCTTTCTGATCTTTGACATTGTTAGGGCGTTTTTCTCGTTCCTCTTTCTCAATTACGAAAATGAGACTATATTTATTGAACAAACAAAAATGGTAAATGGACCATCTTTCTGAGACTGAGGGAGTAATAGTTTTGCTCCAGTTTATGCTAAATTTATATTCCACCTTGTAATTTGCGTCTGTTTCTTTAAAATCCTAGCTCCGTCACTGATATATTGGAGTAAATCTTGATTACTACAGACAGTATATGACCATGACACATTCAGCATGGATGACAAAATGGGAGACGCAGTATTCGACATCAAAGCATTTCTCGAGGCGTTACGCATGCACCTCGATGCCCTCCCGAGCAACACAGTGATCACAAGAGTACAACCGTGCAGGTCAAATTGTCTTGCTGAGGAGAGCTGTGTGACCTGGAAAGAAGGCAGGGTGGTTCAAGAAATGTGCCTCCGCTTGAGAAATGTTGAATGTGGTGAAGTCGAACTTGAACTCCATTGGATCGACCTCCCTGGCTGCAAAGGGTTCTAGAACCATAATAATAATATTTCAAGAATTATGGCGGAATATATATATATATATATATGCACGTGTCGAGAAAGTACTATTAATTACTATACTATTAATTACTATCGTTTTTTTTTTTTTAGATTATTGGGTTTAGCTTGCCTTTTGCTGCCCAATTTTGTGAGAATTTGGTTGCGGTTTTTTTTCGGTGGACCGAATGGCCTTGTATGTTGCATTGTACAAGGTATGTAGCTTAGTATAAGGGCTTGAAAAACTTTTATTATCCCCACCCCCTCTTTTTTTTTTTTTTTTTTTTTTTTTTTTAATTTTATAATTGTCAGGTGTAAACTTGGAACTGCAATCTTCTTTGTTGGGATATTCCAAAGGAGGTTTCTCGATTTATACATACTCCTTTTGTCCCTAAATGAGTGTCTATTTTTAAGAAATCTTTGTCCTAAAATGAGTGTTTTTTTTTTAACATAACTTTGTCTCTAAATGTTTTTTTCCGATTTTTTTTTTCACCGGTCTCTTTATACGTGCAAAACTAAATGTTTGGAAAGGAGATTAGAAGATTATATATGAATCTTTACCACCAAATTGTATAAAGAGATGAGATTTTTAGATGTCCTTTAAAATGAAATTTGGACACTCATTTAGGGACAAAAGTAGTATTTATAGGTGGGATACTTTGTGTTGTTTTTTCAGGGTAAATTGGTCTGATGATACGTACTTATGATGATACGTACTTATTATGGTCACGTTTATTTCTACCACATGCATCTCTTTCAAAAAAGCTAAAAGGGGAAAAAAAAAAAAAAAAAAAAAAAGGTCAGCATTAAGCATTGTACAGTGACACCTTTTTAAAACTCTTCATTTTTAAATGGTGCACCAGACAAGCTCTTAGTAGATAATAGTGTAGTATTTTCTTCTTCCTCTTTTCTTTTTTTGGAAAGTGATTGTGTTTTGACCCCCCACCCCCCACACCCCAGAAAGTAGGGATGGCCAAACCGGACCGGAACCGGACCGGAACCGGAAAACCGGACCGGAAAAGCCCGGAACCGGAGCAAACCGGGAGGAAACCGGAACCGGACGAACCGGAACCGCAAGGCATGCGGGCCAGTTCAGGGTCACATATATGCCGAACCGGACCGGAACCGGAACCGGAACCGTACCGAAAATCCCTTATTTTTCAATAATTTTAAAGGAGAGGACCGGAACCGGACCGGAACCGTACCGGAACCGGACCGAACCGGAACCGTATTGTGCCTAACCGGAACCGGAACCGGGGTAAGTGCGGGCCGGTTAAGGGTCACCCATTTGACGAACCGGAACCGGCGTTCCGAACCGGAACCGGGCCCGGAACGGTTTTGGCCATCCCTACCAGAAAGGGTCACTCAGTTATGAAAAAAAATTAATTGTGCTAGTGGCGGATTTAAAATTTTAGAGAAACAAGACAAATTACATTGGTGCAAAGTAATTTGATTCAAAAAGTGATGATCTCAGAATGCTTTGAAACTCACTATCCAATATCGTCGAGGGGAGAAAACGTTGTTTTATTAATTTAGTCTTTTAAAAGAAACTAAATTTAGATTAATAGCACAATAATAGAGTGATGAGAAGGCTCTCCACAAAGATTGGAGGCTCAACACAGATATACATGCTACAAAGCAATCTAGGAGCACGTGTCGTACTATCTTCCATCAAAGTAGCTTCTCGACAAACTATGAGTTCTCTCCTAACACTGACATGAAACGAACAAATATCTCTTTAAATATAAATTGGACACTGCTTTACGTTGACGTTTACAAAATCCACTTGAGGAAAATATTTGAGGCTGAGTACTCGGGTCAGGCATAAAACGCGAGCCAAACTTCCAAAGTATGGCAAGGTTGAACAACTGTACATTGCGAAAGCCCAATCCATCATCTTCATCCTTTATCCTTCGACTTTGATAACATAGTTTTCATTTCGCAAAACAAGAAAAAATTAACTTAAAAATCTAGGGCTTTCAACGAGGAGAGAAAAAAAAACTCTCAACAAGGAGAGAAACGAAACTAATAAAGACCAAGCTGCCAATACACACTGCAAAACAAACACGTACACAAACATAAATTATACATAATAAAAAGAAACCCAAATTTAGGAACTAGATTTAAAGAAATAAAAAAATTAAAAATAAATTCCATGATTTTAAATTTATTAATTGATAATTTGACAATTAATAAATGCAAAATTAGAGATCTAATTATAACAAATAAATGTCTATTTTCTTGAACATTTTGTCCTGAGATTTATGTCGATTTCTTAAATATAACTCTTCAAAATGATTTAACTGACTATTTTCTGTGTTTCATAACAATTTGCACCATTTTTTCCTCACACGGGAAGAAAATAAATATATTCAAATGTATTGTGAGAGAAAAATGTGTTGTGAATATGATGATTTGAGAGTGAAACCCACAATTTAAATGTGTGAGTATGAAAAGTATAAGGTATATGATATTTTTTTTTATATAAAATATGGACAATTTAGGAAAGTGAGACTTACCAATGAGACTCTCTCAAAAAAAAAAAAAAAAAAAAAAAAATTAATGCAAGTTGTTATGAGGACGGAGAGAGTTTTTTTCTTAAAATTCCTTATAAAATTTAAATACTTTAAATATAAAAATATATAACAATGATTTATGTATTTTATTACTAATATTTTTCAAACATATTGACTAACAAATATTCCCCCATCCCAAAACAATTAACTTGCACTAATTTTCTTTTTGGGTGTTTCAATGGGAAGTCTCAATTTTTAAATCGTCCAATTTATTACTACTTCTGTCGGGTCTTCTTATTTGCCGTTTTTCATTGTCCTAAAAAGTTCTTCAAATTTTTGCAATTTAGACTAAAATGTGAATAAACACAAAATGACTAGAGAAGAAAGTTTCATATCTTTATAAAGCTCGAATAGTCAAATGATAATATCAGTTTGAGAAAAAAGGAGTATTTTTTAATTCATCCTATTCCATTTGTGATACTCACACACTTAAATTACGAGTCCTACTCTTAAATCATCACACTTACAACTATTTTCCCCTCACAATATATATATATATATACTCCATCTGTCCCAGCTCACTTGACACGTTTTGACCAAAACTGGTCAACTTAAGGTCGGTTTGATCAACACTTTAGAGAAATATTTATGATCCGAATAAAAATAAAAAAATATAAAATGATCACCATTAAAAATCCTCTCAATAACAATTTTTAATTTTTTTTTTTGGAACATAAATATTTCTATAAAGTGTTGGTCAAAACGTTCCTAAGTTGACCAGTTTTGATCAAAAGGTGTCAAGTGAGTTGGGACGGAGGGAGTATATATATGTGTGTGTGTGTGCGCGCGCTCAAATGAGAACCACAATTGCGTGAGAACCAAACATAACCATTAGATTAGAATCAAAATCAAGGGTTCAGATTTTAGATACTTGGATACACTTGGATACAATACATAAATTTTGATATTGCACTTGGATGCAGTAGCTAAACAAGTACTGTATATCCAAGTGTTGCACTTGGATACAGTAGGTTAAAAACTAATGTATCCAATTGCATTTTTGAAAATTAGCTACTGTATCCAAGTGTATCCAATGTATCTATAATCTGGCCCTTGATTTTGTATTTAATCAAACGGTTATGATTGGTTCTCACGGTTCTCATTTAAAATGGTTCTCACAGGAGCAGGACCCTACACACACACTTTCCTATGTTTCCATGTCTAGAAAAAATAGTGCAAGTTGCTTTGAGACGAAAATGGTATACATATTTTATTTATAGTGAAGAAATACCAATCATCCACTAATACTCCCTCCGTCCCAGAGTAAGAGTCACACCCCTCATTTGCACGCTTATTAATAAATATTGGATGTGATGTAAATGTTGTGAGTATAAAAGTAAAGTATGAGAGAGAATGAGTGGGAGAGAATAGTGAATTGATTGGTGTTGTGAGTATAAAAGTAAAATAGAAGAGAGAATGAGTGGGGTGAATAGTAAAGATTCTTTGTCATTTTAGGAATGAGACTCTTACTCTGGGACGGACAAAAAAAGAAAATGAGACTCTTACTCTGGGTCGGAGGGAGTACTATTTAGTGACATGAGATCTATTGTAGCATTACGTTCCCCTCAAATTTTATTTTCTATCTTTATTATTATTATTATTATTATGAATGTCATATATAAATACTCTCTCCGTCCCAGACCCAGAGTAAGAGTCCAATTTTCTTTTTTGGTCCGTCCCAGAGTAAGAGTCTCATTTCTAAAATGGCAAAGAATCTTTACTATTCACCCCACTCATTCTCTCTTATTTTACTTTTATACTCACAACACCAATCAATTCACTATTCTCTCCCACTCATTCTCTCTCATACTTTATTTTTACACTTACAATATTTACATCACATCAAATATTTATTAATAAGCGTGCAAATTGGAGGTGGGACTCTTAGTCCGGGACGGAGGGAGTATCTTACTTCACAAATAATCTGTAGGGTAAAATCCTAGAGTTCAAAACTTGAAAGAAAAAGTAAATATAAAGTGGTGAATAATTAGTACTCTCTCCGTCTCAAAGTATATGTCCATTTTTTCTTTTTAGTTTGTCTATGTCCGCTTCCTAAAATGACAAATAATATTTACTATTCCTCCAACTCATTCTCTCTCATACTTACTTTTACACTCATAACACCAATCAACTTATTATTTCCTCTCACTCATTCTCTCTCTCATACTTTATTTTTATACTTGCAACATTTATATCATTTTTACAATTTCTTAATTTCCGTGCAAATGTAAGAGTAAACATATGCTCTAAAACGGAGGGAGTATTAATTAGACAATATGCTTGTCATGATTTGGAGTGCACAGGCAAGGGGAAGGGTACTTGAACCAACTTGTCTAGTAGAAGCTACAAGACAAAAATATTTACCCCCTCCAAGTTTCACCCCCCGTGTGATATTTTTATAGTCTTCATTCTAGTAATTAAACAAATAAAATTGTGGTCATATTTTGTGCCACCCACTAATTTTCATTTCCATTTTTTTTAATGAATATGCACGCAATTTTTTGCTAAATTATTGTAAGAAAATAAATCTCCTTACAAAATGCGGGGTTCAAAATGGATGTGCTATCAAAGAGATTGTATTTTTTTTCCGACTGCAACTACCTACTACTGAAGATAATGAGAAAATTTTGGGGGAAACTAGTTTCTCTTTAAGTTATAAAAAATACTGTTTTTATAGTGGTAAGGTTTAAGGTTTAGGGTTTAGGGTTTAAGGCTTAGGGTTTAAAGGGTTAAAAAAATGGATTTTTTATAACTTATGGAGGAACTAGTTTCCCCCAAAACTAACTTGAAGATAATTGCTACGTAGTCAAATACCATCAAAATGATAAAGTATGAGGTTACATCTCAAAACTAATTAACTACGGGAGGGGTAACTCATGAGGCTTATCAATCGGGTGGCACGGAGCAAGCTCAGATACCATGATTAAGTCAAGAGGTTCCATCCCAATACCAATTTGCCTATGATCTTTATATAGTCAATCCAACCCTGTCTGCTCTGATATGAGATGAATAGCCTTGAATCTTTATATATTCAATCTATGGCAAGTTATTCTCGATATGAGATTATGTCTCTAACACAGAATACCCATACAATATAATATAAGATGACCAATAATTAGATTTAATCTTATGGAGTGTATTAAATTAACATTAGTCTACCTTAAATTTACGTACTTTCTTTTAGTTTGAATTCACACACACACACACACACACACACACATATATATATATATATATATATACGCATAGGAATAATCAGAAATTTAGAGTAATTACAAAAAATCATGATCACCATTTGTGTTTACTCTATCCATCCCTTATATATAAGTATTTTGAAATACAAGTCATGTTAACTAATTTTTCTTTTGCCATACACTTTAATAATATATTAATAACTTATTCAATTCTCTTATGTTGATCTAATTACGATCTGATAGAAAATAAAGGTAAAATAATACTCTATCCGCTTTAAAATAATTGTCACTTTAGACTCTTTTACATATACTAAGAAATGTACTGAATGCATTTTGAAAAGACTTAATTACCTTTAAAATAATTTATTTTTCTCGATGGTTAAATACTTTACAATCATTAAAAAGAGTATAATTGAGACAAAATAGTAAGCATGTCTTGATAATAATAAGTGTCCAAATTTCATAACAATTCTTCACTTTTTAAAACGAAAAATATTTAAAAAAAATAAAAATTAATTCAAAAGTCACAATTTCATTTTACAAAAAAAAAACAAAGTTCTTAATACAAAACCCATAGTTCAAAGGGTAAATATAAAGTCACAAAAAAGTGCCACAAAATTTGGTCCATAAAATGACGTGTCAAGATTTTATTAATGTTTTTAATTAGAGTGTGTCGGGTCCACTATCGATGTAACCAATAAAATATCGCCACCTCATTTTGTATCCATCATTTTGTGAACTTCTTTTGTGCCTATAGCATTTTTCTAGTTCAAAATGGGGATAAGACAATCTTAAAGAAAATACTACTCCCTTTGTCCCTAAATGAGTGTCCATTTTTAGAAATTTTTTGTCCCAAAATGTGTGTCCATTTTGGTCATAACTTTGTCCCTAAATATTTTTTTTCGAAATTTTTTTCACTGGTCTCTTTATACATGCAAAAACTAAATGTTTGTAAAGAGAATTACAAGATTATATATGAACTTTGCCACCAAATTATACAAAAAGTTATGTCCTTTAAAATAAAATTTTGACACTCATTTAGGGAAAGAGGTAGTAATAATTAAAACATGCAAATGACCAATTTTTTTTATTTATTTTTTTGAAAAGTTAACCCTTTAACCAATGAGTATAGCAAAGCGTGCAATATAAACATGGTGTTTGGGGCGTTTTGAATTCCAAGAGAAAAGAGCTGACACGCCAATCTTTGTTTGCCCTCTTTTAATCGATTATCTTGTAACTACAAATGACATGCCAAACAAACAAGCCCCTAACTCCCATCATTCATTTCAATGCATGCTTGTTTCCTTCCTTCCCCTCTCCTTCTGGTTTTCATCACTTCTAGGACTAGGACTGCTAATTTACCATTATCCCTTGGGCTTTTTATCTTCCCCCAATGATAATTTGGCTTAATTTTTCTTAGTAATCTTAAATTTGGCCGCCAATCATAGTTTGACATGGCATACAAATAATTACTCCCTCCCTCTCAAATAAATAGTACTCCACTGTCCAAAAAATAGTCTCATTTTGACTTTTTATGGTTAAAAAAAATTGAATTTTGACCAAACATTAGTGTCAATCTAATCATCACAACAAAATTCTAAAATGTGTTATTGATAAATCACTTAATGATTAATCAATTACAACTTTTAGAATTTCACTTGAATAATTAGATTTACACTAGTGTTTGGTCAAAGTTCATTTTTGTTGACCATAAAAAATCAAAATGAGACTATCTTTCTGGGACAGAGGGAGTATAATTTTAGGAGTTAATTTTTGTTTCAAAATACTCGTCGTTTATTATTTTTAAGGCTTTTTTGGTTGTATACTAATTATACCATTATTAATGATAGTGAAATACTCCCCCCGTCTCAAAATAGATGTCGTTTTGGAGTGTTTCACATATATTAAGAAATGTCATTAGTGCATGTGAAGAAGTCCCAAATACCCCTAAAGTAATTCAACTACCTAGGTAATTAAATAGTTAGGTAAGAGATAATTCACTATCATTATTAAGGGTATAATTGATATAGAGCAATAAAAAAACTTTGAAAATAGTGAAACGACAAGTATTTTGAGACAAATTTTAACTCCCAAAATGACATCTATTTTGAGACGGATGGAGTATCTCTTATACAAGCATTTAATTGCTTAGGTAATTGAATAAATTTAGGGATATACGAGACTTTTTCACATACATTAATTGCGTTTCTCAATAATTGTGCAAATGCTCAAAACGACATCAATTTTGAGACGGATGGCGTATACAGTATTGAACTGCATGGCAATTAGACTGTTGCTATTGGATTATTTAGAAGAATTGATCGGTCAAATTTATTCTTGATCAAGCGTAATTTTGATAATTTATTTTGAGGCAGAGATCAGAGATAGTACATTTTTTTAGTGTGTTTCAATAAAAATGTCGCGTTTTTAAAAAATAAAATAAATTTAGTGTAATTTTATTATTGTACAAGTAATGAACAAACTAGTAAAAGACATTCCTTTCAAAGAATTGACAAATAAAATTACAAGATTTATTATATGAGTGGAGGTTTATTTTTTCTTGAATAAGCATTCCACATGAAATAAATATTCCATCATTGATTTGATTGCGATAGTGGCTTTAAGAAAAATCATTGATTGCAAAAACACTCATAAAATCCCAAATACATGCTGACCAAATTCTTCCTTACCAAACATAACCCTACATTACTAATCAATTTTCCAGTACATTGAGTTTCCTTCCAAGGATAAACTGGTAAATAAGACCAGCCAACAACAATAACCTATAGACAAACAGAAGGAGGCTTAATATTTCTTCTTTTACTAATTAGATACTCTACTCCATCCGCCCAAAAATAATTTTTACATTTTTTTTTATTGTTACTATAAAGAAACGTTGATCAATAAGTTTGGGTTAATTCAATTATACTAATGAAAATAAAAAACTTGTTATTGATAAACCATCAACAATTCTATCAACGAAAATTTTAAGATTTTCATTAAGATAATTATTTCATGATAAATACTCTCTCCGTCACACCTCACTTGACACACATGAGGTGAGAACAATAACTAAGAAAAGAATAAAATAATGAAAATCTGTGGTAGAAAATGAAGAGAGAGAGTGAATGAGTGGGGTAATAGTAGTGTTGGTTGAATAAATTGAGTGGTGGAAAATGAATAGAGAGAATGAGTGGTGGGGTAGAGTGAATATAAAATTATAAAAAGTAGGCTATTTTAGGAAGTGTCAAATGAGGTGGGACAGACCAAAATGGAAATAAGTGTCAAGTGAGCTGGGACGGAGGGAGTATATTGTTCAAAGTTTATTCACAGTAATTATAATACCACATCCCACGTAATTATAATACCACATCGGCTAGGTGTGAGAGTTTAGTGTGTCATTTATAGGCCCACAAAGCTACCATTGAGCATCAAAACACCCATTGGACTTTTGGAGGCATGTGATAAGCTGTCATTAACTCAAACGAAAAAGTGCTCAATGGGCCAGTGCATAGTGCTTATGTAGCGGGTCAAAAGATCATTTTGGGACGGAGAGAGTACATCGTTCGATTTGGTAAGATAGATCTATAATTGGGGTTGTGGGTGGAATTTAGGTCACATTTGTCCATAAAATGCTCCATCTAGAGCCATCAAATGTGACATTTGTTGTTACCACTATGGTTGGGAAAAATTGACAAAATACAATGGCCTACCGAACCACCTTTCCCTTCATGTTCCCCTGCTTTGTCTTCCACCTATTGTAGTTGTACTACCCCCAATCTAATCTAAGAGATCATGGAACCATCCATGCGTTGGTATTTGTAAGGAGTTGGAACTTGGTGTGGTGGAGATTTCGTTGTAACATAACACTACATTATAGGTTCATGATTTTATCACATATTCCTGTTAAAATATCAATGATTGAAATGTGTTGAATCTTACGTGAAACCTATTGAATAAATATCGGTTATTGATGTTTCAGAGGTTGCGGCACTATCTGATGTAGCACGAAGAAGAAGGAAGAAGCAGTCTGCCCAATCCAGCAAGATCCGCCCGGATCCAGACAACAACCCGGCCGGATCATGAGTGGCACGCCCGGATCAAGACAAGGACCCGCCCGGACCTCGACCTTCCAGGAGATACGATGTGCTAGACTGATTTGGCACGACCGTGCCAGATTTAGGGCACGGCCGTGCTCGGCAATCCGTCCAGGAAATACTCGCGTGACAGAATTCCTTTTTGGTTTATTATTTGGGTATTTTTGGTAAACTATTATGAGTCATTTTTAGATTAGGGTTTTATTATTTCCTAGCCTTTAAATACTCTTTTCATTCTTGTATTGAACACGTTTTGTCTTTGATCTTTTATAAAGTTTGCTTTGTGCATCTTTGTGGTTTTAAACCATTGAAACCTTAATTGGTTTTGTTGAAGGTGGATTCCTTCGGAAGGTGGATTCCTTCGTTATTTCGAGAGCTTCATCATCTTGGTGTTGTTCTTGCCAAACCCTAATTCGTGGATTCGAATTGGGTCAATTAATTCGTTGATTCGATTAATTGTTATACGGTTATTTTATTTTATTCGGCTGCAACCTAATACATCAGTTGGTATCAGAAAAAGGACGATCCAAGGAGGAAGATGACCAACGATCAAGGAGTCAACAACGCAAATCAGGCGAATCTTGGTGAATTGACTGCGATATTCGACCGGTTCAGTCATGCTTTGGAGCAACGCGAAGCAAAACGGACCGCGCGCGAGGAACAACGCGAAGCAGCACAGGCTGAACGAGATAGGTTGTTGACAGAGGCTTTGCGGGCTTTGCAGGAAGGTATTGGAAATCTTGGGCAGAGAGCAGAACACCGGGATGAACGTGTCGATCATGGGGTTCCCAACCGTCGTGGTCAACCAGCCGGCAGAAATCAGCATAACTTGGGTGGAGGAGGTAATTTTAATTATGAACACAATCCCAAAATTAAAGCTGATTTGCCATTTTTTTCGGGTGAATTAGATATGGTTGAATTTACTGATTGGCTTGAGGAGGTAGAAAAATATTTTGCTTTAATGAATATTCCTGCCGAACGACAAGTTCCCTATGTTGCTTATAAATTGAGGGGTGGTGCATCTGCTTTGTGGAGGCAGTTACGCCTTCAAAATATTCGTAACAATAGACCCATGATTACTGAATGGCCTATGATGAAACAAGCACTAAGACAACGATTTTTACCTGCTAATGTTGAACAACAAATGTATCGTAAATTTTTGGGCTGTCATCAGGTAATAAATCTGTTCGTGAGTACACGCATGAGTTTCAATCTTGGTCTGCCCGTAACGATTTAAACGAATCAGATGCTCAATTAACTGCTAGGTATATTTCTGGGCTTCATATTGATATTCAAAAACATGTTGAGTTGACACAAGCTCACTTTTTGGATGAGCCCATTGATCGGGCTTCGACAGTTGAGCGTCAGCTTCCTGTTTCTGGGAGCTCAGTTGCTAGTTCTTCTGTTGGTACTTCTGTGATGGCTAAAGGGACGGCACATGGTATGGGTTCTAAGTCCGTTGCAGCAGAATAGACATTTCCTGCTGTTCCGGTTAAAAATACAGTTACTCCTGCTACTGGTGGTCAACAGAACGATAACCCTTATGCCAAGAATTATGGAACAAAGTGTTTTAAATGTGGGCAAACAGGGCATATTTCTAGTGGTTGCACTCTTCGCAAGAATATTAATGTGGTGGCTCGCGAAGTTGTTGATGATGATGATAGTGAGGGAGATGATGTTTTATACGATCCTAATGTGGAAGATGAGGACGGAGGCGAACATCACGCGTGTATAGTTCGTAAGTTACCTACTCCCTCGGTGAAGGTTGATCCTGCACGACATAATATCTTTCGTACCAAGGGTAAAGTCAATGATATGGCGGTTCGCATTATTATTGATAGTGGAAGCAGTGAGAACTTGGTTACGAGGATTGGTAAATAAGCTAAAACTTGAGGTACGTGACCATCCATCTCCTTATGTTGTTGGGTGGATCAATGCTACGGGCTCTTTGAAGGTAACACAACAATGTGTCATTCCTTTTTCTATTGGCAAATATAAAGATGTGATTCCATGCGATGTTGTGGATATGAGCGCTTGTCAGATTTTTCTTGGTAGGCCGTGGCATTTTGATGTTAGTTCCATGCATTATGGGCGTACTATAATGTGATCCGTTTGGTTAAACATGGGTGTCGTTTTGTTTTGTACCCATTGAAGGACAAGGAGGGTGGTGGGTGCCAAGGCAACGGAAAACATCTTAGTTCTCTTTATATTTCTAAACATTTTGTTTCAGGTTCCTTGCCTACGAAGGGGATAAAAGGGAACATACAGCGGTTGATCGACAAAGGGATGTCCGAGCATGCCGTTACAATTTCCATGACTCAAACAAAATTGGTACATGATTCAAGGACGAATCGTTTTAAAGAGGAGGTGTATGATGTAGCACGAAGAAGAAGGAAGAAGCATGGTCCGCCCAATCCAGCAAGATCCGCCCGGATCCAGACAACAACCCGGCCGGATCATGAGTGGCGCGCCCGGATCAAGACAAGGACCCGCCCGGACCTCGGCCTTCCAGGAGATACGATGTGCTAGACTGATTTGGCATGACCGTGCCAGATTTAAGGCACAGCAATGCTCGGCAATCTGCCCATGAAATACTCGCGTGACAGAATTCCTTTTTGGTTTATTATTTGGGTATTTTTGGTAAACTTTTATGAGTCCTTTTTAGATTAGGGTTTTATTATTTTCTAGCCTTTAAATACTCTTTTCATTCTTGTATTGAACACATTTTGTCTTTGATATTTTATAAAGTTTGCTTTGTGCATCTTTGTGGTTTTAAACCATTGAAACCTTAATTGGTTTTGTTGAAGGTGGATTCCTTCGTTATTTCGAGAGCTTCATCATCTTGGTGTTGTTCTTGCCAAACCCTAATTCGTGGATTCGAATTGGGTCAATTAATTCGTTGATTCGATTAATTGTTATCCGGTTATTTTATTTTATTCCGCTGCAACCTAATACATCACTATCACAACCTTATGTAACCTTATGTTATGTCGTAGCAATTCAGCAGTTTCACATGATTTTTTTTTCAAACTCAAAGTTTAGATTTGTTAGAAGGGAGGGGCTATTTCCACTACACTAAATGATTATCCACTACACTGATTATATTTTTGGTAAATTGATAGTTTCCTTGACACATTTGCCCTTAGAAGAGACTATTTATACTACAATATTTATTTATTCACTACACCATTAATAAAGTTCATTAAAACTAAACAATTTTGTTAATCTTTTGCATTTCAAAAATAATTCATTTTTATCATGTTAAGATAACAAAAGCTTTACATGCAAGAAGTTTTAAAGTAGATATGAAATTGCTTATATGAAAAGAATAAATTATTTACTTAACTGTCGCCTAGTTATTTTGTTTGCAAATTAAATATCTTCATTTTAGTTATTGTTTATTTTCTTGTATGGGTCTCAATTAAAGAGAAGAAAAAGAAAAGGAAAAAAGATTAGAGAAAGTAGTAAATAAATTAGAATTTTAAACAATGATATTTGCTATGAAAGTATAAATCTGAGTTGGGAATGTATTAATTAAATATTTCTATCATATATAAAAAGGGGTAAATTCTGCTATATTTTTTTTATATTAAATGCTATTATGCTGGTAAGATAATAACATTTGTGTTAATATCTTTACCATCACGTCATATATTTTGGTTTTATAAGAAAAATAATGAAAGGTAATGTACTTACAGATAATTTGATTTTAAAATTTGACCAATAAAAAACTAAAATACAACTTAAAATAAAATTAGTGTAAAATATCAATATTTTTTTAATCAAATGAAAATAGTAATCATATAATAAGGCAAGTATTTTGAAGAAAAACAATGTCCTAATCATAATTAATTAAAGTTTTAATTAGGAATGTAGTGGACAAGTAAATAGCATATCCACTAAATTCATTCATTCCATAAATATCAAAGGATAATTGTGTCAATTTACAAAAATTGTAGTGGATAAGTAAAATATGTAGTGGTAATAGCCCTCCTCTTGTTAGAATCTTATTAGAATTAGGATATATTTTGGGTATAAATATGAGTTTTCTACCTTTGTAAATTTTGAGACAAAATAATACTGAATACTTCTTCCGTCCCATTTTAAACTTCAAAAATTTTCATTGGTTGTCCCATTTTAAACTTCAAAACCTAAAAATGAAAGTATTTTTTTTTACTTTATTAATTGTGGACCCCACATGTCATATTCACAACAATTATCCACTAACTATTACATACCCCACTTTCGCTCTCCTACCAACCATCTACACTCACAACATATCACTTTTTTCTTAATTTTTATACCCATCTATTTTTTAAACTTTAAAATGGGACGGAGAGAGTATAACGCTTCGTGAATTGATCGGCCCGACCCGTTTTCAAATTGGTACAATGCAATGGACAAATTAAAAGTAGGCATAAATTATCATGTTCACGACTATATCAAATGGAAACATTAGTATCTTCCAACAAAATCATAACAACTACATATAACTTACTAGAGATTCTCTTCAATATGAACAAGTTAGGGCAAACCATAAGATCATATTTCATGAATTTAGTAACGCATATCTTCTTGTCATAAGAAAAAGAAAAAAAGGAAAACAAAAGAGAATAATACCATATAAACACAGCCAAAGCCCCCTTTGAACAACCCACGAGCTAAAAAGTGGAATCCAAGAGAATAAAAAAGAAAAGAGTATAAGCATAAGCTCCTTTCTAAAAGCTTGTCAAAAGCTCTCCCCCAAACAAGTACTTACCTCCAACAAAAAATGCTTATTTCCTAACATACTCTCTCCGTCCAAAAATGATTTTCTCATTTGGCATTTCTCGTTGTCCCAAAAATTTATTCTCCTTTCTACAATTTAGGCTTAAAAGTGCATAAACAAAATATGGCTAGCAAAGTAAGTGTTCATATCCTTAAAAAAATTGAATAATCAAACGCGAGGATTATTTTGGGACGGAGGGAGTAACTTTCAAACGTACCAAAATTTTAACCAAGACTGAACCATATAGGCATATACCAACCTATGGATCCTTGGATCTATGCTGATATTTGATTGTACAACAATTGAAATGCTATATGTTCGACCTAGAGTTTGATCTAGGGGTTTGATGTATAATAGTTTTTCCCTGATCATTAAAGCCCATGAATTGATTCTGAGCCATTTTTTTTATTAGTGATAAATGTCGAATCTGCTTAACAGTCTGAAAGAAAACTTAGATTTACCAAACTGATGAATTTAGCGTAGAAAAGGATGAACAAGAAGAGAAACTTCATGTTTATAGAATAAACAATTCTTGAATTTCTATTCTTGATTGAATAAAAACGGATTACAAGACTCCTATTTATACTACTTGTGATACCTAAGAATAAGGAAACTTATTTTATCTAGGAAAACAATATAATTTAAACTAGGAAACTAAATCAACTAAAACTAAGGAATGTGATATGGTAAATCTTGGTCACAAGCATATCTCGGATACATTAACCGAGATATGATGATATCCTACACAAACTTCATCCAATTTTTTTATTTTTTTTAAAGCCACCCAAGGAATGTTAGGACCACAAATGTAGAGATTTTTAACGTCTTAAAAAGAGGGACTCAATTGACTCATCAAATTTTTAACGTCTTAAAAAGAGGGGCTCAATTGACTCATCAATATTAGCTTGGACCATTCTTGAATTGATGTTTCGGATATTAACTAACATAACCTAGTACTATAATGAATAATGATGGGGAAATGATTTTTTTTTACGATGTCTTTAATTAAAAGACAAGGAGATGGATCGAATTTTAAACTTCATAGATTGTGAGGTTTGATTTTTACAACAATTAAAATACTAAATATAACTGAATACCCACAATTTTTACTTGGTGATTCTGCCACTTTTTCTAAGCAAAATTATCTAATTATATTTTCATATAATATATAAATGTATAAATAAACATTAGAACCCTTCATTAGAACCCATCGTGATACAAAGACTCCGTTTGTTTGGAGGAAAAATTCATTTTCCGGTGTTTGTTAAGCACCGGAAAATGGTGAAAATGTTTTTCAGAAAATGGTTTTCCCCCTTTTATAAGGAAAACAACTTCCTTACCTCCACCTAAGGAAAACCTTTTCCGGAAAATGGTTATCCCACCTCCGCCTCGCCCCTTTCCCACACCACCCATCCCACCCCTGCCCCTACCCCCCTCACCTAACCTCCCCCCCCAAAAAAAAAAAAAAAGAAAAGAAAAAAAAAAAAAGAAAGAAAATTTCTTTCAACTCATATTAAAATTATTTTTGAACACCTCCCCCACCACCCACCCACCCACCTCAACCCCACCCTACCTCACCATCCAACAAAAAAAATAAAAAAAAATAAAAATTTCTTTCAACTCATATTAAAATTATTTTTGAACACCTCCCCCACCCCCACTACCCCACCACCACCCACCCACCCACCTCCACCCTACTTCACCATCCACCCACCCAAAAAAAAAAACTTTCTTTTCACTGACATTAAAATTACTTTTGAACACCTCCCCTGCCCTCACCTCCCCTACCCCCACCCCTATTCAATTTTTTTTCTCATATGAAAATATTTTTCGGAAAATATTTTCCTTAAATTTACCAAACAACAAAAAACATGTTTACGTCATTTTTCGGAAAACATTTTCCGAGAAATCATTTTTCGGAAGTTATTTTCCATGAAACAAAACGGAGCCAAACTCCTATAAATTTTATTACAGATCTATTGCCTACAGCGAATGATGCTCCCTTTTCAGAAATCTTCTCATAGACGTCCCGCTCCAACTCCTATAAAGTCTATTACAGATCTATTGCCTACAACGAATGATGCTCCCTTTTCAGAAATCTTCTCATAGACGTCCCGCTTCATCTGGTAGTCCAAGCGCTATCTGATTGATCATCTGCAGAAGCCTCCAGCCGCACTCAGATGGGCATAGTATAGTAGCCAAGGTTCTCCACACCTGCCGCAGGAGTCAAACCCAGAACCTCCCCTAAGGAAGGCCCTTAAACTCACCCACACATATCACTGAGCTATAAGCTCTTTGGTAGTAAGTGAGATTATAGTTTCACTTTTGATAGTTGAAAAATTTATGATCAACCAAAACAACTACTCCTTCCTTTGGCATATTTGAAAGTTGTTAATTTGACTTTGCACACTTTAATTTAAAAAATGGGAGAGTAAATTAAGTGGGTTAAAAAAATATAATGGTCTAAAATATTATTCATAATTTTAGTGGAAAAAAAAAGAAAGTTAAGTAATGATTTCTTCTAATTCTACAATTTTATGAGGACAAAGGGGTTAATTTCACTGCCCACCCTCAAGGTTTGGACAAGTCTCACTGCCCCCCTTGAGGTTTGATTTCGTCTCACTGTCAACCCTTTTGACAATACATTTACTATTTTACCCTCACCTTTATAGATAAATTGATTTATATATCCCATTACTTGTGATTAAATTCACTTGAAAAATCACAATAATACCATCTAAATAAAATTGAAGTAAAACAAATATATGAAAACTTAATGCTCTATTAAATAAGTTATAAATTATTACTAATCACTCTTTATTCAAATTTTATATTTTTTATCAAACTAAATAACTTTCATTGTAATTTTGGAGAAATAGTCATACTACTAATTAATTTTAAAGTTAAAGTAATTTTTTTATTAAATTTTAAGCATAGTAATACATATCTGATATTTTAAAATATAAATAATATGTAAAACTCATTAAAATTTTATAATAATCAATAAATTTCTATTTCAAATAAATCAAATTGCTTTGAATAATTTTTCATTATATCCAAAATCATTTTGGAAAAATGGTAAATAAAAAAAATGTTTCATTTCCTATTCGTAGCTTCTCAACTCTCTTTTTTTTTTCGTTTAATATTTTTTTTTATCTTACCCATTGTTCATTATAGTAATTGTAACTAGATTAACTATTTATATGTTAAAACAACACTTTTATATTAATATTAACACTAATAATTATTATAATGCAATAATAAAAAAAATTATTTATAAATATTAATAACTGATACCTTTTCTTAATATTTTACATATATTAAAAAAAATGAATTTTGATATAAATAAAATATATTCAAAGAAAAAAACATTAGATAGAAAATTGTTTATTTAATATAAAGGGTTAGTGATTTATAATAAATGATTAATATAAAACTATAGCGAATAATTACTATGTTGCACGCTAATCAAAAAAATATTTGATCTTTGAAATTAATTATTTATATGACTATTTTTCCAAAATCACAATAAAAGTATTGAGCCTAATAAATTATCAAATTTAAACAAAGAGTTGATTAGTAACAATTTAGAACTTATTTTTATATAGAAGATCTATGAGTGTTAATATATTTTTTATACTTATTTTCTTTATACATCAAATTTATTTAAAATGATATTATTTATATTTTTCAAATGAATTTAATTATAATGATATATAAATCAATTTCTCTATAAAAGTGTGGGTATAATAGTCAATGTATTGCCAAAAGGGTGGGCAGTGAGAGGAAATCAAACTTCAAGGGGGACAGTGAGACTTGTCCAAACCTTGAGGGTGGGCAGTGAAATTAACCCGAGGACAAAGTGATTATAATTCTTGTTTAGTCAAAATTTGCATACACTTGTATTGTACTCCCTCCGTCCCATCACTTGAGACTTATTTTCATTTTAGTCCGTCCCACTTCACATGAAACTTCTCAAAATGGTAATTTTTTTATAATTTTATATTTAATCTACCCCACCCACTCATTCCCTCTCATCATTTTCCACCACACAATTCATTCAACCAACCTCTACTATTAACCCCACTCATTCTCTCTCTTCATTTTCTACCACACATTTTCCTTATTTTATTATTTATAGTGCCCACCTCTTGGGTCTCAAGTGAGGTGGGACGGAGGGAGTATTGACAAAAAAAAAAAGGATACTAATGAAACTATCTTAAAAAAGAAAAAAGAAAGTATTTTTTATTATTTAAAGACAAAAACTTGTGTGAGACGGATCACGTTGAAAGAGTAAATAATTTGTCCTTTATAAGCGGGGCAGTGCAAGCCCATTTTCTCTCTCATCAAAATCTGTCACAAAAGAAAAAAGGAAAATACAAAGAAGAATAAAAAAAAAAATTACTCTGTCTCAACTTGCACAGTTTGACCAAAATTGGTCAATTAATAATACTTTGACTTCCACTTTATAAAAGATTTGAGGTTTCAAACAAAAATCTAAAATTTGTTATCTATAATATTTTTGATAGTGAGTTAATAACAAATTCTAAAATTTTTATTAAGATCATCAATTGTTTATAAAGTCTTGGTCAAATTAGACTTAAGTTGATCATTTTGATAAAATGATGCAAGTTGTTTTGAGACGGAGTGAGGGAGTAATAGATAACCCCACCACCTCCCACACTCCCACGCTCCCTTGCTTGGGAAACTACAAGTCTACAAGTTCTAACTTCTAACCCATTGCCACTCAACTCAACTCAACTCTCAAAGCCTTCTTTATTTATCTCTCTTCCAAAACCCATTAAAACTAAAACACACATGCTTTCCCATTCCATTCCCTCTTCCATTCAAACTCCATTTTCAATCTTAATCTCCATTTCCAAGCTAATTCAAACAATACAATGATCACTTTATCAGATTTCTACCATGTCATGACCGCCGTAGTCCCACTCTACGTCGCCATGATTCTCGCCTACGGCTCCGTCAAATGGTGGAAGATATTCTCCCCGGATCAATGCTCCGGCATCAACCGTTTCGTCGCCCTTTTCGCCGTCCCACTTCTCTCCTTCCACTTCATCTCCACCAACAATCCCTACACCATGAACATACGTTTCATCGCCGCCGACACCCTTCAGAAGCTAATTGTTCTTGCTGTTCTTACTGTTTGGACTAAATTAAGCAAAAGGGGTTGTTTAGAATGGACGATTACTCTGTTTTCCGTCTCTACTTTGCCCAATACTCTTGTGATGGGGATTCCTCTCTTGAAGGGTATGTATGGGGATTTTTCTGGGAGTTTAATGGTTCAGATTGTTGTTTTGCAATGTATAATTTGGTATACTTTGATGATGTTCTTGTTTGAGTTTAGAGGTGCTAGGTTGTTGATTTCTGAGCAATTTCCTGATACTGCTGGCTCTATTGTGTCGATTCATGTTGATTCTGATGTTATGTCATTGGATGGGAGACATGTTTTGGAGACTGAAGCTGAGATTAAGGAAGATGGTAAGCTTCATGTTACTGTGAGGAAATCGAATGCCTCGAGATCCGATATCTTCTCGAGAAGGTCCGGTGGGTTGTCGTCGACAACCCCCAGGCCGTCTAATCTCACCAATGCGGAGATTTACTCGTTGCAGTCGTCTCGAAACCCGACCCCGAGAGGGTCGAGTTTCAATCACACTGATTTTTATTCCATGGTGGGTGGTGGTGGAAGGAACTCGAACTTTGGTGCTAATGATGTTTATGGGCTCTCTGTGTCTAGAGGCCCCACACCGAGGCCGTCTAACTTTGAGGAGGACGGTGGTGGTGGTGGAAGCGTGACTAAGTCACGGTTTCACCACGGTCAGGTGCCGGTTACTAGCAGCACTGCTAGTTATCCGGCACCTAACCCAGGTATGTTTTCGCCTACAACAACACCACAGCCGAAAACATTAGGGACTAATGTGGCAGCTCCGGTCAAGAAGCCTAATGGACAAGCTAAACCAGAGGAGGGTGGTAGGGACTTGCACATGTTTGTGTGGAGCTCTAGTGCTTCTCCGGTCTCGGATGTTTACGGTAGCCATGAGTACGGAGGTCTAGACCAGCCACCTAAAGATGTGAGAGTGCCTGTTTCTCCTGCAAAATGTAAGTAAAAGTAAATACTTCTGTACTTCATTTATGCGGCATTAATTAGTTTGTATACTCTTGAAGATTATTTTCTTCAATTTGTTAGTAATATTTTCAACTTGTTTTCTTGTAGTGGAGGGTCGTAGGGATAATCAAGAGGACTACGCGTTGGAGCGAGATGATTTTAGTTTTGGGAACAGAGACATGATGAACCACCAACAAGAAGGTGGTGAGAAACTTGGGGATGATGGCAAGGGAGGAAAGGCCTTGCCACCAACAAGTGTAATGACAAGGCTCATTTTGATCATGGTGTGGAGGAAACTCATTAGAAACCCAAACACTTACTCCAGCTTGATTGGTCTCATTTGGTCCCTAGTTTGCTTCAGGTGTGTAGTTAACGGATCCAGAACATCTGTTCAGGACCCTAAAACAGTAATGCGTCATGAACAGTTATTCCGGATCCATATATTTATCAAACATTTTGTATTCTAATTTGTGGTTCTATAAACAAGTGTAGTTATGTTGAGTTAATGTTGGCGTGGTGGATATAGGTGGGATGTGAAGATGCCTGCCATTATAGAGAAGTCCATATCCATATTGTCAGATGCAGGTCTTGGCATGGCTATGTTCAGTCTTGGTTAGTCTCTCTCACTCATTTTGTGTTCACTCAAGGGTACATGAATAGTTCTACTTTCCTATCAGTTTACATTGAGTTGATGGCATGATTAGAAATACATTTACTCTATACTCCCTCCGTCCCATTTTTTTAAATGAAAAAGGTAATCTGATGCTACACGGACTCTATTTATGTATGGGGTCCGTAAAAAGACCTCGGTCTATGTGGACTTGAAAGTTTATAATATATTTTATGTATTAGTGTATCGTATCCAACGGTCTTTGATGAGGTTATTGAAATGTTTAAATGGTTGAATCACTAGCACATACTCCTTCCGTCCCATTTATTTTGGTCATATTTGACTTTTTTGGTCAACACAAGTAAACTTTGACTAAAACATTAATCTCAATTTAGTCATCCTAGTGAAACTCTAAAAACTGTTATAGATGAAGCATTAAGAGATTTATCAATGACAATTTTTAGAATTTCACTAGGATGATTAGATTGAGATTAATGTTTAGTCAAAGTTCACTTGTGTTGACTAAAAAAGTCAAACATGACCAAAATAAATGGGACGGAGGGAATATATATATGATTACAAAAGAAGAGCTTTCAAGTCAAAAAAATTTCAGAAATAAATTGGATTTGAAAATGAAGGATTAAGTTAGACATGATAAGGATATATAGATGCTTTAAAGTTTAAGCTAACATGTATCTTGTTTAATTAAGGATTAAGATTATCACTAAACTTAAATTATTTAAAATTGAGATTTGATCTGTTTTTTTAAGGAAAGCAAAGGTAAGGGAAACAAAAGTGTGGCCATGATAATTTGTCTGCCCCTTTAATCTGTCTTCCTGTCCTAATTCATTAATATGATCATTCGCATGAGTGTGTCTGATGGGTAGTGAGTGGTGCCACTGACAGAAAGGATGTGGATCCGGTGATGGGGTGGAATTGGAAAAGAGAAGAAATAAAATGCGAGTTAATTGATTAGATATTTGGATTTATTTTTTTGGTGGGACAATAAATAAGAATAAGAAGCTTTATCACAATTGATCCTTATTCATTTGCCAAAATCTAACAAAAAAAAACGCGTTTTTCCTAAGCTTAAAAAAACGTGTTTTCGACATGCCAATGTTAGTGTAAGAAAGTGCGAGCGTAAAAAGTGTCAGTGCATGAATCTGAAGTGCTAATGTAAAAAAGTGTTAGTGTTAGCGTAAAAAAATGTTAGTGTTAGTATAAAAAAGTTCTAGTGTCAAAAAATGCCAGTTTTGGAGTAAAAAAAAAGTGTCAGCGTTGGTGTAAAAATGTGCCGTATAAAAGTGTCGGTGTTTGTGTAAAAAAGTGCCAGTGTAAAGATTGCCAGTGAAATCAGTGTGTATGTGTTTGTATGCAAACGGGGAAAAAAAATAGTTTTTCCTTAAGCTTAGTATAAACGCGTTTTTCATAACACCAATTCTATTCATTTTATCTAAAATGATTAAAGGGTTAATTTTGTAGCCCAAATCTAAAATTGGTACAAATTTTTTGAGATGACTCACTTGTAACTAGGGATGGCAACGGGGCGGATAAGGGGCGGGTTTGACCAAAACCGTACCCGCCCCTCAAAGAACCCCCTTAGTACCGAACCCGCCCCGCCCCGCCAACTAGTTAACCCGCAGCCGCCCCGCCCCGCCCCGTATGGTCCAAAATCAATTTTTGGGGGAATCAAACTTCAAAAAGGGAAAGAAAATTAAAATTCTCCTTGAGCTTGAGATTGTATTAAACAGTCGGGAATTGAAATTGAAAAGCTTTTCAAGGAAATTAGACGGTAATTCAAACACCAATGCAATTGAAGATGAAAAATAGATATTCAAAATCATGAATCTAATAACAACAAAGAGAGTAGAATGTTAATTTTAGGAAGAGAAGGGGACCTGGTGGTAATCTTCAGAAGGTACGACTAAAGCATCGAGAGGTGGAGAGTGAGAAGCCATTAACGACCTCAACGAAGCTAGTGTCTCTGCCGCCATCGTCGATCTCTCGCTTCTCTCTCTCTCTGTCGCCTGAATGGGATGTCGATGTCTCTGACTCTAGCGCCGCATCTCACACTTCGCTTCTGTTCTAACCCTAGGAATCGATTTGAGAGAGAGAGAAGCCGTGGGTGTCTCTGTCTCTCTAGCGGCGGAGTGGAAGTCGGAGGAAGACCTGGAAGCGGCGGAGTGGAAGTCGCCGAGGTCGATGTCTCCCAGTCTCTCTAGCGCCGCATCTCACTCCGCTTCTGTTCTTCTAACCTAGGAAATCGATTTGAGAATGAGAGAGATAAGCCGTGGGTCTCTGACTCTCTATAGTGTGTGGGTAATAATTGAAATGGGATAGGGATATTATGGTAATTTTATATATATATTAGTATACGGGGCGGGGCGGGGCGGGGCCCCGCGGGTTGAGATGAGAAACCGAACCCGCCCCGTGACCCGCCGGGTTTTGAAAAAAGGCTACCAAACCCGCCCCGCTGCGGAGCGGATCGTCCCGGATACGGAGCGGGTTCGGACAAATTGCCATCCCTACTTGTAACACTTTTGTATTTCATATTGTTGATCATATGTAATCTAATGATTATGCATCAATGATGCCATAATGATGACGTCAGCCCCGGTTAGATCACTTGTAGTACATAACATGGTACACAGAAGTGGTACAAGTGATTTCGTTTGAAATTTCTCCGGCCCCCATGAGATTTCCTTTCATCTCACTTCCTTCTTCTAACAATTTCGTGTAAGCAAAGTGACTATTTTACCCCTAAATTTCTGAAGTGACTAATATTATTTGGATTCACTATTTTTGCTATGAGGAGGTTTATGCAGTAAAACATTTATTTTATTTACATAGAATTAATCTTATGATCATATAACATCTTTATATGAATTCTTATTACAAACTTTCTATTAATATGTTATGAATATTTCAAGAATTATGTTTGCATAATGTTGTTGATCTTTCTTGAAAATGATGCAAGTGAATGTGGGTTTGTTATGGGGAGAGTGAAAGGTAGTACTCCCTCCGTCCCAAAATACATGTAGTTTAAGGGGTTGAAATTTATCCCAAAATATTTGTAGTTTTGCTTTTATCTAGACATCTTTGACATTGTTTGTCAAATACGTATACCCTTATTTATGATAGTAGTTGTCATTGTAAAAGCATTTAATTGTCTTGGTACTTGAAATATTATAAGGGTAATTTAGTTCATTAGATGTTCATTGATTGTTTTTCTTAATTTATATGAAAATCTTAAAACTACAAGTATTTTGGGACGGAAAGAGTAAGTACTAAAGAGAGAGGACTGACAATGTTGAGTGTGTGTGGGGAATGACTGATGACAGGTTTGTTTATGGCATTGCAACC
The DNA here is from genome assembly GCA_026119855.1 of Campanula takesimana. NCBI lineage: Eukaryota > Viridiplantae > Streptophyta > Magnoliopsida > Asterales > Campanulaceae > Campanula > Campanula takesimana. The sequence continues at coordinate 496,459 of JAOWBW010000804.1, read as the reverse complement.
AAAGATCATAGCATGTGGGAATTCTGTAGCAGCCTTTTCAATGGCCGTCAGATTCCTTACTGGTCCAGCTGTTATGGCTGCCGCTTCCATTATCGTTGGTCTCCATGGTGACCTCCTCCGCGTTGCCATTGTCCAGGTATTCAATTTATCTGCCCGTGTGTGTTATCGAACAGCATAACAGTTTAACTATCAATTTTTTAAAAATTATTTTTAAAAATCTAATAATATGTTTTCCTTGTCCCACTAATAAACACAATTTATTTGAAAAAGATTGAATTTGGGTCACAAATTTTATCTGACTGCAGTAATGTCAATTAGAGACATCGATATCAATGACACACACTTGCCTCTTACCTACTGACACACACCAAGCAAGAAGAGCCAAACTTCATTTATTGGTTTATCTAATAAGCTCTGCATAAATGGATCCAACATTTTTGAATCATGTATATTTTAGTGGGAATTAAGATTAAATTATGCCTTGTTTGGATGTTGTCATTAGGAAGATGTTAAAGCTACACCATTTCCCAATCCTTTTATCTTTTGCTATGTTTCTTAGTATACACATTAGTTGTGCATAAAATATTTCTAATTAGGTTGATGTTTTCTATTGGGTACATTTAATTTGCCTAAGACACGATCTTGCAATGTTTTTTTTTTTTTTTTTTTGTTTTTTTTGGCATTAATAGTTTAATATTTATCAGCCATCAGATATAAGATTACTAGTTATATACGCATTGGAATTTTGACGCACATAAATATTTACAAACATAAAGAATAAGAATAGTTGTGTTAATTGTAGGGTTTTATCGTGCTAGTCCAATTTATTTGATTAGTTATGATTGTGAAGCATTGTCATCAGATGCTAATTTTTCTTCTTTGAAAATGTACGACTTTTAGTTTGATTTTTTTTTTTTAAAAAAATTCCTCGCAAAGTCTTCAATTTACTTTATACTCTATCTATCTCGGAAAGTTTCTCTAATTTTAATTTTTTGTGGTCAATATATGTTAACTTGGACCATAAAAATTCAAAATAGAACAAATTTTCCGAGGTAAAAAGAGTATTTCTCTTTTTTCAATCCAACTCATAATTATGTGTGGCAATTAGATTGAGTCCAGATCTCATGTGCCACTCCCTGTGCCCCTCTAATCTGAACCGTTTATATTGATATTGTAAACGGTTCAGATTAAAGGGGCACAGGGAGGGGCACAGGGAGGGGCACATGGAGGGGCACAGGAGATCTCCTCTTAATTAGATTTGGCCCTTTATATACTAAAACATGGTTTTGTTGATTTGATTGCCAAACAGGCAGCACTCCCACAAGGCATTGTCCCCTTTGTCTTTGCCAAAGAGTACAACGTCCACCCTGATATTCTCAGCACCGGGTAACTACCTTTCTCTCTCTTTTTACATTATATTGTTATTATTATTATTTTTTTTAAAGTTTGGGGTGCGTGTCGTTTGACTGTTTGATAACGAGGAATCCTGACCTTCCATTTTAATCTCGATGGTTAAGATGCATTCTAGAGTGAAATACATAAACTATTTTTGAAAAAATTTACAATAATCAGACTCACATCGAAGATTGAAAGTTTAACCGTCAGCGGTCGAACAACATGCACCCCATACCCCTTGCTTAACAAGAGGGTCAAATACAGTTGACATTCAAAAAAATTTAGCCAAATATCAAAAGTCACACTTCTAATCGTAATTGAAAATAAAAATAATAAAAATTAACACTGATATTTAATCAAAACTTTGTGAAAAAACAGCTCTTAACTCTCTCTCCTTCCCTCTCTCACTTCATTTTACTGACGTTTATTGTTGTGATGTGAAATGGCAGGGTTATATTTGGAATGTTAGTTGCTTTGCCAATTACGCTAGTCTACTACATTTTGTTGGGGCTATGAGATCATCTACATATTTCTTTCTTTCTTGGGAAAAAAAAAATATAAAGGCAAAGGCATGCAACAAAGTGTCAAAAATCCCTTCATTTTTCCCGTTTTATTAGTGTAGTAGTTAGTTTATATTGTAAAATTAGTTTTGTAATCAAATTAATTAATTAGTTAGAAATGAATATTCTCTCTCTTGCTTCAATTATATTTCCCTCTTTTTTAGCTTCTTAGTCAGCTCAATTTTGTAAAATTAGTTTTGTAACCAAAGTTAGCTCCACCCCATGGTGCCGATCAAGGCCACATAGGCGTGCCGATTGGGTGTGCGGCTAAGATGATTTCAATTTTTTGTGGGTCCTACCGAATTCAGACACATGTGGCCTTGATCGGCACCATTGGGTGTGGCTCCAATCGGCACCATTGGGTGGAGCTAACTCCCCGGTGGAGCGGTTCGAAATCCGCCAAAAAGACATTAGTGAGTACTTAAAATTCCCATTTTTACTTTTGACAGTTAAGAAAAGTAAACTTTTGAACTTTTGACAGTTAAGAAAAGTAAACTTTGACAAAATAATATTACTAAACCAATTAACTAGAATTCTAAAAATTGTCATGGTTAAAATTGTTGTTGACGGAGAAGAAGGATGGGCACCGTTATTTCCCCACAAATGCTTGTTTCTTGCGGCGGTTTGTAGACCTATTTTTTTTTTTTTGTTATTGTTGGTGATTGTTTCAGGTGGTGTTGGTGGTGACACTATGGTGGGGTGGGGGTGGGGGTGGACTGCTGGTATTGGAGATGGGGTGTTAGTGATGGCCTATGGGGGATATGGATCTCGTTAATTTTTTAACATATACGTATGGACACATTAGTATGTTTTTCTTGTCAACATAGCTAGTCGTGTTAAATTTCCTAGTGAAATGACAAGTTTGCCCTTTAACATCTAAGTATATGCTGAGATGTTGAGTGAGAGAGACCAATGAATGGAAATACTAATAAAGTAGTGGCATGAAGGAGTTGGAATTTGATATTGACATTGCTGGAATATTTGAAGACACTACTCCCTAACTTCACTTTCCATCTATCCCTCTTACTTCTTTTCCTTTTTCTTTTTCTTTACTTTTTGTTTCTTCAAAAGTTGTAGGCTTTGTGTGTATAAAGTGTGGGATTTTAACTGCAACTCTTTGTCCATGTGTACAGAATTCAGATGGAATTAAGGCTATCTACTCATCTCATAATGGATGGCCCTGGTTGTTTGTTAGAGTTAAAACGCAATTATACTTTTAATAAATAATTTATTGGTTCAAATTATAATAAATTTGAACTCTTTATTAGAATTGTAATATTTAATTAAGTATATACTCCCTCCGTTTCATGCACTTGAGACCACAAATTAAGGAAAAGTAAGAGCGAGAAATAGTGGGAGGAGATGTTTGTGAGTATGAAAAATTGAATAAGAGAGAGAATGAGTGGGAGGAATAGTAAGTTGATTGTTGTTGTGAGTGTAAAAGTAAAGTAGTAGAAAGAATGAGTGGGAGGAATAGTAAAGATTCTTAATCATTTTGGGCAGTCTTAAGTAATGTGAAACATACGAAAAGGAAAATAAGTCTCAAGTGACATGAAACGGAGAGAGTATTGAGTTTATTTACTTATCATACTTAAAGATTGTTTATCTCAAATCTTGTAAATCAAGCTAGATTATTAATTCTAGAACACTTTTGGTAATAATAGTTCCTTTTTTGCATTAGGATTTCCTATTAAAATTAGTTTTCCTTTAATAAGATTAGGACTTTAAATTATTCTTCCTTGTAACCATATATATATATATATATATATATATATATATATACATACCTCATGTATCATAATAAAATTGAGTCATTCAGTACAACTCTTCTCTCTAACATGTGTGATTGACTTGGTATCCGAGCTGCTCTACACGTGCAGACCCAACGGCCCACGATGAACCCTCCACGCCATCCGTGACAACCCGACCAACCAGTCCACGTTGTAAGCCTTTTGGCAATGCCCCGCTACACGTGAGGGGGCGTGTAAGAGAACATGATCCTACAACGGGAACAAACTAGCCTTGCCTATAATATATAACAATCCCGAGCTACTCCCCTTAGTACCAATTGATTTTAAGGTGGAACCTCAGACTTTATCATGGTATCAGAGCTATATGATCCATAATGAGACTTCTCCACCAAAACACGCCCCTCGCTTCTGCCACCCACCTTCAAAACTACTACTCCCCCACATCACACCACCACCCTCGGCAACCACCCTTCTTGCTGAAATAACCCTAACACCACCACCCTCCTTACCGAAATCACCGTAACTCCACCACAAATATTCTGACCCACACCACCATTGGTACACACCTTCTTCAACCACCATCCTCCATTTCCAAAACCCTTCTTGGCCACATCCGACAGCCAGCTATGTTACCACCACTGCCATACCTGATGCCTCTATTGTCACCACAACTCACGCTACACCAACATCAACAATTGTACCCACAACTATACTCCCTTGAACCCATTAACCGAAGCCATCAGTCTGCAACCCTACTTTAAATCAAGTCAAAACCTTCCTCAACCTCGGACATGCATCAACCCCAACTATCGACGCATGGTGCTTTCTCCATGTAACATGTCTTCACAACTGCAACCCCAGTTGTTCCCAAAACTGTAAACACAACAGAACCCACAACCCCTTCCCCACAAATGCCTGCTTCCCAAAATCGCAAAACCCTAACCCCTCTACTTTGGCATCCTCCGAAAACTTCGGCCTTCCCTCAACTCTCGTCACCATCAGTGGTGAACCAAAAACCCCATCGCCGATGAGATTTAAACACCATAACCCTGTCAGTGGGATGTAAAAACCCAAACCCCATCATTGTGACGTGAAAATCCAAACCCGCCATTGTGACGTAAAAACCCAAACCCTTTATTGCGATGTAAAATTCAATCTCACACGTATGGGGTGCAACACCTACCTGTACAAGGTGACACCACGTACCCAATCCGACACGAGGGGTGTAACTCCTACTTGTACAAAGTGACGTACAAGGTGACACCACATGATCCACCTTGAAACCCTTGCCAAACCCAACACGACAAGAAAACCACCACATGCGGCCCTAGGCTCATGAACTGCTAATACCATCCCATCATTGGCTTCCTTCACCACCCAAAGAACCACCACCCTCAGCATAACTATGTCAGCCAACCAACCATATGTGCCCACAACTTTTCTAACAACTGAATCCCCAAGGTAGCATCAAGCTCCACCAACAAGCAACCACACTACATAAGAAACCACATACACGTCCAGGAATACATCCATCTCCTTCCGCTTCATCAAACCTCGTCTCATCAATCTGTAAGATTGGACTTATCAAAGGATCGTCCATATTGCACAGGCATATTAGGATTGTAATATTAAATCAAGTGTGTATTTATTTTGTCTACTTACCAAACTTAGAGATTGTGTATATCAATTAGGAGATACAAATCTTGTAAACCAAGCTAGATTATTCTAAAACACTCTTTGTAATACTAGTTTCTTTTTTTGTATTAGGTTTTATTAGTTTTCCTTATTAGATTAGAACTCTAGATAATTCTTCCCTGTAACTCTATATATATGTTCTTCATGAATCATAATTAAATTTAGTCATTCACTACGACTCTTCTCTTTACCATATGTGATTGACTTCGTCTAACACTCCTATATTCTAATACTTTTGTGAGGTCATAATTAAAATTTGTGAACATTTTCTAATCTATATATATAATATAGGATAGTTTTTATGAGTTCCCACAATAAGCCACATGGAATTCCATGTCATAATTCCATGTGGAATTCTACTTATCACCATCCAATAAGCTTGCGACAATTATGTTGACATTGCATCATAGTTTTAATTTCAAATTGCCTAAAATATAGAACAAAAATTATTCATCAATTTAAGTCATTTAAAATAAATAATTTATGTATGCATTACATTTACTTAAATTATACAATGACATGACATAAGTATAAAAAAAGCTACCAAAATCCTATTTCAGGCGGGACAGAGGGAGTATCATTTTTCTATTATGTTAGATCAGTTTTTAGTTTGCTTAAGTAAAAGATAGTTTTAGATTAAAAAATATAAAATAAATAACTAATAAAAGAATATTGTTTTATAAAATAAACAAGAATGCTAGACCGACTGAATTTGTAATTCATAATGCGATATAGAAAGGTATCTAAGACATGTTTAGGTATCATGGCTCGCGACGACATTGGTGATGGAGAAGATATTTTATTTAAGAGACGGAGAGATGTGAGTTAGGGAAATTCGGGGCTTGACTTTGACGGCCGGTTTGTGGAAGATGAGGAAGGTGGGTATTTTTTTTTTTTAGTGATTATTAAAAATTTATGTTAAAGCTTTTTATTTAAGTGAAAAGCTATCTAGGCTTGCTAATCTCAGAATTTACACTTTTACGTCATCGTATTTGTGGTATTTCCTCATTAAATTTAGTTGTATTTTAATATATGTCATCATTTATAATTTTTAAGTAATTAACTTTTTTATGCTCCGTTGAATATCGACGGGCTACTTACTAGTAATATTAATACAAGTAGAAGTATAGTTAAAACAAAGGAAAGGAAAATGGAAACGTCAAGAGGACATGAGGCCAAAAAAGAAAAAAATGGCCGGGAAAGTGGGCGGCCAAACAAAGTGGTGGGAGAACAATAGAATTGGAAGGCTACTCCTCTCTCTCTCTCTCTCTCTCTCTCTCTCTCTCTCCATATAGATATTTATTGTCCAATATTGATATACTGTTCCATTTTTTATTGTTGTTATTTGAAATGAATTTGAAGAACAATTTAATTATTTTTAATTATTTTAATGATTTTTTTGAAAGATTTTAATAAAATTTCAAAATTTATTAATAATACATCATTACGAATAATAATAATAATAATAATAATAATAATAATAATAATAATATTTAATTCTCTTTAAAATAATTTAAAATACCTTCAATTCACCGCTCAAAATTTAATTTTTAATAACTTAATTGTTAAAAAAAAAAAAAAACAATCTGTTGAAAAAAAACCGTTTACTTCCCTTCTCTCCCAACCCTCTCTAACTTCTTCCCTCACATCCATTATCAAATTTGATTATACTTGATTCAATGTCACACTTTTTAATTGTTATTTTGACAATTAAGAAATGTGAAATTAGGATTCCTTTTTCGTATTTGTTAGTTTAAATTAAGTTCTAGTTTTGGAATAAAATGGAGAAAATGATGATGAGGTTGTTCTACATATTTACATATTTAAGAAGATATTTGGTTCACTTTATGCACAATCAAGGTATGTGATTTTTGGATGATTTTTATGTTATTTTCTCTCCCCGTTAAGAGACCCAATCTTTCAGCCCATACATTGTCAAATAGAGTCTACAATGGAAGATTAAAGGTGCTGGAAGACTAAATGTATGAGCTGAAAGATTGGGTCTCTTTCGGATCATATTTGCAATAGATTTCAAACTCATTCACAATCACATTTGTTCTCGTCCTCGAGATATTTTTAATTTAGATTGTATTATTAAGTATTGGAATGAGTCTCTATATATTGTGGAGAACCTTCTCATTCACTCATGTTCATGCAATTTCTTAATCCAGTTTATTTATAAGAGTGTTTTAACTACTTGTATGAGTTATCGTCTCCAAACTTCCAAACCTTTCTGCCATTTAATCTTCTCCCTTTTCATTTATCATTTAGATTGTTTTAAATCTCTTAATTTAGACATTAGTTATTGATTCATTCAATAATTAATGTTTAAATTAATAGAAATTTTTTGTTTTTTATTTATAAATGGATTTGTGTTATTCATAATTTTTATGGATTTCATGGAGAGGAGACTTCTTCCATCCAATCCCAATTTTCCCAACGTCGATCAATCAACTCGCAACAAAAATAATTTGGTATCCAATCTTTTTCATATCTTAAAGTCTTTGCCTGACATCTTGTTGTACTGTTTGTTTTCTCTCATTTGTCGAGAGTCATTGTCTTCTCCCCTTTGTTGTAGCCTGTACCTTCTCTCTTTGTTGAGAGCCTTTGTATTTTATTTCGATTCATTGTTGCAATACTTGTGATGTTTGGTTGGACATTTTTTGCCTACCCAAATGCATTACTTTGTCATGTCTTCAAAGCCAAATTTTATCCGTTCGTGGGATTTCTGAATACCAATGTTAGGCCGTGTCCAAGTGTAACTTGCAAAAGCATTTGCGTGTCCCAAGTCATTGTTCATAAGGGCTTTGGTTGAAGATTTGGTTTAGGAATAAACGTGTCTAAAGATGTCAGGTTTTTTTTATTGTGGCGGATAGATTGACAATTACTTGTTTTTGTATAAATCTTTATCTTTGAGATGAGTCTCCTACCATTGTGGAGCACCATCGTATAAGTATGAGTTTCGAGAGAAAAAGGTAGGTATATTTTTCTACAGAAGAAGATGGTCACTGTTCAATCTCTATTATGTCTTAGCGGCTTTCTAAAGATAAATTTCATTTTCGATCCATTTTATTTTCAAGTTTATTCACTTTTATTATTATATTTTAGATAAACAAACTATATTGTATTTGAAAAATCTACCAAATTGAAAAAAAAAAAGAAAAAAGAAAAAAAAGGTTAAGTGTATTGCTAAAACTAAAAGTGAAAAATAACTAAAGGTATAATAAATGAAAATGTCAGTTTGCTTTTTTTATTCATCATAAAATAGGTGTTACATTTACAAATAATGAAATAATCTACTCAAATGAATGTCTAAATTTTATTTTTTAAGAGAAATTTTGAAAATCTCTAGATTCATATAAATTCTTGTAGTCCTATTCCAAATATTTAGTTTTGCAAGTATAAAGAGACTAGTGAAATTTTTTTGATAATAAGCATTTAGGGACAAAAAATTTTAAAAAAAAAATAATTCATTTTGGGACAATTTTTTTTTTTTAAAAAAATTGACATTCATTTAGAGACATTTAGAGACAGAGAGAGTATTATTTATCAGGATACAAATAAAGTACAAATAAATAAAACATAATCTTCAAAAAATTGAACAATTTGCACACTGATTATGAAAGGGATGGAGTACTAATTTATTATTTCCCTCCATCATTTTCATTTATGCAGTACTCCCTCTGTCTCACAATAGATGTCGTTTTGAACTGTTTCACACATATTAAAAAATGTCATTAATGCACGTGAAGAAGTCTCAAATACCCCTAAAATAATTCAACTACTTGGGTAATTAAATGGTTAGGTAAGAGATAGTTCACTATCATTATTAAGGGTATAATTGGTATATAACATTAAAAAAAACTTTGACAATAGTGAAACGACAATTATTTTGAGACAAAAATTAGCTCCCAAAATGACATCTATTTTGAGACGGAGGGAGTATTAAAAAAAAAAAAAAAAAGTGATTGGAATGATGAACTAACGTTGGATCGACCTTTCAAAAAAGACTAATGGACCGAATAATTGAATCCGGTCACGGTTTTCATTTCTTGGCTTTTCAAAAAATTCTAATGGGCCTTAAAAATTATTTGGCTATAGGGCGGGCCTAGATTTAGATGGTAACTTGAGCTTTAGGTTATTTTTTCCAAATGATGGGCCTAAAACTAGTTCCAAAGCTAAGCAATCTTAGCCAACAAATTATAAACAATATACTCCCACTGTCTCATTCATACTTGGACAATGATACACATAGGGAAAACTCAAAGGGAAAACTCATAGTGAAACACTTTAAACCGTTGGATGAGTTTTTATTAGTGGGGCTCACAAACCTTTATTACAATCCAACGAATTACAGTGTTTCACTATGAGTTTTCCCTTTAAGTTTTCACTATACATATCATTATCCTTCATACTTATTGCTACTAAAAAGTGAGTGCACATGAATTAAGAAAACATATTAGAAAAGTTAGTATTATGAGTGGGTAGGAGAGAGAAAATAAGTTAGTGAATAGTTTTTGTGAACGTGTAGGAGAGAGAAAATTTAACATTTTAGTTTACGCAGCAATGAGTAAGGGGAGCTTAAAATAGAATAAGTAGCGATAAGCTTGGGACGGAGTACACATACATACATACCTAAACGTATTACTTGTTTTTAAAGACTAATTTGGTCACTATTTGGTCACACACACACAATTTTGGTCACTATTCGTTCAGAAACACTCATTTTGATCATTAATCGGTCACAAATACTCATTTTAGTCTCTATTCGGCCACAAAACACTCATTTTAATCACTATTAATCGGTCACAAACACTTATTTTAATCACTATTAGTTCACAAACACTCATTTTTATTGATTTAAAATGACTAAGTACTTCTTAACATACCTAAACGTATTGTTTGTTTTTAAAGACTAAATAGGCAGAACTGAAAGGTTAACTTGTATGTAACATGCATCTGACATGGAAGGCTTAGAGGCAAGAAAAACCAAGGATAAGATGAGGTGAACCTAAGATGGATTTTACCTACTTTAATATACTCCCTCTGGTCCCAAATAACTGTCACCTTTGAGCTAAAATTTTGGTCCAAAATAACTGTCACTTTTGAGCTAAATGTCCTTCTTACCCTTGCATTGAAACTTGTTCTCTTTTATTAATTGTTTTAATGTGAGACATTAATATAGTAAAGATGCACACTTAATAGGGATAAAATTGACACTTTTGTCACTAAATCATGGTAATAATTCATTTCTTTAAAAATTGTGCAAAAGCAAAAAAAGACAGTTATTTTGGACCGGAGGAAGTACTATATATAAATATATATATAAGTATAGATTCCTACTCCATCGGTTACAACCCCAGTCAAACATTTAAGGGCCTGGAAGTTTTAATTGAGAGTTTTGAATTATTACAGCTCTAAAAATATGCCTTTTCCTTTCCTAATGTTTTTTTTATAAAAAAAAAAAACCAAACCTGCTTTTCTCTCCCCCACCCTGATGTAAACGCAACGGAATAGTAACAAGAATTGATCTACGAACAATTCTTTTGCAAGGATTAAGGAATCCCAAACAAGAAATCAGCAAGAAATCTTGAAAACCAAAGGTTTAACTAATATTGCAATTGCAATTGCAATTCAATTTTAATTGAGAATAATCTAATTTTCGGAATACAACCTTAGGCCTATTTTATAGTGTCATAAAACTTGAATAACAATCCTAAACCTTCTAGAATTAACCCTAACCTATATAGTAACCTAATAGGACTTAAAATAGCAAAATAACTCCTAATCCTACTCTAAAAGCTTCTTTAAATGACCTATCAAAAATAATGACGAAAATAACAAATAAAATAAAAACTAATTTAAACTAAATTCTAAATAATAATTAAAATACTCATACAATTATAATATTTGATATAATCAAATATTCGTATTGCATCATTCACCACCGCTTCAAAAGAACTCGTCCTCGAGTTCGTTCTTGCAATTTGAAGTCTTCCGCTCCACTTGAAGAGATATTTAGAATAAACACGTTCCTTCCCAAGCTTCAAGAAATCGTCCACTTGTTGACACGATGTCGTCTCCTTGCACGTGGTGAGATAAGCCACAGTAAACAGAACTCTAATGGACTGGGAATTCACCATTGTTTCACCCAAGAGCCTTATCGAATTAGTAATGCAGTCTACTGGAATTGAAGCAAATAATGGACAAAGTCCAGGTCCGGGCGGGTCAGTAACCTTTATGTTATCTTTAATCTATTGCAGCAAAATTGTGACATTGGTTTAGTTGCCAATCTTTATGTTATCTTTAATCTATTGCAGCAAAATTGTGGTACATTTTTTTTAAAAAAAAGTGTTACATTTGAAGAAAAAAAAGTGTTACATTTCGTTATAATAAGTGTTACTTCATTGATTTTTTTTGTAGGATTTGTGGTGTTTTGTTGATTATTGAATATCGACATTTTTCTTATCAAAATAAAAAAAATTGGGGATAGTGAAACTAGTTTTGGAGTGGGTAATTCATCAAGAACGAGTTAAGAAACAAAATTTGTGATCAATTTATGAATGATTGTCTTTTATGTTTCATTGAAAAAAAAATTGCTTCGAGAAGTTACGGAGGAAGATGTTATCAATGTTTTCAAGCTATGAAAGGCGCGCCAGACAAATTTGATCTAGATAATTGTATATTTTTTTCCCTTATGAGCCGATTGTATCTGAAGTTATGTATTGTAACGTAATTGCGTTACGAAAATTTTTTGTTTGAACTTATGTAGTGTAAATTGTGCACCCTTTGGTTGAAAATTCGAGGTCCGCCACTGGGTAAATGGTTTACCAACCAAAGTCGATATTGTATACCGTATACAACCAATTAGACAAAAATGATACGGTACTACTTGTCAAAAAGTTCGGTATACCGATTTCTTTATACCAATTATAATTGGTACGGTTGGTATACGACTTCTTTAAGGTTAGAAAAAGAAAAGAACAGTAAAAAAATATAAAAACTAAAAAAAAACGGTGTTTTTTTGGGAAAAAAAGAAAAGAGAATATTTTTTTGGGTCATTGGTCGCTGCCACGTGGCAGATTTTGAGTGAAGCATGGGTTAGGATCCTATACTTCGCGGAAAATATTATACACAAGTCATGAATCGACCCGTCTCTTATATGAGACGGATCTAAGAGTTCTCACGAGAGCCACTCGAAAATTATTGGAGTGTGGGGGCGCGCAGATATTATGCATACCACTCCAAAGTTATAATGCCACCACCACACCACATTTTTAAAAGTAAGCATGAGGGCTATGCATCCAATAATGCAACGAATCTTTATAACTGCCCAAACATTTATTTATAAAATTTGTTTTTAGTTGCTAGTAGTATATCTATAAAATTGCACTAAAACCATTTATTCTCAGAATGACAATTATTTGCTTTAATATGAAACTTGAAATTACAATTTTTACAGTGAAAAATTGTTTAATCTGCACCATGTAGTAAAAATAATTATTTTTACTTTAAATGATCGTAAAATTTTGTCATGGTGTTAAATAAATATTAAAATGATATGAAAAAAATATTTTTTAGGATAAAAAGAATACTTCTTCACTCTCATAATAAAGAACACAATTTTATAGATGTCCCAATGATAACTACTCATAATAGAAATTAGACATTTGTATTCCATGGAATCTTCTCTACCTCACTTTCTCTCTCTTATCTAACTGTTCATACTCACAACACACATTTTACTATTAATATTTAATATATATATATATTATCTTTAATTCTACGCCCCTTATATTGTTGGTCACTGGCGGACCCACCCTGGACAATTATCCCCTTTAGTTTCTTCAAATTTACAAATATACCACTAGAAAATTTTGACAATATTGTTTATACCCTCAATAATTAAAACTTTGCCCACTTTAAATTATAAAAAAATGACACTATATTAAAATGTTGCCCTCTTATAAATTAAAATTAGGTAGGACATTATATTATGTGACTTTTAAAACAATTTTGCCCTTTTTAAAAAAATTATGGGTTCTTCAAAGGGTTATTCAGTGAGAGTTTTTTAGTGAACGGATGGACAGATTGGATGGATGTTATGAGAAGTGCTACCAAGTATATAGTTCGAAGACGTTTGAAGCTTAAATTTTCTGAGGTATTTTCCAGCAGCCACAACAAATTCGAGGTCGAATTTTTTCTAAGAAGAGAAGAATGATGCAGTATGATTTAGACCTCGAACAAGCAAGCACGACCGTGCCAGTTTCCCATACACGACCGTGCTCGGCAATTTCTGGGATTATGCTTTACGTTAAGATGTGTTTGAGAAAGACGAATTTAAGTAGGGTTATTTATGTCTTTGTTATCAAATATTATTAGGGTTTTATTAGGGTTTTATTTAGGTAGTGTTTAGTTATTCTAGGAAGTTCTTGGCCAACAAGTTAATGAGTCTATTTATTAGTTTCTACTGTAATAGTTTTAGCAGACTTTGATTTTGATTAATAATAAAAAGATAATTTTCTATGTGCAATTATTGAGGGTTTCAATCCTGTCTTGTTTCAATTCCGTTCGGTCTTAATTCTCATATCCAAAGTTCCGTCTTGTTTTGCTATAATAATGTTCATTAAAACTACACAATTTTTTTTATCTTTTTAATTTTCAATATAATCCCTCTTAATCATGTTAAGATAATAATGCTTTATATGAAATAAATTTTAAAGTAGATACGGAATTGCTTATATGAATTAAAATATATTATTTACTTAAATGCCACTTATTTATTTTGTATGCAAATTAAATTTCTTCATTTATGTTTAATAATTGTATGTTTTAAACAATGAAATTTTCTATCAACGTATAAATCTATAAATTTTGAGTTATGAATGTATTAAACTATTAATTAATAATTTATTCATACATCAATAAAAGTAAATGCTGCTATATTTTTTGTTTATATTAAATGCTATTATGCTAGATAATTTACAATATTATTACTCCCTATGTCCCTAAATGAATGTCCAAAATTATTTTTTAGAGACATATTGTTGCTATTTATTTCCTAAACATTTAATTTATATGGAAAAATATATGGAAAAATTTCTGGAAAAAAATCATTTAGAGACAATTATTTTCAAAATAGATATTCATTTTGAAATAGATGTAGTAGTATTTATTACTTTCAAATATTAATGTAAGTGATGAATTTACTAACAATTATTTTTTCCTGTATAGTAAACTAAAAATGTTGAATAATAGTATGTTGGTAAGATCATAAAATCTATATTAATATTATCGACATCACGTCAAATATTTACACGTTTCTTAGTTGTATAAGAAAAATAAATAAAAGGTCATGTACTCACATATGATTTGATTATTTTATTATGACCAGTAAAAGCTAAAATAGAAATTTAAAAATAAAATCTATATAATATTTAAAACCAAAATCATTTTGAGGCCTCTCAAAGAGCCATGTGGAATTCTTACGTGGAAAGCCACATGTCTTTATTCTATTGGTCGGCTTGATTGTGATTCTTTTTTTAAAAAAAAAATGATTAAACTTTTTGAAGACTAAAATTCAAATTTAAGAATACAGCCGGCTATTTTTTAGGTAAATCACTCTGTTAACTAAATGTTTGTTCCTTATCATTAAAAGGAGAAAGCCAACTGGTGATAATTTTTTATGTTCTATTTTTGAAATCACAATCATATAAAGATTTGTTATTAAAGTCAAAAGGCGGGTGAGAGGTACTTTTTAAAGGCAAATTAAAACAAATCAAGAAGAAGATTTATTTAGAGATTTTATGAGTTAAACAAATTTTTGAATCACTTAACAAGATTTTAACGGATTCAAATATGAAATCTTTTAGATTTAAAAGTTGATATCAAAATTCAAATTTAAATTTCAAATTCGATTTTAAGAATTCAAAATTGTTTTGCAGACATACAAGATTTATCTTTTAGGCTAGATTAAGGTAAATTCGAATTAAAAATTGGTGTGATAGGCGTAATACATGCGATTTTTACTAAAGTAACAGATTAATATGAAAAAATATTCTGCATATAGATAAGCCTTATTTTGGAAAAAAATCAATAATCTTTCCTGATTTTAGAAGCAATATTACGTTTCTAATTTTAAATAAAGTAAGATATATATTCTTTAACTAAATCTAAGGAATTGATATACAATCATTGATATAAAAATCATAATTATAAAATCATTAACCTGCGCCAACTGCCTCATTTTATTTCTCACGCAGCTTGCTTCTTTTCCAACCAAGGTATTTTCTGAGTTCAGTATTTTGTGTGTGTTTTTTTTTTTTTTTTTTTTTTTTAACAATCTCGAAGCTTATCTCTCATGTAGGAATTGTTTTTTTTTTCTCATCCTCTATGGTTTTTAATTCAAAGATTAATACGAGTCTTCAAATTGCTTCTCCATTAATCCCAGAAACAGAGTCTTTGTTTTCACTTTTGTCTTCCCCAATCTTAAAAATAAAGTTTATTTTGTGTGTTCTTTTTCTTCTTTTTCTTTTTTTATTTTTTTTTATTTTTACAATCTCGAAGCTTATCTCTCATGTAGGAATTGGTTCTTTTTTCTCAGCCTCTATGGTTTTTAATTCAAGGATTAATACGAGTCTTCAAATTGCTTCTCCATTAATCCCAGAAACAGAGTCTTTGTTTTCACTTTTGTCTTCCCCAATCTTAAAAATAAAGTTTATTTTGTGTGTTCTTTTTTCTTTTCTTTTTTTTTTTTTTAATTTTTACAATCTCGAAGCTTATCTCTCATGTAGGAATTGGTTCTTTTTTCTCAGACTCTATGGTTTTTAATTCAAGGATTAATACGAGTCTTCAAATTGCTTCTCCATTAATCCCAGAAACAGAGTCTTTGTTTTCACTTTAGTCCCATTTTATAAAGCAAACCTAAATAATTTGAAAAAAAAAAATCTAGCTTAACCCATAAACAAGAACCACTGCAACTTGAAAAAACTAACCCAATTCCTAAACGATTTTTTTAGCAAGAAATTTAAAAGATTAAGTTGTTTAAAAAGAAAAATGAAAGCTTTCATCCATATTTCATTCAATGGCCAGACACAAAGATAAACATATATAGATGTTTAAATGGTCTTCTGATACCAGTTTATAAATTGATTAGTCTATGTATGTGTGTGTTAAATGATATGCTTTTTCAATGATCTTACCTTAGCAATAAAACTGAAACTACGCTCCTTTTTTTCCCACAGCCTTTTACATTCTTATTTTGTGCAGTTTGCCAAGCTATTCTACCATCTGGGAGGTCAGAATCTTCATCGAATCGGATCATTGATTCCCAAAGAAGGAACTCCTCCACAATTCGCTCAACTATATATTTATGATACTGAAAACGAAGTTTCTAACAGAATAAAAGCTATCAGGTATGTTTCTTTCGTAATGTATTATATCATGGCATTAGTTTGCGTATATAAATTGTGAGAATATCTACTAATTTTAAATTGCTTGCTTTAAAATGAACAGTAAACAGAGGATGTCAGACTTTGACAACTCCATTGTAGCGGACTTAAGAAAAATGGTTGATGAAAACAACACGTATGCAAAGATTTACAGAATAGCTGCAGAGCAAATTTCATTGAGAGATTCGAGTGAGGTAAGGCTGCGACTGATAGGAAAGCGATCTAAAGATGGACGAATGTATAATTTGCCAACTACTTCAGAAGTGGCAGCTCTTATCGAGGGTGATATTGAAGATGCACCTGATGTGAGAGACATCATGGTTGAGAAAAGGTGTGGTGACTTAAAACAAATACACGAGTTCAACCCGTGTTATCTTCCTTTCAGTACCCGCTGCTGTTTGTTTATGGGGAAGATGGATACTATACCGATATTCCTAGGAATATGCCTCCTATGTCAAAGCGACCCAATCTTTCTTTGAAAGAGTTCTTATCATTCCGACTACAGGAGAGGTCTACAGAGGGACCCCAAATTATGAGAAGTGGAAGACTACTGCAGCAGTTCATGGTTGATTCATACATAATGATGGATACACAGAGGCTTCAGTGGATTCGTCACAATCAACCCGCTCTTCGTGTTGAATCTTACCGGAAACTATCAGATGCAGTTTCGAGAGGAGATATCGATCCATCATCTGCAGGTAGGCGGGTTGTGTTGCCATCAACTTACACCGGATGACAGCGTTGGATGACTCAAAATTTCCAGGATGCATTAGCTATTTGCAGGTGGACATGATATCTGTCACTCTTTATCACGTTTACTTGCAATCCAAAGTGGCCAGAGATTACGAGATTTGTTCAGAAGGAGGGGCTAAGACCAGAAGATAGGGCCGATATTATATGTCGGGTTTTTAAGATGAAGCTTGACGAATTAGTAACAGATTTGAAGGAAAAGAAAATTTTTGGCGAGCCTACTGCACGTAAGTCTAAGTTTACCGTTTTTTTTCTTCGTTTTTTTCTTTTTGGTAATTGTCATCAACTTCATTACTCTTATATCAATAAATTTTATAAAACAATATCCTTATAAAAATTAAAAACAGTTTTGTTAATTCATCAAGCATGATTCAATAAGAATTTTTAATGTGTTTTACATGCAGTCATATCCACGTTGAAGCAGTTTCTAATGTAATTGCAGTAGTACTTTATCTCTCTCCATCTCCAAGTGTAATATAACCCATATATGCATGTCTATGAACTTTAAGATTGCGGCTTTACTTTTTCCCTAAACTTATTAGTTAGTATACCTATTTCAGTGATATGGAAGGGAATAATATAGATAGACAGGATTGAAAACCTTCATTACCCTGCTATAGATTGAATTGGTTGTAGCGAGAAATAGAGTTGGGAAATTGAATTGAAGGGATTTGATTGTCGTGATATCCAAATGTAACTGATGTTTATTAGTTAACCTCATTATGTAGATTTTATTAAGATTTTAAATTTTAAATTTTAACAATTATTCTAAGTGTAATCAAATTTATCAAAAGGTTCAGTTGTTCTAGGACGGATGATATATATAATTATTTAATTTTTATGTGAAAATAATTTTATTTCTTCCTATGCTTATTTGATACAGTTGTTTACACTGTGGAGTTTCAAAAGCGAGGTCTTCCCCATGCTCATATTCTTCTTTTTCTCAAAAGTAAGGACCGAGCAGGAACAGCCGAAAATGTCGACAAGTGGATATGTGTTGAGATTCCCGATAAAGAAACTAATCCTGAATTGTACGAGGCTGTAAAAGAATATATGGTACATGGTCCTTGTAGTGCTGCTAACCCAAAGTCCCCTTGTATGGAAAATAAAAGGTGCTCAAAGAACTTCCCTAAAACCTTTAATGAAGGAACATCCATTGATGAGAATGGATATCATGTTTATCGGAGGAGAGACACCGGTGCCAATGTAGAAAAAGGTGGAGTTTTGCTTGATAATAGGTATATTGTGCCTTATAATGCTGAGTTGTTGTTGAAGTATCCGGCTCACATCAACGTGTAATATTGTAATCAAAGCAAATCCATAAAGTACTTATTCAAGTATATCAGCAAGGGAAGTGACAGAATAGGGGTAAAGTTTTGCGTCGATGATGAAGTGAAACATTACATGGATTGCAGATATGTTTCTGCATGTGAGGCGATGTGGAGAATATTTGTATTTGATCTACATTACAGGACACCCCCTGTTGAGCGCTTATCTTTCCATTTAGAAGGAGACCAGGTCATCCCTTTCAAAGACGGTGATTATCTTTCGGATGTTGTGGGTAAGCCTACTGTTAGTCAATCACAATTTTTACAGTGGATGAAGATCAATTGTGAAAATTCAGAGGCTCGACGTTACAAGTATCATGAGTTCCCAAATCATTTTGTTTGGGATAAGACAAAGCGAGAATGGCGTCCTAGAAAGAAAGGCACATCAATAGGACGGATTTATCATGTCCCCATCAATACTGGAGATATATACTATGTGAGGCTGATGTTAAATCATATTTCTGGTGCTACATGTTATGATGATTTGAAAACCGTATATAACAAAGTGCACGATGATTACAAAGCGGCGTGTTATGCTCTAGGATTGTTAGATGATGATAAAAAGTATGTGGATGGAATAAAAGAAGCAAGTGAATGGGGGTCACCGGATTATTTAAGAAGACTATTCACGGTGCTTCTACTATCTAATAGTATGTCGAGGCCACAAGATGTCTGGAATCAAACTTGGCAAGTACTATCGGATGATATCATTTACAAGCATCAGAAGAATTTTAACAATCCTGGTAAAACTTTTTTTATGTTTGATTTAATTTTTTAATGAAATATATTAAAGTTTATATGATTTGTAACGTTTTTTATATTATTTTTTAAAATGATGTAAATTAATTATATTTTGATTATTTTTTTAATATGAATCTTTTCATGTTGCAGGGCTGAAACTAAGTGACGATCAAGTAAAAAATTTAGCATTGGCTGAAATTGATAAGTTACTGGCAACAAATTGCAGTGGTCTCTGAAATTTTAAAGACATGCCTCAACCAAGCACTTCTGTCATTTCTGATGCGGAGAATATGCTAATATTAGATGAAATGTCATATGACGTTGAGGAGATGCAAGCTGAGCACTCCAGATTACATGAATGTTTGAATGAGGAACAAAGGATGGTTTATGAAAAGATTATGTCTGCTGTTGATATAGGTGATGGTGGAGTGTTCTTTTTGTACGGGTATGGTGGCATGGGGAAGACGTTCATATGGAAGACTTTGTGCTAGGCATTGCGAAGCAGGAGGGACATAGTTCTTCCGGTTGCTTCTATCGGTATTGCTTCCTCGCTTCTTCCAAGGGGTAGGACTGCTCACTCCAGATTTGGCATACCTATTCAGGTGGGCGAAAGCTCAACTTGCAGCAAGATTAAACCTGGTTCTGATGTGTGTGGTCTCCTAAAGAAAACGAAGCTCATAATTTGGGATGAGGCTCCAATGACCCACAAGCACTGCTTTGAAGCTCTTGATAGGAGCTTGAGGGACATTATGCGTACTTCTGCTGGTCGATGCTCTGATAAACCCTTTGGTGGATTAGTTGTTGTGTTTGGAGGAGATTTCAGGCAAATATTGCCTGTTGTGCCTAAAGGAAGCCGACATGATATTGTACATGCTGCCATTAGTTCATCTAAACTTTGGAATTCTT
Organism: Campanula takesimana; assembly: GCA_026119855.1. Taxonomy (NCBI): domain Eukaryota; kingdom Viridiplantae; phylum Streptophyta; class Magnoliopsida; order Asterales; family Campanulaceae; genus Campanula; species Campanula takesimana. The sequence continues at coordinate 475,883 of JAOWBW010000804.1, read as the reverse complement.
GTGAGGTTCTAAAATTGACAAAAAATATGAGATTGCAGGTAAATCATCTTTTATTAAACTTTAATATTTTACATTTCTCTATTGCAGTAATTAAAATTTTTCTATCTAATTCATTGTCTAAATATATGTAGGTCGGTTCCTCTTCCTCTTCTGATGCTATGGAGATCAAAAAATTTGCTGAATGGATACTAAGGGTAGGAGATGGTGATGTCGGTGAAGAAAATGATGGAGAAGTTGACATTAAATTACCAGATGATATTTTGATTACGGATACATCTGATCCTATTGCAACTATTGTTCAAAACACGTATCCTGACATATTACATAATATGGGTATTGATGGTTTTTTTCAGGATAGAGCAATTTTGGCACCAACTAATGAGATAGTAGATACTATCAATGATTATATGATGTCACTGTTGCCGTGAAGAAGTATTGTATATGAGTTCAGATAGCATCAGCAAGGAGGACGGAGATATTGCTGGCCACGAGGATGTATTTTCTGTTGAGTTTCTTAATACGATTAAATGCTCGGGCTTGCCGAACCATTCCATACGTCTGAAGGTTGGGTGTATAGTCATGCTACTCAGAAACATTGATCAAGCTTCGGAATTATGTAACGGAACGTGACTGATAGTTACAAATCTAGGAAAACATATAGTTGAAGCAAGAATGCTCTCTGGAAAGAATACTGGCATGAAGGTGTTTGTGCCTAGAATGATGTTGAGCCCATCCGATTTGACAAAATTCCCAGTTAAATTTCAACGTAGACAGTTCCCATTGAATGTTTGCTTCGCTATGACTATAAATAAGAGTCAGGGACAGTCTCTTTCTCATGTAGGGCTTTACCTTCCTCGACCTGTTTTCAGTCACGGGCAGTTGTATGTGGCAATCTCGAGAGTTACAAGCAAAAAGGGTCTCAAAGTTCTGATTTGTGAAAAGGACGGTCAAACGAGCGATGTGACCACTAATGTGGTCTATAAAGAAGTTTTCACAAATTATGAGGTAATTCTAAATTTATAAATATTTATACTTGCAATGATTCATTTAATAGACATAACTTTAATGAGTGTATTGGTTTGTAGGTATCAAATTCAAGTTTATGTCGTTGCTGCTAAATGAGTTGTATAGTAACTATGTTGTTACTTTTGTTTGCTGTCTCCAATCTCTCAAAGTTTACACTGAGGTAACGTCATGCGCACATGGGTCTGGAGAAGATGCAAAAAAGGAATTGGAAGTACTTTGGTGGAGGGTAAAGACTTCTGTAACATTATTGACCTACTTGAAATCAAAAGCGAGGATAATGAATGTTCCCTACTTGGCTCTTACGTCGTGTGGCATCAAACAATTGGAGGGTACAGGGTTCGTTGACAGGAATGGCACACCATTGGTTATGCGTTTTTAGTGTTGCATTCAGTTTAATAGTTAACTTAATGGTGTGTTTATTAAGAGATTATAATATTTCATTATTTCATTCAGTTTGTTAGTTAATCGAACCGTTTCATCCGTCTTTAATAAAAAAAATCAGTATGACAGCCTATTTTATTATTTTCACTAGTTTGTTTTCATTATCTACTGTACATCAAGTTTTTTTTTTTTATAATTAGTACCTACACATAGCTGGATGGAATTTTCATTATCATTCTCTTTGGATTTTATCTGATCATCCTTAGATTTTGTGGATTACAAAGGTGAACCATTTTAACATATTCCCACTATATTATCATTCTCTTTGGTTTTTTTTATTTTTTTATTTTTTTTACTAACTGTCTTGTATCTGACCACAGGAGTGTAGCATTTTTCAGTATAGCTCATAAATCAGAGTTCCCCTTCAGCATAGCCTTGATAATTATTGAGTTTACTTATAATTTATATATGTATGAGATGTTTAGACAAATTACTCGTAAGTTCTTTCAGACCCTTTGTCTGTTTTCCTGTATTTGGTTTGATGAATCTGAGCCCTGGACCTATAACCATAACCAAGCTTCTGTGGCATCAATTGCAACACAAATCATTCAGGGTATCTTATCCCAGAAACAAAAAAGAGGTCCACTATTTGGGGTTTAATATTCGCTTTCTCTTTAACCATCTCTAAGTTTTGTATGATTATAGAAGAGTCTTGGTTGTTTCTATGGTCTATACTGTAAAGTGGGCTGTCAAACATGCCGATCAATGTCTCTGGTATTCTCTGTTGTAAAAAAGCTAATTTACCATAAAGGGGGGGGGGGGGGAGAAGGAAATGGGTATAGCTGCACTTGCACTTGAGCTTAGAATTTTAAGCTTGCTCTATATAACTATTATCTTTGTCAATATTGTTTTACAGTAATATGTGATGGTGTTACTGAAAAAATGGCAGGCGCAAAGAGGAAGCAAAGAATGAGTTGAATGTATTTTTGGGTGATGACAGTGTCTCCTTCATATCTTGCTATTTTTGATTATTTCTGGTGTGGCTCTACAAAGTAGTAGTTACGTTTCTGTTTGATAGTTCCCACACCTAACACTTGCAATTTCTACAGGCTCTGGGATCATCTACAATCAAATATAAATTTGTATGTACAACCTGGGAAAGATTGTCAAGATGAAGCGGCAAAACTGAAATCAGCATCTGGGGACCAGGTTGAAAGGACTAACTCTCGCCCCTTGGATTCTGAACCAGAGAAAGAAGTTTCTTATAAAATATCCAAGCGTCGACACACTAAAGAGTGGAACGGATTGGTGGGAGATGCACATGAACCCCCTCCTCTTCGTAGTGCAGTGAGTGATTGCCAACATCTATAGATGGGAGGAGGGAACTAATCAAAGTATTGGATTTTATCTGATCATAGGGACGGGGGGGGGGGGTATTTTTTTTATTCGTAGCATTCCTATGCTCCCGTCGAATCTCGACGGGTTACTGACTAGTTAGTGTAGAAGGAAAATCAAAAGATTTTTTTTAAATTAAATGAACAATTCATTATCAAAAAGGCAAGTATTTTGAAGAAAAATAATATCATGATCATAATTAATTAGAGTTTTAATTAGGAATGTAGTGGATATAAGTAAAATTATAGTGTATATATCATCTCCCCTAGATATTTCATTAATTCCATAAATATCAAAGGATAACTAGTGGGTAACCCGTGCTTTACACGCGAAACTAATTTACTATTTTTTCGTATTTTATTTTTTTATGTTTTTACTTAATAAAGTAACATAATAATTTTTTGTAATATAATTATATTGTATATGAATTAAAATGTTTGCTTACAAATTTAGAAAAATTGTGTTAATTTTCTAATTTTGTTGTAATAATTATGATAGTTGAAATTTGAATATAAATATAAATTATTATCATTATGAATTAACTTTTAATTTTATAGATAATTGACTTGATAATATTAGATATTGTTCAAGAATGATTTTATATATACACATTATGATTATTAAATATAAAAGTTTATAATGTACATCTAATGTGTTAGTATAATAATTTTATTATGTCTTAAATAAATAATTTTTCTAGTTATAGTAACTAATAGCGTATCCATCATCTTAACTAATACAATTATTAAATAATAATTTAAATAACTATTATAATTACCTAATATTATTAATTATATTTGCTAACATATATAATAACTATTCTTATTCACTAATAATATTAATAGTAATAATTAACCTATATAGTAATTATTATGATTAATTAATACTCCCTCTGTCCTATCGTCAGAGTCATACATTGTTTGCGCACACTTATTAAAAAACAATAGAAAATTAGTAGACATTGCAAGTGGGTTGAGGGTATAATTGTCCAAAATAATACTCATTCTTTTTCATTATTTATCATTTTAGGAAAGAGACTCTTACTCTGGGACGTATAAAAATAGAAAGTAGGACTCTTACTCTCAGACGAAGTGAGTACTATTAATAGTAAATATTACTCCCTCTGTCCCGGAGTAAGAGTCCTACCTCTCATTTGCATGGAGATTAAGAATTGGTGGAAGTAATGTAAGTGTTGTGAGTGTAAAAGTAAAGTGAGAGAGAAAATGAGTGAGAAAAATAGTAAGTTGATTGGTGTTGTGAGTATAAAATTAAAGTATGAGTGGGATGAATAGTAAAGATTCTTTGTCATTTTAGGAATGTGACTCTTACTCTGGGACGTACAAAAATAGAAAGTAGGACTCTTACTCTAGGGCGGAGGGAATAATGTATATTGTATAATGATTAACTAATACAATTAATAATGATAGTTAACCCATATAGTAATTATTATTATTAAATAATTATACTATTAAAAGTAATAGTTAATATATATTGCAACTATTATGATTACTAATACTATTAATAGTAATTTTCAATTTATTCAATAGTTAATTATAAAAGTTAATTATAATAATAATTAACTATTAATAGTCAACTATTATTTGTTTAGCATTATTAGCTAATAGTATTAATTACTATAAGGTAACTATTATAGTAACTATTACTAATAATAGTAATAATTAACTATAATTTACTATAGTTACCTATTACCAATAATAGTAATAGTTAACTATAATATTCCCTCCGTCTCACTATGTTTGGCCACATTTTTATTTTTGTTTGTCTCATTTTGTTTGGCCACTTAAAAAACTAATGTAAAATTATACATTATTTTCCTATTATACCCTTCGTTAAGTTTAACATCTTGCAAGCTAATTAATACTCTCTCCGTTCCGTGTAAGTTGCAACATGGAAGGGGAAGCACAAAAATTAAGAAATGAGAATAATGAGTGGTTGGGAGGAAGAGAGAGAATGAGTGGAGAATAATGAGTGGTTGGGAGGAAGAGAGAGAATGAGTGAAAGATTATAAAAGTAATAAAGAGTTTCCTTATTTGGCATTGTTGCAACTTAAGTGGAATGCCCAAAATGGCAAGTTGTTGCAACTTACCCTAGTTAGTATAAAAACAAGACACAGATTCTCATGTGCATACTATTAAAGAAGGGTATACTAGGAATTATAGAAACTGAACAAGTCATTAATTAAGGTATCTTAAACTACAAAATTTTGTCTTGTGGCCAAACATAGTGAGACGGAGGGAGTAGTAAACTATAATAGTTACCCTATATAGTAACTAATTAACTTATACTATTAGCTAATAGAAAACAATGAAAAGTCACTTATTTATGAGGATAGTGTAGATGTGGCATCATCAAATTCAAGTTTTTCAATGACTTATCCACATGTCAACACCTTAGCCCTTCTCACCAACTATTTAATATATATATATATATATATATATATATATATATATATATAGAGAGAGAGAGAGAGAGAGAGAGATTTTGTCAATTTATTAAATTTGTAGTGGATGAGTAAAATATGTAGTGGCAATAAGGAAAAACGTGTTTTACACGCGTTTTAGTGTAAAACGTGTTTTTCTTATGCGGAGTGACATTTTTGTAAATAAGGGGAACGTTACTTAAAAGATGCGGTGGCATTGCTGTAAATAACTGGAACTTATAAAACTCATCAAGCACTTTTTAACACTACAAGAGGCATTTTGTAATACTACATGAGGTACTTTTTAATACTAGGGCAGACACTTGTTTTAGAACTAAAAAAAACTCGACAGACACTTACAAAAACTTACCATACACTTTTTTATACTGTAGGAGACACTTTGCAATACTACATGAGGCACTTTTTAGTATTAGGGCAGACACTTGTTTTGAAAATTTTAAAAACCCACCAAACACTTGTTGACAATGTAAAAGGCATTTTTCAATAATCCAAGAGCCACTTTGTAATAGTAAGACAAGCAGTCTTAAAACTACAACTAAAAGTGTCTCGAATGTATAAAAGTGTCTGCTTGAATATTTATAAGTGTAATATTACAACAGGCACTTTGTAATATTAGAGAAGACACATGATAATATTAAAGAATGCAATCGGGAAAAACACGTTTTCCTTAGATTAGTGTAAAACGCGTTTTTCACAAGAACGACCCCTCCCTTATTAATATTAGTAATAATAGTTAAGTGTAATAGTTATTATATAAAGCAACTATTATTAACAATAATTTTAAATAATTAGAATAGTTACAATATATTATAACTATTACTATTATTATTATTATTATTTTTACTATTATTAATATTAGTTATTATATATAGTAACTATTACTTTTACTTATTATTTACGATAAAAGTTATTCCCTCTCTCAGGGTTAGAGTCATACTTTCTATTTTGGTACATCCTAGAGTAAGAGACTCTTTCCTAAAATGGCAAAGAATCTTTACTATTCATATAGCTGACGCAACTCCGTACCAACGTCTCACCACTCATTCTCTCTCATACTTTACTCTTATACTCACAATACCAATCAATTACTATTCTCTCCCACTCATTCTCTCACTTACTTTATTTTTATACTCAAAACACTTTAATCACTTCCACAGTTTCTTATTCTCCATGCATTTGAGAGGTAGGACTCTTACTCTGGGACGGAGGGAGCGCTACTTAGGTAACCATTATCTTTTTAAAATTACAAAAAAATCTTGAGAAAAACATGTTCTACACTAACACTAGTGTATAACGTGTTTTTAAAAAAGCGGAGAACGCAGTGAGAAGGCGCGGTGGCATTGATGTAAATATTAAGATATTAGAATCCTTCTATAGTTAGAATTGTGTATTTCCTAGACATTGTATTATTTACTTTCCTATTAGGATTACTATTTCCTTTTCCTTATGTAATTTAGAATAGTCTAGAATAGCTTGGAGAGTACTCCATCCTCCTGTATAAATACCCTACTCATATGATCAATAATACTTGAGTCATTCATACAATATTATTTGAGTCTCTCATATCAATTATCTCTCTCCATGTATGATTGGCTCCGACTATCTCTTTCTCTAATCCTTGACATGGTATCAGAGCTATGATCCATGAAGGGACTTCTCCACCAAAACATATGAGCCGCCCCATACTATCTCCACCACAAAAGCTTCCGCCAACCACCATGCAAAACCACCACGGCTAAAACTTTCCCCAACCTTACCGCCATATTACCACCACTGAAAACCAAAACAATCCGGCCAAAAACAATATTATGGGACTTCTCCACCAAAACCCTATAAGTCGCCTCATATTATCTCCACCACAAAAGCTTCCGCCAACCACCATACTAAACCACCACGGGAAGACTTTTCCCACCTTGCCGCCATATCATCACCACCAAAACCAAGAAACTCCGGTCAAAACTCTATTTTTATTTGCTGCAGTATACACCACCACCAAAAACCCTTCCGCTCCACCAATTTGTTTTTTTTTCTGCCATCTTTCCACCAAACCAATATCCAACCGTCTCCCTACTACCTCTATAATTTATCCCACCACTCATGAACCTTTTTTTTTCCCAATCTCCTTTTGGCTATCAGCACCAATTGTCAAACACAAAACCCAATTACACCCGCAGCCCCCACCACCAAAATTGATCAGTCCACTTTCTCCACTACCAAATCTTTTTTTTCCCAATCACTTTTGCCTTAGTAGCAACCAATATTGCCTTAGTAGCAACCAACTTTGCCTTTGTAGCAACCAACTTTTGCCTTAGTAACAATCACTTTTGCCTAGTAGCAACCAATTTTACCTTTGTAGCAATCAACTTTGCCTTTGTAGCAACCAACTTTTGCCTTAGTAGCAATCACTTTTGCCTTAGTAGCAACCAACTTTGCCTTTGTAGCAACCAACTTTTGCCTAGTAGCAATCACTTTTGCCTTAGTAGCAACAATTTTTGCCTTAGTAGCAATCACTTTTGCCTTAGTAGCAACCAATTTTGCCTTAGTAGCAACCAACTTTGCCTTTGTAGCAACCAACTTTTGCCTTAGTAGCAATCATTTTTGCCTTAGTAGCAACCAATCTTTGCCTTTCTAGCAGCAACTCCGCCTTTGTAGCGACTAAACACATAAAACCGTCTCGCGACATAAAAGTGCCAAAGACCCGTCTCGCGACATAAAAGTTCCAAAGACCGTCTCGCAACGTAAAAGTGCCAAATACCGTCTTGCGACGACATCAAATCAACTCGCTTCATCAATCCGGTTCATCTCATTACTTTCAAGATTGGACTCTCCTATCGGTCCTCCATCTTGCAGGAGCATATTAAGGATATTAGAATCCTTCTATAGTTAGAATTGTATA